>VWZK01022091.1:15021-28301 GCA_013396935.1 Baryphthengus martii
TTGGCCTCGGCCCATCGCTCCAGCCTGGCCAGAGCCCTCTGCAGAGCCTCCCGACCCTCCAGCAGCTCAACACTCCCCCCCAACTCGGTGTTGTCTCCAAACTGCCTGATGGGACCTCGATCCCCTCATCCAGATAAAGAGATGAAACAGAACAGATCCCAACCCTGAGCTCTGGGGACACCACCTGTGACCAGCCACCAACCGGATTTCACTCCATTGCCACCACTCCCCAGGCCCGGCCGTCCCCGATGTCTCACCAGTGAGGAGCACGTCCCATTGTACTTTCCCCTGCAGCAAAGAGGGCTTGTTCTCAGGTGCTAACGTGAAATTTTTTCAATATTTGGTTAATTGTACCGTAGTAAAGGTAGGACCTCCGTAAGAACCTGAAGACATAAAAGACCGCTTGAAATAATGACCTTAAAGATAACGAGCATTTGAAAGCTTAGGCTAATTATTTCTTGAAATGTGGCTCCCACCTTGTCCTTCAGAAACCCCATAAAATGCAAATCAGTCACATTAAAATCCTGATTAAAAACATTGCCCGAGGCCATAACCCCGAGCCCTCCGGAGGTGCAGTTTGATGCCACAGCAGCTTTAAATCCTTATAAAAATCATAGGCCCACGCGGCCAAAGGAAATTGCTACGGCCGCAGGGAAAAAAAATAAAATAAAAGGTCTATTTAAATAGAGTCATCTGGTCCTGATCTTGAATTTATAAAAGAGAAAATTACAGAAAGGGGACAGAGCCACAGGGAGAGGTTTGCTGCTCGTTTCTAAGCAGAACTCGACAGTTTTCCCAAAAAAAATCCCCACTCGGAACAACCCACAGAGTTCCGTACGACGCGGTTGATCCCTGACGACCCCGAAACGCCCAATTTCTTTCCTCATCGTTCATACAAATAGGAGGTGACTTGGGTGAAAGCTGAAAGAATCTAAAAAAAGAGCGCGGAGCAGAACGATAACCCATCGTTGCACCAAAATCAAATCCATAAAGAGACCGGGGGTGGGGGGCAGAGGAAGTTGGATATTAAAGGAGAATAAGGATGTTCGAATCGAATCACCGCTCACGGACCCTGTTTGAGGAGAGAGATGAAATCGGCGACGATACCTTTAGAGGAGCACAAAAATAGCCACGACTTATTATAGCGGGCCGAGTATTTTTAGAAGAACTCCCAAAGAGGGACGACTTCCAAAATAGAAGCAGAAGAATTGAGCGGCCACCTAAGAGGACAGAACAAACGTCGATCCTCCCGCAGCACCAAAATTCTGGATCGTGAACGTTTTTGGACCACGAGACGCAGAATCCCAGAATTCTCGAGGTTGGACCAGCCCTCTGAGGTCATCAAGTCCAGCCTATGACCTAACACCCCAACGGCAACTAGACCACGGTTGCCGCACACGGCGCGGAGCCTCGGAGGACACGGAACGATAGGGGTCGGAAGGGACCTCTGGAGAGCATCGAGTCCAAGCCCTCCTTCCGAAATGGGATCATGTGAAGCCAACCTCCAGACACGGGACCTTCTGTCCTCCAAGCACCGCCTGCTTTCTGGAGCAAGGTTGCGGTATTTTCAGCTGCTTGGGGAATTGTTGTTTTTTTTTTTTTCCAGCAGAGAAGCAAAGCAGAGAAAAGTGTATTTTTAATATTCGCTGGGCTCTGTTCTAACCTCTTGAGCCACCAAAACAAAGCGAGCAGCGCACCACGCCCTCAGGGGTGCCTGGAATCATAGAGCTTTTATTCCAACAACCGAATCAAAATTGAGGATAAAAATTAAAGTAGCCAAAAAGACAGGATCCTGATAGAATCCAAAATCTCTGAGAGTTTCTCCCCCTCCTCCTCCTCCTCCCCGCTGGTCCCAAATGGCTATAAAACTGTGTCCGTAATCGGGACCCAGCCCTCCAGCGCTCGACCGTTGTCAATCGGGCGGCTCCCGACGAGGAACCCTGGGGAGCTGGGCCGGGGGGGTGACGTCCAACCATCCTCGTTAACATCGGATTGAATAACGACCCGGCCGGCCGGCGTCGCATCCCAACGCGGGGCGGCCAGACCCGAAGCTCCCTCCCAGAAATCCGGCGGCGAGCGGCTGGCGAAGCGCTGAGGAAAATCAGAACCTCGGCAACTCACCATCCACCCGGGCAGGCGGAAAGCGGAGGCGCTGCCGTCGCCGTCCCACTGCTCCATGGGCGAAACTCTCCGACGTTCACATCCCTTTGGTGGTAGGATGTGGTGGGATGAGGTGGGATGGGATGGGATGAGATGGGATGGGATGTGACGAGATGAGGTGGGATGCAATGGGATGAGGTGGGATGTGATGGGATGAGGTGGGATGCGGTGGGATGCAGTGGGATGCACTGGGATGAGGTGGGATGTGGTGGGATGCACTGGGATGAGGTGGGATGCACCAGCCCAGCGCACCAAGCTCTTGAGCGGCTCCGGTGGATGGATCTCCTCCCAGCTGAGCTCTTCGTCACGAACCGGCCTCGTTAGCCAAGCGTTCAGGGACGAGGCGACCGGCTCGCTTCCGCGTTCCTGTTCAAAATCCCGCAGCGGGTGAAGCGCTCGGATCCAGCCCAATTTTTTTTGCAGCCGGGATTTCGCGCCGCCCTTGGCTCCGCTTGACGAGAGCAACCTCGTCGTGGCGCGGAGGAGACCCCCACCCATCGCCTGCCGACGTCCCGTAGCCCTGAGTCACCCATCCCCTGACGGATACGACAGCCAGGTCAAAGAGGAACACCTGCATCCCTGGTTCTCCCACCGCCAGGACTACATTGGGCACCACCAAAAGTCCACGCAACTCCAAACAAAGCGACGGACGGACGGACGCCTCGAACGCTTCAAACTCAACAGAGGTAGAAACCAACTTTGTCACCCCGTGGCCGCCGGCAGAACCAGGTAAATATTGTTAAAGGATTTGCATCTCCGGGAAAAGAGGTGCTGGAACAGGCTGGTGGGGCCGCAGCTCCCTCTGCTGAGCACCTCGGTCCTTGCTCTGCGGAAGGCGAAGAGGCGGAAATGGAGATGGTGGAGACGGAAGGAACGCAAAAGGACCTCCTGCGAAGCCGTGTTTCCACGGCCGGCAGCTCCACAACGGCCCGGAGCAGGATACAAACCCAATTCAGCCACTTTGTGGTGCTGAAGATCCGAGTTGAGGTTTCAACTCAACCGGAACTTTGCCGGTTCGCTCAAAATAACGAAGGATTCCACCCTCAGGAATCGATGAGCCGCCTGTGACCATTTTTGGAGCCCGCTCTGGTCTTTTCTCAGAACATTTCCACTTGTAAAGTGAAGGTGGGGCCGGCAGCATCTCGCTGGAGATGCTCACGGAGATCCCCGCTTCTCTGCCAGGAAGGTCTCGTGGTTCATCAGCCCCCACAAACATCTCCTGGGTTTAATTTTTCTTCACCCAAAGCGTTTTCGTTGAGGCAACAGTTGACACAAAACTCCCTTCACAGAATCACAGAATGTCAGGGGTCCGAAAGGACCTTGAAAGATCGAGTCCAGTGTCCTTCACCAGCTTCCTCCTCCTCTTCTGGCAGCCTGGTGAGGAGCTTGGCTTCTGAACCCCCAAGAGACACGTCCCGTTGGACACATCTGAACGGACAGAGGTTCCCAGGTTCCCTTTCCTTGCTCTGCTCTTTCATCAGGTGAACAATTTAAACGCCGGAACTTTTGGAGTTGGCCACTGCTGGCTGAGATAGGGCGGTAGGAAGCCCCGGGTGAAAGAAAACAAGCCACAAAGAGGTGCAACCCAAATCAAACCCGAGTCGAACAGATACATTCTGTCCTCATCACCACCGAGGCGGATTAGCAAGCAATTAGGAAAAGTTTGTTATTTTTTTGGGTGATATTTTCAGCCCCTTGGCAAGCTCACCCCGCCAGATTGAAAGAAGCTTCTGTTCAGCGCTGCCTTCAAGCCTTCGGGCCATTATATTCCCATCTCCAAGCAACACGAAGCTTAACTTGAGCCAACAACAACAACAACAAATCCTCTTTATCCAGGCGTTCCCTCCAGCAGCCCTTCAGCCGGCTGAGGAGGACGACGACGTCTCCTCCCGCCGCCGGAGAACGGCAGAGCACAGCGGTTCCTCATCGGACGTTCCCACCGCATCTAACGCGCCGCTGGGCACCTACGGGGATGTACATTCAGAGAATCACGGAAGGTCTTTGGTTGGAAGAGACCTTCGAGGTCATCATGGAATGGTTTGGGTTGAAGGCACCTTGCAAGGGCATCTGGTGCAACCTCCCTGCAGGGAGCAGGGACATCTGCAACTGGAGCAGGTTGCTCAGAGTAACAAACACCTGATCAAAGGGAACGGACAAGGAGGAGCCAGGGTCTTCTCAGGGGTGGCCACTGAATGGGCAGGAGGCGAGAGACACAAACTAAAATACAAGGAATTCCATTTAACCACAAAAAACCACAACTAACCCAGCTTTACTGGGAAGGTTGGAGAGCAGTGTAGGGGAAAGGGATCTGGGAGTCCTGGTGGACAGCAGGATGACCATGAGCCAGCACTGTGCCCTTGTGGCCAAGAAGGCCAATGGCATCCTGGGGTGCATTAGGAGTGGGGTGGTTAGTAGGTCAAGAGAGGTTCTCCTCCCCCTCTACTCTGCCTTGGTGAGGCCACATCTGGAATATTGTGTCCAGTTCTGGGTCCCACAGTTCAAGAAGGACAGGGAACTGCTAGAGAGAGTCCAGCACAGAGCCACCAAGATGATGAAGGGAGTGGAGCATCTCCCTTAGGAGGAAAGGCTGAGGGAGCTGGGTCTCTCTAGCTTGGAGAAGAGGAGAATGGGGGGAGACCTCATGAATGTTTATAAATATGTTAAGGGCGAATGTCAGGAGGATGGAGCCAGGCTCTTCTCAGTGATGCCCAATGACAGGACAAGGGGTAATGGGTGCAAGCTGGAACACAGGAGGTTCCACTTAAACCTTAGAAGGAACTTCTTTCCAGTGAGGGTGACGGACACTGGAACAGGCTGCCCAGGGGGGTTGTGGAGTCTCCTTCTCTGGAGACATTCAAGACCCGCCTGGACACCTTCCTGTGTGATGTCATTTAGGTTCCTGCTCTGGCAGGGGGGTTGGACTTGATGATCCTTCGAGGTCCCTTCCAATCCCTAACATTCTGTGATTCTGTGAAGGTGACCCTGCTCTGGCACAACCTGCCCAGGGAAGTTGCGGAGGCTCCATCCTTGGAAATACTCAACACCCGACCGGCCGCGGTCCCGGCCAACCCGCTCTAGGCGGCCCTGCTCGAGCACACCGGGCTGGACTCGACGATCCCCTGAGGTCCCTTCCAACCTCAACCATTCCGTGAAGTTCGACACGACAAACGCCCAATCGTTGCGTTTTTCATGGACGATGCCACGCGAACCTTGAAAGGTTGAGGCAAAATCTTGGATCGGGAATTTCAAGGCCACATTCGCCTGAGGACAACAAGCGGTTTGTTCCCCTCGCTTCTCACGCCGGGCTCTACAACTTTATTCTAGGAAAGGAAACCTCCAAAACATGAGTCATATATTCCTGCTGCCACTAGTTTAGGGTTGTTTTGTTTTTAATGTTTTAAAAGAAATGAAGCTTTAGGGTAAAATGACTACGGGAGGATTTGTTTTCTCCAACGTGATCCCTACAGGTGAACACACAGCAAGAAAATCCACCTGATGCCACCCAACGTTCAGCTGCCTGCAGATGGTGGTTTCTAACACCCAGGACTCAAATCAAGGTATATTATTGGAAAAAAAAACAAACAAAAACAAACCAGTGGCGCTGAGCTGCCCCGAAAGCCGCGCTGCGCTAAATAGCAGCTCTGGGAACGGCGCGAACAACTGGAAAAAGCTTTTCAAAACCTCCTCTGAGGTCACCGGGCCGACTGAACCAAGGCCACGCTTTGGCTCAGGAATATGCTTCGTACCAGAGGAAAAAAAAACATTTCAAAGCTCGGTGAACACGCAGCTTTCCGTTCCTGAAAGCTAAACGGGACTTAAAGCCCTGCCCAGAGAACCAGAATGAGCAATTACGGCTTCAACACCTAGAAATGGCTGTTTCTGCTCAAAAGTTGAGTGCGATTTAATGACCTGCTTCAAAGTTGTTGCAGCTGAAGCATGAAAACGGCCCCCGAAAGGCTTTTGGGAGAACAAAATCCTGAGAAATGTCAGAGGAGAAGCTGCACAAGCCCTGAGCAGACACGAGGGGGAGCGAGAGCCTGAGGAAAAAATAGCAAAGTTTAAGCCTTGACCTAGGAAGAAAACATGGTTGGAAACTGAGCAGCTGCGAGAGCCACCCGGCTTTCACTTCCCTGAGGGGACCCTCAGCCTGTTTGCTGATGGGACAGAACTGGGAGCAGTGGCTGACACCCCAGGGCTGTGCTGCCCTTCAGAGAGACCTGGACAGGAGTTGGGCAAAGGGGAACCTCATGAAGNGGCCCAGGCTGCCCAGAGAGCTTGGGGAGTCTCCTTGTCTGGAGAGATTCCAAAGGCGCCTGGACCCTGCGCTGCTGGGCCCCCTGCTCTGGGTGACCCTGCTGGAGCAGGGGGGTGGCACCAGAGGAGCTCCAGAGGGACCTTGCAAACCCCACCATGTCAGGATTCTGGCATATCCTGGGGACTCAGCCAGACACGGGCTCAGGAGCCCCTCGTGGAAGGACCACATGGGTGCAAGGACAACCTACAGCACCTTCCCCGCTGCGTTAGGTCTCACTAAAATATCTTCAAGCAGGAGAGTGTCAAAAGGCTTCTCCTGCCAGGTGACCTGAAACAGCCACGGGCAGATTACAGCTCCTCCAGGCTTCCTCCACCCACCCTGTCATGGCTCTTTAAGCTCCCTCTGGTCTGAGTTCCAGGCTGGCAGAGCCGCAGCATCGTATCGTTTGGATAAGAATTAAGAGATGGAAACTTGGGAAAGATACAGAAAATTTTCTCCGGGCTTTGATGTGGCAAATAAAAGAAGAAACAAAAAATTAAGTGAAAAATCAAGCCTCTTGGGCTTTCCAAATATCGCTGCCCTACCTGATGGCCACAGGGACATCTCTGCTGTGAGGAAAGGCTGAGAGCCCTGGGGCTGTTGAGGCTGGAGAAGAGAAGCCTGAGAGGGGAGCTGATTCCTGGTGCCAAATCTCTGCAGGGTGGGGGTCAAGTGGAAGGGGCCAGGCTCTTGTCTGGGGTGCCCTGGGATAGGCCGAGGGGCAATGGGCACCAACTGGAACCCAGGAGGTTCCACCTCAACAGGAGGAGCAACTTCTTTGGTGGGAGGGTGATGGAACCTGGCCCAGGCTGCCCAGAGAGGTGGTGGAGTCTCCTTCTCTGGAGACTTTCCAATCCCTCCTGGATCTGTTGCTGTGTGTCCTGCCCTGGGTGATCCTGCTCTGGCAGGGGTTGGACTCCAGGATCTCCAGAGGTCCCTTCCAACCCATAAACCATAAAAATAATAAAAAGAGGTGAACTGGTGATGACATTCAGTAATTGGTGAGCTCCACACTGGGAAAAAAAAAGCGAAACAACAAAAAAGAACACACTCACAGCTGATAAGCTCAGGGGAAGCATCTCCCAAAATATGAGTGCTGGGAAAAGCCCCTGAGCTGCTCAGAAACCCAACCCTGAAGCCAGAACCCAGGTGTTTGAGACGGAAAAGCTCTCGGCGAGTCTTAGCGATTCCCATCCGCTTCTCACCGGCCCGACACCAACCAAAGCCCATCGGTGGCAGACGCAGAAATGTCACCCGGCGGGACCCGGCGCCGGCAGCTGGACGAGGTCGTTCTGCCTCCGGCTTCCAGCAGCCCATCCCCGAGTGATCCCACCTCCCACACACGGTACCCACGGCGAAGCGGGAAGCGCCGACGGTGCCGGGACCGCCGCTCGGCTGCCGGCCGACGAGAAGGGGAAAGGAAGTTCACGAGCAAAAGCTTTAATCAGTGGACCACGGTGGGATCAGAAAGAGAGCCCCTGGAATAGGTAACGACAGGGCACCTCTCCCCGACTTTCCATTTTCCCATGGGAAGAAAGTCGTGGCATCTCAGCTGGAAAAGAAAAAGCCTTCAAATTGGAGATTAGAGATTCCTGTGCACCAATGCAGCTTGTCTCTAAGCACTGGTTCCTCCAGGGACAGGCTCTGCTCCCAAGGAACAAGCAGCAGGACAAGAGGAAGAGGCCTCCTGTTGTCCCAGGGGAGGTTGAGGTTGAAGCCGAGGAATAATTTGTTGCCCTTTGGGGTTGTCCAGGCGTGTGCCAGGCTGCCCAGGGCAGGGCTGGAGTCCCCCTGCTCCCTGGAGGGGTTTCCAAGGCGTGGAGATGTGGTGCTGAGGGACAGGGCTCAGGGGGGCCCTGGCAGGGATGGAACAGCAATGATCCAAAAGGTCTTTTCCAACCCGAACAATTCTATGATTCTTCTGCACTTCCTCCCCAGGGCAGAAGATCCAAGAGATGTAAGGAGAACAACCACATTTGTTCACACAACGTCGCTGCTTTGCCACTAAATTCACGCTCCTCATTAACTGAGGAACAGTTTCGTACGGGTTCGTGGCAAATAAAACCAAATTATTACCTGAAATCTACCCCAAAGGCTGAAGGTTTCTCCCCACGTCCTCCCTCAGCCTCTGCGGGTCGGTGTTTGGTCAGAGCCGAGCCGCGGGCACTTTTCCCAAGCTGGACACTCACCAGTTTGACTCCACTCAAAGTCTCGACCCCATCCCAGTTTAAGAGTCTTTTCTAACCCTTATTAACAGGTCGTTGCAGGTCCCTGGTCACATGGAGATCACAGGGGCCGGCCGAGAGCGCAATCCCCAGCTGATGGGTGGGAGGTCTGCCCTTTCCCACGGCCGACGGGCACCGACTCAATTTGAACAGTCTCGACCCGTTCCCACTCCACTCGGCCACGCTCCAGCACCCTCCGACAGGTTTAATGGGAATTGATACCAACGGGCCACCCAGCCTGACCTCTGCTTCTCTGAGAGCTCCCCAACTCTATGATGATGCACCTTCCTTGGGCAACGTCCTTCACCGTGTGCCCGCAACGGTAATCCCATCGAAAATTCTGATTTATAAACCTCCAGTTTTTTTTTTTTTCCTGACTTTAGATTGGGCTGAATGGTCTCCCCAAATGGACTTGCCCCTGGGTTGGGACAACCCCCGGTGTCAGCCCAGGCTGGGGGGGAAGGGCTGGAGANCACCAGATGACCTTGAGAGGTCCCTTCCAACCCAACCCATCCTGTGATTCAATTCTTAGGGGTGCAGAATGAAAATGCAGTAACAACAGAACTACTCTGCAATCCATCCAGTTTTTCAGCCGTTTTATGGTGGGGTTTTTTGTAATATTTTAAACCATTTTCTTTAAGGATTGGACCCTTCCCATTATTTGTGTCTTGCCAAAACCCCTGGTTATTCTCTGTTCCTAACAGGGCTGTCACTCGGTGTCGCCTTCTCTTGCAAAACCCACACTAATTCAATGACAATTACAATTCAAGTGACCTCAACCTCCCTGCAAAGTCATAATCCAACCCAGGTGTGAGGGATGTCCTTCTGCCATGAGGGACAGAACATTCCATCACCGGAGTCAACCACAGGAGTCCTGAATGGAATTTTACCTCCTGTAGACAAACCCTAAGGCCATTTCCTCATTACCAAGCCCAAAGGTTACCCAAGAGGAACCTGTAAAGATCAGAGCAGAGTGTGAATCTGAATTATTAACTTATTTTGTTCATAGAAACCTATTGGGGGGGAAAAGAAGAACCCCAGATCCACGTGGGTGCAGAATAAATGGGCTCTGAGAGGGAAGGGAAAAATTCCCATAAAAGAAACAACCTCGTGTCCTTCTCTGGGCTTTCTCCAGGTTACTCAGGGCCCAGCCAAATCAAGCTGGGCAAGTGCTGTTAACTCTGCTGCATTTGCACGTTTTAATCGCTCAGCAGCCGGCAGTGACCCCGGCACCTGGGCCTCAGTCCACGGAAAACCACTCCCGCTCCACCCTCCTGTTAAACATTAATCGTTCCTAACAACTGCCCAATTCCAAGGGCTGACACGGGATCACCAGACTTCTCAAGGTCAGAAAGTAAAGAATCCCAGCTTGGTGGAGGCTGGAAGGTCCCTCTGGAGCTCCTCTGGTGCCACCCCCCTGCTCCAGCAGGGTCACCCAGAGCAGGGGGCCCAGCAGCGCAGGGTCCAGGCGCCTTTGCAATCTCTCCGGACAAGGAGACTCCCCAAGCTCTCTGGGCAGCCTGGCCCAGGCTCCAACCCCCTCCCACCAAACAAGTTGCTCCTCCCGCTCCCAGGGAACCTCCTGGCTTCCAGTCGGTGCCCAGTGCCCCTCGTCCTGGCGCTGGGCACCCCTGAGCAGAGTCTGGCCCCGGCCTCTTGCCCCCCGGGGGCCCTTGAGCTCTTGCTCAGCCTTGCTCAGCTCCCCTCTGGGGCTGCTCTGCTCCAGCTGAACAGCCCCAGGGCTCTCAGCCTTTCCTGCCCACACAGATGCCCCAGGCCCCTCAGCACCTTCCCAGCCTCCCCTGGACTCTCTCCAGTAGCTCCTGGTCTCTCTGGAACTGGGGAGCCCAGCACTGGCCCCAACACTCCCGAGGTGGCCTCCCCAGGGCAGAGCAGAGGGGCAGGAGAACCTCTCTGGCCCTGCTGCCCCCATTCTGCTCCCTGCCCCCCAAGAGTCCATTGGCCTCTTGGCCACCAGGTCCCATGGCTGGCTCATGAAGAACTTGTCCCCCAGCACTTCCAGGTCCTTCTCTGTGGAGCTGCTTCCCAGCAGGTCCCCCCTCCCCTGCCCTGGCGCAGGGAATTATCTCTCCCCAGGGACAGGACGCTCCACTTGCCCTGGTTGAACTCTCAAGGTCTGGGCTGCAACCGCCACAACGATTCACCTCCACCGCAATCTCTGATCCCGTCACTTACTGGACCACGGAGCAAACCCACATGGAGCAAGTTATTTTAACAAAACTTAAGTGGATTCAGACTGAAAACAAAGGAGTTCTTCGTACTTGGAATTACCAGGGAGCCGTTATCAAGAACTGCGCAGCCAAGGGCCCCTTGAGGCTTCATCCCAGGAGGAGCAAACGGGAGCTCTGACTCACCCCGGCGCAGCGAGAAGGAGGGAAAGCGCCGATGAGATTAATCAACCCGGGGCTGTGAGCGCCACGGGAATCAGAAGAGCAGGTAAATCAATTAAGCATCCTTCGTGTGTATTAAAAGCTCAAGAAGAACGTTTTAAAGACATGCGAGGGACTTAGAATTAGCCTAACGAGGGATTACGAACAGCTCCTCTCGCTCTCCAAACGCTCCGACAGTTGGAAAGGCAATGGCTTTATGATTCCGTACGTGGGCTTGGCGTTCCCTCCCACGCTTGGGAACGGGACGCATGGAGGTGACGGGCATCCAGAAACGTGAAACTCGCGGCGTACGGGCGGAGAACCTCGGAGGAAGCATCAAAACCCAACGGAGGAACCTTCCTCCGTCAAGACTTGGGGAAGGATAAATTGATTTTCAGACAGATCTATACATTAAAATATCGATGGTGTTGGTATTTTTTGACCTTCCATAAGCAACTCCCGGTTGGTTTGGTCTTGTTCCCAAAGTCACGTGCCCTCGTCTCACGGTAAAGGTTGGACCAGATGATCCTTGAGGTTCCTTCCAACCTGGCACTCGACGATTCCATGCTCAAATCTAATGAGAAATTTTAGATTTATCTCCACAGCTGCCAGCAGCTCCCCCTCCACCACCTTCTTCCCACATGTACCCATTTCATGGAATCGTAGAATCCTGGAACGGTTTGAGTCGGAAGGGACCTTAAAGACCATCTCAATCCAACCCCCCTGCCGTGGGCCAGGGACCCGTCGTTCAACCGCCGCCGTCACAGCACGGCGCTAATTTGCATCCCGCCGGCGGACCCGTCGGCAAATCGAACCGGCACACGTTGGCCCAACGCGGGGCTTGGGTCTCCTGGGGCCGGTTGGGTTGGGGTTTTGGAGGGACAGAGAGAAGGCGACGGACAAAGCGCCGCCTGTTCTCAAACAACAGCCTCGCTCCCGGGGAACGACTGCCTTCCGGAGCCTCCTTGGAGCAAAACCATCGCTGCCGCAGAAACAACAAGCTTCAGAGAATAAATTTGTTTAAAGTTCTGATGTTATTCAGGCTTGGAAAGGGTTTTTTTCTTTCAAAATAAGCCAGGCTGTCAAAGCCAATCACCTCCCTGCAATTATTAAATTATTAAAAAAAAAAACAACAGCAAAATGAGGTCCCAGGGGCATTTCAGGAGCGGTTTAGGAAACACCCACCGCAACAACGGGTCCCCAAACACAGGAGGATAGTCCCACGTCACCTCAGAGGCAGCACCACCCGTCTCCTACGGATTCCCGTGGAAGTGGCAGCAGGATGACTCTCACCTGCCCCGGAACGCACAACTCAGTCGCAGGCTGTTCGGAAATGGGTTTTAATCAAAGAAAGACACGAGCGGCTCCTGATTGCGCGAGAGCAAACGGCACATCGTAGAACCACTGAATCAGAGGATCGTTGTGGTTGGAAGAGAACTTGCAGATCATTGAATCCAACATTATCTGCAGATGGCAGAATCATAGAATCATCTAGATTGGGAGAGCCCTTCAAACTAGAGGAGGGGAGATTTAGGTTGGGCGTTAGGAAGAAGTTCTTTCCCAGGAGGGTGGTGAGACCCTGGAACAGGTTGCCCAGAGAGGTGGTGGAAGCCCCATCCCTGGAAGTTTTTAAGGCCAGGTTGGATGGAGCTCTGGGCAACCTGCTCTGGTGGGAGGTGTCCCTGCCCATGGCAGGGGGGTTGGAACTGGATGATCTTCAAGGTCCCTTCCAACCCTGATGATTCTGCGATCACGGAGTCCCAGCGCTGCCCCACGCCTGCCAGGGCACCCCTGAGCCCTGTCCCTCAGCATCACAGCTCCACGCCTTGGAAACCCCTCCAGGGAGCAGGGGGACTCCAGCCCTGCCCTGGGCAGCCTGGCACACGCCTGGACAACCCTGCAGAGGGAACGAATAGTTCCTCGCATCCGAAATTGTTCCTCGTGCCCAACCTTGACGATCGTTCTGGTGGTTTCTGTCTCTTTGGATGGTTTCTGACCCTTTCAGCTCCACACATGGAGGGCGCTCCTGACTTTTCAGCAAGGACTCCTCTCCAGAGTGACAAGCCGATGAGCTCACGGAGCTCTGCGACACCAACACCACCCTCACCAAGATGAGTAACTCCCAAGTGGGATGCGCTCTAGACCGCGTAAGGGGATACTCCTGCCGAAGACGAGCTCTCCACGCTATAAATCTTGAATGACCCAACGGGA
>VWZK01022092.1:0-42340 GCA_013396935.1 Baryphthengus martii
AGATCATCAATAAAGATGTTAAACAGAAAAGATCCCAACACTGAGCCCTGAGGAATACATCAATGAGAAAAGGAAGAGTAGGGAAAAAGTGGGTCTGCTGCTAAATGAGGTGGGAGATGTGATAATAGAGGATGCAGAGATGGCAGAATTACTGAATGCCTTCTTTGCCTCGGTCTTTACTCTTAAGTGCAGGCCCCAGGAATTCCAGTCACTGGAAGTAAGGGAGCAAAACTGGAGTGAGGATGACTCTCCANTGGTCAGTGAGGATTTGGTTAGAGAACTATTAGAAAAACTGAAAATGCTTAAATCCATGGGCCCCGACGGGGTGCATCCACGTGTGCTGAGAGAGTTGGCTGATGCTGTGGCTGAGCCGCTCTCCACCATCTTTGAAAAATCATGGGGAACGGGAGAGGTGCCTGAGGACTGGAAAAAAGCCAATATCACTCCAGTCCTCAAAAAGGGCAAGAAGGTGTGTGAGGGGTGCCAGGCAACTACAGGCCGGTCAGCCTCACCTCCATCCCTAGGAAGATAATGGAGTGGCTCATTCTGAAGGCCATCTCAAATCAATTGAAAGAAAAGAAGGTTATCAGGAATAGCCAGCATGGATTTACAAAAGGGTGTCTCCGTTTAGGGTTCAGGGCAAAACCCCACAGAGCAGAATTCCTGTGGGCCCCCTCTCCCCCTCTCCCTTCCCTCCTAAGGGAGGATATAAAGGGAAATGAGGAAGGAAGCGCCTCACACGAAACTGGAAGTTAAGACTATGAACAAAATTTCATAGGTAACAGATAAACAGGGAGAAGGAAATAAGAAGGGAAGGGTGATATACAAAAATATACAAAACCAGTCCTGGGATGGCGATGGATTGTGCAGAGCACGTGGAGCCAGGCCTAGCTGAGCTAGATTGCGGTCCCACCGCAGCACACTCAGCACAGTCCAAGGGAGAGAGAAAAGAAGCACAAAACCCAAACTTCCTGTCCTTTTACAGAGTGTGGCAGGGAAGGGGAGGGAATACCAGGTGTTCCTGTGCCCCCCCCAATTTGTTAACTCTTAAACCACAACAAAGGGAAATCTTATATGACTAATCTGCTCTCCTTCTACGAAGGCATGACCAAATGGGTAGATGAAGGGAGAGCAGTGAATGTCATATACCTTGACTTTAGTAAGGCTTGTGATACTGGGCCCCATAACATCCTCGTGGGTAAACTCAAGAAATGTGGGATAAATGATTGGACTGTGAGGTGGATTGTGAACTGGCTCAACGACAGAGTTCAGAGGGTTGTGATCAGCGGCACAGAGTCAAGCTGGAGGCCTGTGGCCAGTGGTGCTCCCCAGGGATCAGTACTGGGTCCAGTTTTGTTCAATATCTTAGTCAATGACCTGGATGAGAGGATAGAACGCACTCTCAGCAAGTTCGCTGATGATATGAAACTGGGAGGGGTGGCTGACCCACAGGAAGGCTGTGCTGCTGTCCAACGAGATCTGGACAGGCTGGAGAGCTGGGCAAAGGTNGAGGAAGGGGACAATCTCATTTCAGTGCTGCCCAGCAATAGAACAAGAAATAATGAGTTTAAGTTAGAACATAGGAAGTTCCACCTCAACATGAGGAGAAACTTCTTTCCTGTGAGGGTGATGGAGCCTGGAACAAGCTGCCCAGAGAAGTTGTGGAGTCTCCTTCTCTGGAGACTATCAAAACCCACCTGGATGCGTTCCTGTGTGGCCTGCCCTGGGTGATCCTGCTCTGGCACATGGGGGTTGGATTCAAGGATCTCTAGAGGTCCCTTCCAACCCCTAACATTCTGTGATTCTATGATTCTACCCCCCAGCACTCTCCTCAGTCAGCCCAGTGCTCCCGGTTGAGACCAGCACCTCACACACACCCCCAGCACTTCCCTCAGTCAGTCTAGTACTCCCAGTTCAGACCAGAACCTCACACACACATACACACAAGCACTCCCCTCAAATCAGCCCAGTGCCCCCAGCTCAGACTAGTACTTCCCATGGAAAACAGTTCCCGTTCCCAGTTTATTGCAGTGCTTTACATGTCCACAGCCAGCACCTTCCAGCTCAGTCCAGTGCCTCCAGCATAGCCCCAGCACAGCTCCAAGCCCCAGTTCAGCCCCACGCCAATCTCCCCAGCCACGGCACCAGCTCTGGAGTCCTCATGTAGGGGCTGCCAGAGGCCTGGGCTGATCATTGCCATTTCTTTGGGTCGTTTGTCATCTTTCAGCCAGGTCAGTCATTAACGCCTGCAGAACTTCACAATAAGCTGGTGGCAAGCAGCGGCGAGGGCTCCTCGCTCCTTCCAGGGTCAGCCATTGCAGGGTACTTGCCGGGGGGCCGCCATGGAAGTCAGGCCCTGGCACTCCATGCTAGTGGAAAGACTCACTTGGTAGTTTCTCATGTGTGATCTCAGGGTGCTTTGCTGCACTGGTACAACTTGCCCTGTGGCTCCTCTAAATGTACCTAGGGTAATGTCTCCTGATAGCTGTCCTGGTGCCTCTGTCTTATGTTGTGTTTAACCGAGATCAGAAATTGTCAGCAACTATATTAGAGGATGTCCTGGGTTTTGCGTGCAAATTTTCGCGTTTGATTGCATTATTTAGATATTCAAACACGATGAGATATCCCTGCTCTGGATGTTGCTTTGCAAGACCCCCGGAGACACCGATCAGAGGTGGGTGGCTGAGGAAGGAGATGAGCACATGCAGTGCGGGCGTAATCTGCAGGGCCATTCTCCACAAGGCCACTGATAACAATTGAAGCGAGAGAAGGTGTCCCTGAGGGGAGAGAGTTGTCCAAGGGTGATTAAAGAGCAGTGGTATTATCACAGCAGAGCACTCCTCATGTGCCAGCTCTGGGCAGCTACGTTAAAGTTTCCCAATGTGTCTGCTTTGGAGCATAATTTTACTTTCTTAAATAATAAATTACAGACATATTTGTAATTTCTAGCTCTTGGAGGCCATAGTTTCATTAAAGCAAAGTATTGCAAGTCCTTTGAGCATTGTTCAGAAATTAAAGAGTAAAGCCAGGAATTAGGTTCTACTTTTAAGATTTCCAAAACCTTTTATGTCCCAAACTTTCAGAGTTAGAGCAGACATATGTGCCACCTTACCCATGGAATTCCCCTTGAGGAGGAGGCAGTCCCCATGCTGAATACAGGTCTGTGGGGAAAGTTATCCCTGATCTCACAGTGGAGCCATTCAATTAGTCACTGGATTTACAGTCAGGGCTGATGGAAATTATAATCCCACTGTTATAACAAGCAAACAGGCCTGTTGCCCGCTTCTGCTGTTTCAAATGAGAAATTCTGGGAGCCTGCTTTTGGAACAGGATTTTAAAAGGCCTATGTTAGTAATAAAAATCACCTTCGGTGACATTTCACGGCTTCAAGCAAGAGCAAGAAAGGAAGGCAGGTCCGGTGGGATTTCCCAGAAGACATAGCTTCAGTATCAATCTTGTGACAGAGGAACACCAGCAATCGTGTTGTCCAACTCCGCGTTGCTGAACGCCAAGACCTCCACCTCTCATTACCCCATGGACAGCTGAAGCACTGGGATGGAGAAACTTGTCTGAGAGGTCCATGCAAGGACAGACATGGTCACTCTCTGTGTCACATTTTGGGATGTGGCTGAGGATCACACTTCTCCCACTAGTTACATTCCTGAGGAGTTCTCATAACTGTCCCCTGGGCAAGAGATGAGCTCCTTTTAGCAAACCACTGTCATCTTTTGGCTGCTCTGGCTTTTGCAATAATGCAAGAGTAACTCTCAGAAAGTGAATTCAAATTTCATAAAGAATTCAGTGATGACCAACCCTCACGCGCGGGCATCCCTCTGACCATCATGCCCATACAGACCTTAATCCTACAGTGATGAAGGGTCAACATTCAGGTTAAACAGCGAGCAGCAAAATGGGAAGGAGTCCTGCTGGTCTCTGCCTGGGGATAGCTGCCTGACAGTCGCATCCCTCAGGTGATGGTTGAGTGACCTCTGATTAAAAGCACTCTTGCTGAGGAGAGCTTGGGGCACAGCTATGCAGCGGGTGATATAAGATGTAATACTTGGGGGAGGAGACCAAAACACTACGTAAATGTATATTTAACAACAGCGTCTTTAATTAAAAAATATTTTTCCTATGGGAAAACAGCAAGTTTTTCAAATGCATGTAGCAAAGGGTGATAAACACAGCCTGCTTTGGTACTTCCATCCATGTGAGCTGTATAAACTGAATATTGCCTTTTGCCCATGCCATCTGAGGTGCTTTTACGGGGACACAGCTCTGTGTTGCATCTGTGTAACCAGACAGAGTTAGCTCCGGGTTTTCCGTGCACATGCATGGCATTTATCAAAGGAAGGACATACAAAGAGCGCTCTGATAACTTTCCTTATGGTGAAGTGATTGTCCTCGCTGGGTCTCAGGTGAGTCCCCTCTTGTATCCCCTCTTAATGTGAGATGCAGGGAGAATTGAATTACACAGACACCCAGCCAGTGGGCAGGAGGGCTGAGGAGGGAGCTGTGGTGACGGACACAATCTTAAATTAAATCCCAGATGAGGTGTTGACCTTCGCAGAGCAGCTGATAATACACGATCACCAAATACATGCTTGCAGGCCAAGATGCATCAAGTGCTTTGTTCCTGCCCTTTAGGAAAGCCCACGGTTCCTCCTGCTCCGTGTGACAGATGACATGCACAGAGGCTTAAATTCAGAGCCCAGTGCAATGCATGAGGGGTGGGTCAGAGCCCTTCTGTGAGTGCCACTACAGCCACCAGGACACTAGGGACACCAGCAGCTGCTGTCTGATCCCATCCCTACTGCTTCTCTAGCACCATTGGTTCACTTCGACCTGTCCCCATGACACGGTGGCAAGGCCACAGCACCAGGACAGTGGGATCTATTTATAGTGAATGTATCAACTTCTCTAGGCTGAGAGCAGGGAGGTTCCCCTCCCCAACAGCGTAGCACAGCCTCACTGTGGTTCCCAAAAGACACTCCAAGTTTGGTTCATGCTCCTGTGTGACATTTAGGGGGGCTGGGTGATGTGATTGCACCACCATTGCTACTGTGGTACAGATAACCATAGGCTGGACACACTCCAAAGCACACATGACCTAAGTATCGTTAGATCCCTAGAAGGGCTTCCCTTTTAGCATATCTAGGGAACACTTTCTGTAGCGGTCAGTAGCACTGCCGTGAAACACAGACATGTCTTGGCAAGGTGTCTGGCTTGTATCAACCTTCTGCACACAAGCATGCAAGGCTATTTGGGCAGAGAACACTTTCTGACCTCTTTGACTGTTCCAGCCAGCTTGCCATGCATGGCTGCCAGCACTCAATGGTGCGTACGGCTGCTGTAGTTTATCAGGGTGGCAGAGAGATTTACCTCTGCTTCGTGTGCTGGCAGGATATTCATTCCTGCAGGTTCAGCAGAGACCATCTCCAGTAGGGTATTTCTTTGACATTTTGCCCACTTATCTGTGATTACAGACTTGTGCCGATCTTCCCTTTGCCTGTTTGGTCTTTCACCCATCAAGTGTGTCTGTGCCCTGAAGCCATCTATTGTGGGACCAGGCTTTCCTGTGCGTGTCCAGCATGTAGCACAGCGCACACCAGTGCTGGCTGCTGTGCTGAGGGCTATTGTACCGTACAAGGGATAATTCACAGGAAGATCACACCACTAGAAATCAAAGACATGCAGTATGAGGCATTTAGTGATGAAATGAAAAAAAGACCCCAGTCTGACAGGGCTTTCTCACACACACATGGGGATTTTTTAGGACCTTACTCAATTCCATAAGCTCCCTCTCCCTGTATCCATAGGAATCACTCCTACGGATGCTGTTATAAACAATATCAATTCTGGAATGTGTCCCTAACTCTTTGCAAGAGGCTGGCAAAGTGAATTTCTGGCAGTGCTAAAGCAAGCGACAAAATCTCCACTGATTCCCACAAAATCAGGTCTTACTACCCCTCTGAACTGTACTGCACATCTCCCAGCTGGTCCCCGGTATTACTTAGGAATCATTTTATATAGAATATTGGGCAGCCACATATGCTGGGACTGTATGATATAGCACAGTAAGACCCAGTCTTGTGTTCGTATCTGTGAAGCAAGGCAGAAAATTCTCCAAGATCCTCAGTGTGCTTGAAATTCATACGATCCTTAGCTTAAACATGTATCCTTACAGTCCATCTCTAGAATTTTCCAGCATTGTCTCTCTGCTCATGTGTCCAGACAATTTCTTTGGGCCACGCGGCCGTTATGTTAAGAAGCAAGGACTGATAACGCCAGCAAGCGCGTAGGTCAGTGCACTGACCCTTGCCGAAATAGACATTGTTTCACAGCGAGATAAGAGTCTCCCACCTCCATGGGTGGGCCTCTGGAGTGACCAATGAGCGTGGACAGGCACCAAGGTCCGCTCTCCCCTTCCTCTTTATAATCACAACTGCCAGGGCGATGAGTCCAAATCTGCTCTGAGCATTCATTGCAAGGAGCCTGAGCCCACACCCTCCTGCACAATGACGCTGACTCAAGCTGAGAAGGCCGCCGTGGTCACCATCTGGGCAAAGGTGGCTACCCAAGCTGAAGCCATTGGGGTGGAATCACTGGAGAGGTAAGTCCCCCAGAACCCCTTCAGCGAGGGTTCCTTCTCTGGCTTTGCTGTTAGGGTGCATCTTGTGTAAAACTTGCATGAGTGAGAGCCCACCGGGACTGGTGAGAGTTGGTGGATGACCTCTCTGTTGTTTACTGTGTAATTTTCTGGAATGTTATCTGTGCTACTAAATGCTAATAGATGGCTTTGAAATCTTACAGCAAAACATATTTTTCTAAGCAATGCTGATGGTATATTTCCCATTGCAACAATTCAGAAGAATTCATAGCCAGGAGCACTGGTGAGGAATTCCAAGTCCTTCACACTCAGTGTCCTGAAATAGGATTATAACTGTTAGGAAATGAACTTGAAGTGGTTTATTGTACAAGTGATGCAATTGTTTTATAAGCGATGTGATTTCTCTTGCGATTTCTAGACATGAAGAGAATAGCTATCCACTAAATTCACCGGATACTCATGTTTCATTGTTCCAGTTGATAAGTAACAGTTAAGAAACAAGGCAACTGCTCCCCCCGCCCCGAAGTACTGCACAGGAATACAAAATTCATACTAATTAAGCAAGTTGGCACAAAAAGGGATGAAAGTCTGGAAACTGTTCAGAAATTATTATGTTAATCATAGTTATTTAAATGTAATTTACAGCTCCACGTAAAGCACTATGATGGTCCTTCCAAGACTTTGAGTACCACTCATATCAATTCTGGTTTGTTCAGCATGTATTAGTTTGAAGGTCCCGCAAACCAGCTTGCAATGTAATATAGGAAATGTAGTGACAATCTGGGACTACTATCTGTTAAAAAAAAAAACAACCCAAACAAAAAAATGCATTAAATTTTGAATTATTTTTATCATTTCATTTATTTCTAGTATGTACAGATTAACCCACTGATCTGCAGATACTGTAGAAGAGGTTTAAGAGCAGAAAGACCTTCCTCATGCCAACTTCAAGCTCCTGAAGCTCTGTTAGAGCCACCAAAGGAGTGCATTTCTGTAGCTGTCAGGTTCACATTGCACTTGCTTGGAGGTTTTTCCTCCTTATGTATCCCGTTTCCACTGCTGAATCTCATTCTCATGTTCTCCTCCAGGCTTTTCTACAGTTACCCCCAGACAAAAACCTACTTCCCTCATTTTGATCTCAGCCAAGGCTCAGCTCAGCTTCGTGGTCATGGCTCCAAGGTCATGAATGCCATCGGGGAAGCTGTGAAGCACGTCAATGACATCAGAGGTGCTTTGGCCAAACTCAGTGAGCTGCATGCTTACATCCTCAGGGTGGACCCAGTGAACTTCAAGGTGAGTGAGCACAGGGACTTTCAGGGATGAAAACTGCCTTCATAGGATTAGAGGCCACAGATCATTTTGGCTAATGGCAGCTCGATCCCTGACTACGCTACATGGCCTTGTCAGCTCCTCTTGCTGCTTATTCTCCACCTGATTTTTCACCTGGGACTGGTTTGTTTAGTGAAAAATGTGGTCTAGCTCAAACAAAAAACTATTAAGGGGAGTCCTATGGTTTGTGTCAGACAGACTCGAATCTCTGCTGAATTTATTGTAGTTTATGAACCTCTCTCTTACATCAGGTGATATCATCTGTGTTAAACAAAGTCCTTCTAAATTGTACTCATTTCCACTCTGTTGCATTTCCTTTTGGAGAGGAAGGAAGGGACGTTTGGAAGAGGGAGTGAGATCAGGCAGTTCCTTTTGCCCTATACCAAAGGCAACTCTGCTTCTTCACACATAGCATCAGGCAAGAGCACTACCTGGTTGGGACACATAGTTGTCATCTCAGAGCACGCTGAGACCAAGGTCCATTGCAGACACCTAGATTGACATCTGTTACTGACTGTGATGGATTTCATCCTGTTTTCCCTTACAGCTGCTTTCCCACTGTATCCTGTGCTCCGTGGCTGCCCACTATCCCAATGACTTCACTCCAGAAGCTCATGCCGCATGGGACAAGTTCCTGTCCAGTGTTTCCTCTGTTCTGACTGAGAAGTACAGATAAATGACCTCCACAGAGGCTGAGGGATGCACATCCATGGTGTACCTCAGCTGCCAGGCCCTGGGATATTCACCCCTTCTATGCAGGGGCTCAGTCATCTGCAAAACTCAATAAATAATTCAAATGTGAGTTGTGGTCTCTGTGCTTTCATCATTGTGTATTCCATCTACACCTCACTGTTCAGGCAGGGCTGCTCTGAACTGTCTACATGATATGAAAGGAGGAAATACTGTGTAAATTCATGTACTAATTCATGTGCTAAGCTGTGTAAATTCAGTTGAAATATCTTAACATAATATTCAGTAAGAATAACATAACACTGAGCAGAAGCCCACAACAGGCTAGAACCCTGTGACTGCTACTGCTCACCATTGGTATATCCAGAGGAGGGCCACAGAGATGATTAGAGGGCTGGAGCCCCTCCCCTGTGAGGGGGCTGAGGGAGTTAGGTCTGATCAGCCTGGAGAAGAGAAGGCTCCAGAGAGACCTTATAGCAAGTCTTCCAGTATCTGAAGGGGGCCTACAGGAAAGCTGGGGAGAAACTTTATAAGGGCATGTGGTGGCAGGACAAGGGGCAATGGTTTTAAACTAGAGCAGGATAGATTTAGATTTGACTTTAGGAAGAATTTCTTTACTATGAGGATGGTGAGACACTGGAATGGATTGCCCAGAAAAGTTGTGGTTGCCTGGAAGTGTTTAAGACCAGGCTGGATGAGGCTCTGAACAACCTGGTGTAGTGGGAGGTGCCCATGGCAGGGAGGTTGGAACTAGATATCTTTAAGGTCCCTTTCAACTCAAGCCGTTCTATGATGCTATGATCCACCAGACTGTTTCCAGGCTGACCAGAAAAGTCTGTTACCCCACTAGGATTTTGAATGGACCTAGGTTTTTGCCTGTCCTGTCCAAAACCCATCACAGCATGGTGTGAAGAAAAACTGTGTTGCCATATCTTGTGATGTGTCCAGAGCAATGCTAGGCACTGTCTTCTCATGTTCCTCTCCATATAGTATGGACAAGGTGTCAGATGTGCTTTGTGAACATCTTGGGCTATCACACCTGCTAGACAGGTAAGGGGACCATCCCCTCAGCTTGACATCTCTTATTTTTATATGGGGAGCTGCACATGCATTTGAAATTTGAGAATACTAGTGGCTGTGGGAGATTGTTCTTGATAGCACCTGGGGGAGCACAAATTCCCAGGGTTTCTCTGGAAAGCAGCAACAGGGAAGAGTACAAAACTGATGTGTACTCTCGGGGGGGAAACAAGGGTCCTTCATATGTACCTGTGGTGGGTTAACCCCGGTGGGCAGCTAAGCACTGCAGAGTCACTCACTCACTTCCCCTCTCAGTGGGATGAGGGGAAAAGGAAAGGAAGAATAAAAGCAAGAATAAATGAGGGTCAAGATCAATCAAACAAATAAACAGAAATAATTGTGTAATAAGGGAAGGATAAGCAGAAGAAGAGGGAAGAAAACAAAACAAAAGAGGTGTTGCAAAGGCAGTCACTCACTGCCTCTCATAGGTCAACCGATGCCCAGCCAATTCCTGAGAAAAAAAGAGATGGGTACCCCCTCTAAAACTCCCTAAATCCCTCTCTTTTCCCTTTTACTGCTGAGCATTATATTATATAGTATGAAATATATCTCTTTGATTAGTTGAGGTCATCTGCCTGGTTGTGTCCCCTCCCGATGTATTGCACACCCTAAAATCTGGCCCTAGGAAGGGCAGAATGAGAAGCAGAGAAAGCCTTGATGATGTGCAAATGTTGCTCAGCAAAAGCCATAACATCAATATGTTATCAGGCCTGGTTTGGTCGAAAATCTAAACCACGGCACCACATGAGATGCTGGGAAGAAAAGTATTTATCAGGTTACTTTCACTGCCCATGCCTTGGTTGGAGGACTGCTGACAGGTAATGGTGGGTGCAAAGTCTTAAACATACCCTGAACTGGCACTGCAAGCTGTGGTGCTCATCTCGTTTACAAAACTGTGGGTCTGTGTTTGAGCCATGGGGAGAGAGACTGTGAGGAAGCTCTGAAGCCACCAAATTGCTCTAAACATGTCACCCAATGTACCACAGAAGTTTTTAAAACATTCTACATTTATGGGTCTAGGGTAATTGGAATGCTTAAATCCACAGCTTAGATGGTAGGTCACCATTTGGTGTGTCCCTAACCCCAGATTTGTAGCAGTGCCTTTGTACAGAGGCTGAGCAAAAGATGACAGTCACCAACCACCATATGACCTGTGGGATGATGCAGCGTTTACGTGGAGAGACAGGAGCACACACTGGGATGAGAAGGAGGGAAGAAGCCCAGGCTTCACGAGATGGACTTCGGAAGACTATGTGCCCAAAAAGGAGGATCTTCCCTGCTCAGGTGTTTCTGGGCTGCTGGAGAGATGATATTTCTCATGGCAGATCCCAAGCACAACCCAGGACAGCTTGTCCATGGCTCCTGCTCAGAGGCCCAGGGACTCTTCAGGGGCCAAATGCACCATAGACTGGAGGACATGAGGGGCCAGGGACACATGTGGGACACCCCCTGACACCCACAGAGCCAGGGAGTACCCTGCTCCAGTGAAAAGGCCTGGTGGATCCCGACAGCAGGACTGAGGACAGGCTGGCCAGTGAGGCTAAGTGAGGTGGTATCTACAGGACATGCCTGTGGCTGCTGTTGACCATGGAGCATCTCAGCCAAATGCTGCCCCCAGTCCCCAGACTGATGTGGAGCTGGTGCAGTGAGACAGGGAAGAGCAGCTGGGCCCCCTTGGGGCCTCCTCAGGACTAGGCCCCCCGAGGCAGTCGGGGCCCCCCAAGGCAGCACTGCAGCTGCTCTCTGGCCCCAGCAGCATTGGGCCCCCCACCCCTCGGTGTTGATAAGATAAGGCCAGGGCGGAGGTGCCAGCTGCTATATAAGAGGGCGTCCCTGCAGACACCACTGCCACTGAGACCTGTCCACAGCCTCCAGCCGCCACCATGCTGACCGCCGAGGACAAGAAGTTGATCCAGCATATCTGGGAGAAGGTGCAGGGGCACCAGGAGGATTTTGGAGCTGAGGCTTTGCAGAGGTGCAGGCTGGGCCCAGGGATCCCATGGGAGAGGGGGGCGAGTGGGTGGGAGCCCCACGGGAGTCATGGTGGGGTCCAGCTGTGGGCCAGTGGCACTGACTGTCCCACTCTGGCAGGATGTTTACAGCCTACCCCCAGACCAAGACCTACTTCCCCCACTTCGACCTGTCAAAAGGCTCNGTGTCACCATGGTGCTGTCCGCCGCCGACAAGACCCACGTGAAGGGCATCTTTGCCAAAATCGGCGGCCACGCTGACGACTATGGCGCCGAGACCCTGGAGAGGTACGTGTCCATCCTCTTTGTCATCCCCTCTCCTCGCATCTGCCCCCATCCTCTCCCCATCCACAACTGTCCCTGCCCTATGTTACCCTGTCCCTCTCACCCGTCCCCATGGCTCCCTGATCCCCTCTGTCCCACAGGATGTTTGCTACCTACCCCCAGACCAAGACCTACTTCCCCCACTTCGACCTGTCAAAAGGCTCTGACCAGGTCCGTGGCCATGGCAAGAAGGTGGTGAATGCCTTGGGCAATGCTGTCAAGAGCCTGGACAACCTCAGCCAGGCCCTGTCTGAGCTCAGCAACCTGCACGCCTACAACCTGCGTGTGGATCCTGTCAACTTCAAGGCAAGCAGGGGATGGGGGACAGGGGAACGGGGGCTGAGGGATGGGATGGGGACCAGGACAACGGGATGGGGGCCTTAGCATGGTGCTGAGTCCTGTTTTGCCTTACAGCTGCTGTCACAGAGCTTCCAGGTGGTGCTGGCTTCACATCTGGGCAAGGAGTACACCCCCGAAGTGCACGCTGCCTTCGACAAGTTCCTGTCGGCTGTGGCCGCCGTGCTGGCCGAGAAGTACAGATGAGCTGCCACTCGTGTCCGGGTGCCATCAATAAAGACCCTTTGCTGCGGCACTGTGTCTCTCTGTGCTGGGGCCGGAGGCTGGGGAGGGCTGGAGCATCGCGGTGCTCCTGGCAGAGAGAGGAAAGAAGGGAAGGAGGGAGAGAGGGAGGGAGAGAGGGAGGGAGGGACAAAGCGACAGAGGGAAATGCCAGTGGGCCGGTGGTGGTACAGAGGGACAGCCATGGGCCAATGGCCCTGCCTGCATCCACCCTACTCCAGGTTGGGATGTGGCTGATGATAGGAGTGTAATACAAGGAACAGAGCTCAGCCTGTCACCTTGCCGTGCCTGAATCTCTCTGAGGAGTGGAGGGAAGGGAGTGTAAAGCCAAATGTGGTTCTTGCATCCATTTGAAGGGTTCTCTGAGGCGTTAGGATACATCCCTCCTAGCTCCATCTGGAAATGCTGTGGGAGCTAAGGGCCTGCATGAGCTCCAAAAGCAATCAGATGAGTTCATGGAGTGAAAGAAAAACCCACCCCAGACCGTTCAGCATAGACACTGTTCCTGGGCTCAAGCACCTGAGCCACAAACCCCCACTGGCTGCCTGGGAAGTGCCCCCACACCTGCGCTGGGTGTCTGCTCTTCCCCTGGCACTTGGACAAGGTGAGAGTGGGGGAGACAGAGCTGCAGTCCAGCACAGAGCTACTGGTTTAAGGGGTTTGGAGTCTGAATGAAAAAAAAAATCATTGTCTTTAGATCACAGCTATTGAGTTATAAGATAGTAACCCAGCCCTGGCTTTGCTCTGTGCTATGACACCAGAGAGAGAACATGAACGTTCGTGAGAAACAGGAGACAGTGCATCAGGAAAGCGGTGTCTGCGGTGGCAGCAACCAGGTGCTGGGTGTGCAGGGACTCTGCCTGCACAGAAATGCAGGGCTGGGAGTCCCTGGGCTGCCTCGGCTCCTACAAGCGCATGCAGGAACACACAGTACATTTCCTTCATCCTCAGACACATCCCAGTCCACATCCCAGTGTCTTCACTTGCCTCATTTATTCTTATGCCATTGGTTTGAAGGGTTCTTCTGCCTTTGCAGTTTGCCCCCCTGGTGCACACACAGGCAGTAGACAAACCACCCTGCTGCTGTTTCCCTGGGCTCTACTTCCCAGAAGATCAGTCCCCCATCCCCCCTCCTTCCCTGCTCTGAAATGGTGCCAGGTCAAGCTAATCTCCCCCAAACACAAATGATAAGAACCATTGGCCGTGGAGGAAACAAGGGTGTGAACTGGCCCCTGCCTGCCTGCACCAGCTCTCGAACCTAAGGGAAGCACCACAGGCGCCCTCACCCTCCTCAGCCTCCCATTCTTCCTCACTATCTTCATCTTCCTTGCCCTTCTTGCCCTTCTCACCTTCATCATTTGGGGCACACAGGGCTCTCCATGGACCACTGTGTCCCTGCATGCCTTCCTTCCCCAACCGTGAGCTCCTGCTGCTGCAGGCCAGCGCTTGCATCAGTCCCCAGTGCTGAGCCCCATAACTCTGCTGAGTGTCCCCAGTTCCCAGGAGCCAGGGTAGCCCAGTGTCCACCCCTCAGTACTGGGGACAGCACAGCACAGGGCTGGGGCAGGGAAGCTCCAAAGTCTGTCTGTAAAGGGATGTGACTGTGTGGTTTGGGGAGCACGGGGTGAGGAAAGCATACACTTGGGGTACACCAGTTTGAGGTGCACTAAGAGATTGAGAACAGTAGATGCAGCAGGGCAGTATGGATGAGTGGGTGTGGGTGTAGGGGCTGTGATGGATGGCAGCGTGCGTACAAGGACAGTGTGCGTGTGCAGGGACAGTGTGTGTACAGGGGCTGTGACAGATGGCAGCATGCGTACAGGGACAGCGTGTGTACTGGGGCATGGGTCTGTGTCGAGGCTGTGTGGGATGGGTCGATCTGTATGTACAGGTGGGCATGTGCACGGCGTTGTGTGTGGGTGCCAGGAGCACTGAGGAGGCTTGGTCTGTGGGGCACAGACTCCCACCACACTACTGAACTTACAATCCCCCCCGCTGCCGGTCTCACCATGCTGCCAGAACACATCCAGGCTGTGCCAGACCTGCCTGCACACGGAGAGGGGGGATCTCAGCCAGGACCCCACTCGGAACACTCAACCCCACCTGTGCTGGGAGGGGACACACACGGACTCCTCCACCCGTGCCAGTGTAGACCCTGACGCACACTCTAAATCTAAGCCTAACCCTAAATCTGAGCCTAACCCTGAGTGTGACCCTGCAGTCAGCCTGCGCCGATGCCAGCCCGAACCCTAACCCTGACCCTGGCCTCAGCTGCTGTCAGGGGCAGAGCCCCCCCGCTGCCGGTGCCGGGGCTGGAGCAGGAGCNCATGGCTCTGCTCAGATCAAGGCACACGGCAAGAAGGTTGCAGGTGCTCTGATCGAGGCTGTCAACCACATCGATGACATCGCGGGTGCCCTGTCCAAGCTCAGCGACCTCCATGCCCAAAAGCTCCGTGTGGACCCCGTCAACTTCAAAGTGAGCATCTGAGAAGGGGTGACCAGCCTGGCTCACCTGCTGCATCCCTCTGGCCAACCCTCACCTCACCTCCTTGCTCACCATTTTATTTTGCCTTTCAGCTGCTGGGCCAATGCTTCCTGGTGGTGGTGGCCATCCACAACGCCGCTGCCCTGACCCCGGAGGTCCACGCTTCCCTGGACAAGTTCCTGTGTGCTGTGGGCAGCGTGCTGACTGCCAAGTACCGTTAAGACGGCACCATGGCTAGAGCTGGACCCAACCCACTGCCAGCCCTCTGACAGTGAGCAGCCAAATGATCTGAAATAAAACCTGTTGCATTTGTGCTCCAGCTCTGGCATCCTGCTGTGGTTACTGCCTGCAGGGAGGGAGTGGGAGGGATCTGCTCCAGGGGCCTCAACTGGGGGTCCCCCCTGCCAGGTGGATATGTGGAGGAAATGGGCTCTAGTTTTGCCATCTCTGAGGCAGCGTTTGGGCGGCGGTGTCTGGGAGGCAGACACTGCTCTGCCAACCGTGGGGCTCCAGGAGCAAGCAGAGGATTTCCAGGCACTAGTGGAGGGGAAGGACTCACAGAGAGTGGCCAGAGTCTGGGAGCTCCCTGCAGCTTCAGCCGGTCCTGGTCTTCCCACTAGAGCACTATATTCAGATCCGTTCTTTCCCCACCAGCCCTGTGCACCCCTTGTCCCACTTCAGGCCAAATTGTGGGAGATCATCTCCTCATGGAAATGCTTGTGGGAGACAGCGGGCTACAGGGGCTCTGGGCACAGTGAGGACAACCTGAGGCCCTCCAAGTGCAAGGGCATCTTTCTGTGCATCCCCGGCATGCAGGACCATGTGGCATCTTAAGACTTCTTCTGTTTCCACTTAATGCTGCATTGCTGGAGTGACACTTTGGAGAGGTCCTGTGGGGCTGAGGGAGACAGAGGGCATGGGAGACTGCAAGCAGAGCAGATAGGGCTCAGCCCCAGATCGTGCTCTTCAGGCCATGAACTGCAGCAGGGTAGGGGGTGTCAGGGCAGGAGAAGTAGCACAAACAGTGAAGTGGTGCTGGATGCTGCAGTGCCCGTATCTGCACATCCCCTGGCCCTTATCGCAGCCTGCAGCGGGGCAGCTGGGAGAGGGACGGGACTGTGGGTGGCTGATAAATAGAGCATGGGCTCTCCTCCAGCTCTGGGTGGGGTGGGAGATGGGGCAGAAGATAGTCCCAGGGAGCTACAACCTGCCAGGTGCTGAGTAAGGCTGCCCCATCCCTGCTGGGGCTGGGAAGTGCTTGGTGCTGGGGTGAAGGTTCAAGAAAGCCCTGGGCAACTGGTGCAGTCATAGCACAGAACCAAGCCAAGGTTGCCATGGGCCTCTTTGCTTCCTGGCACTTGCAAGGATGGATTTGGATGGACAAGGATGGCTTGCCTTAGCTCCATGGCCTCCAGTTACCATTAGTGAATGTACCAGAGGCAGGAGAGACTTCAAATGACTTTGGAGAGAGAGGGAGGCCCTCCAGCCCCCAGGGTTTCTCCTGCAGAGCACCACAGGCATTGCAAACCCACATGCCCGTCACACTTGGGGATGATGAAGAGGTGAAGAGAAAGCTGGTCAGGGCTCACTGACCAACCTGATTTACTTTTGCACGGGGTAGAGTGTTGGAGCAGGTTGCACCCTTCCAACTGACATCAGCCAGACATAGCTGTAGGCACAACCCTGCTACATAGAGAATCTCTGCTCCTGGTGGAGTTTGGGGAGAGCAGGGGTGTGGTGGTGGAGTCGGGGCACACAGACATGCAAGGCAGCATGAACCAGTGTGTAAAGCAGCAGGAAGAGCCAGCATCAAACCCAGCATAGACTTGGACTCCTCTAAACTCAGCCACAAAGTCACATGGTCCTGAGCATGGTGTGTGCATGAGGCAAGGTGTAAGGGCAATGGAGGGGATGGTATGTATGCAGAAGAGAAGAGGTTGGCGGTTGTCCTCACTGCCTCTGCTAGGCTTGCACTTCCAACCTCTCCCATGCCATGTTGCATCCTTAGGCAAGATACAGTGTGTGGCAGTGGTCAGTGTCCTGGCTCTGCAACACTTTCCCAGAGCTCCACTTGGCCAAAGAATCACTGATCTCTGAAGAGGTGTGATGAGTTTTGTCGCAGCCATTTGTCCCTGCTGCCACAAGATGGGGACCTCAAGCCGTGGTGCTTTATCAGGACCAGGCAGAAGGTGCAGAGGGCCAAGTCTTGGTCCTGCCTGCAGGGTTGAGCTGGAGCTGTCAGCCAGTCCCAGGTCCCAAGCACACTGTTTCCAGCTCAGAGGGGTGCAGGAGCACCCCCCTGCAGCCCATTTCCAGAGCTGGGTGCTCCAGCAACCAGGCACCCCAGGCTTCCTGGCTCATAGCACAGGGGCATGAGAGCTCCAGCTTCACCGGGTGTCCCTTGGTGGCCATGTCTTTGTTTGCCTGGGGACACAGACTGCTCCATGGGGCAGACACATTGGCGTCAGCTTTCTACAGTTTGGCTCTCCCTGAGGTAATGTTCCTACCCAGTTGCCTCAGGACCTGCAAGCAGCACAGCAGCAGTGGTCTGGAGCAGGGCAGATTAAGTATTTACCACACTGCTGGCCCAGGTTGGTTTTGGATCTCATATTGCTGCCACTCTGGTGCTGACGAGAGAGGTGGAGACAGTATCTGCATTGCCACAGCAGCAGCAGCCCAAAATGGAACCAGGCAACATTCAGGAGGTGGACTTTAGGGACAAAGCCCCTGACCCAGGTCATAGCAGCGCTCAGGAGGCATCTTCAGGGGAAGAAGGAAGATGAATACCTTCAGGTGAGACAAAAGCCTGTTCTGATGTCTTCACTATCTGGAGGCCTTTCTCACCTCTCGCCAACGTCTATTCTTGATGGACAAAGAATTTATGGTTCAAAGATATCCACAGAGCCACATAGTGCTTCGTTATATGATAGTTAGCAACACAACTAGCATCTCAGAACTTGTTTTCATTGAAAGAGGAGGTAAAATGACATCCAGAAACAAGCTTGATGGTCATGACTTACTTACCTGATCACAACATTTCTACCAGTCTCTTGAGAGGTTGCAAACAGCGTTGTCCAGGTAGCTTGGATACTACTCTTATTAGAGTCGGACAAATAGTCATGGCCCTAGAGAGTGTGTCCTGGAAACGGACACAGAAGTACATCCTTCTGGAGGAGGTCAAGCATCCTAAGGGAGTTTACCAGGAATTTCCCATTCAAAAGGTATCAGAGAAGCAGAGGGAAGATACAGAATCCATTTCCTACTGGAAGCTGATCTTAGGGCACCTTGTCTGGTAAGAGGAGGGAAGACACCACGTGTTTTGCAAACTGTTCTGTTTATCCATCCCAGATTGACATTCAATATGCCGATAGCATAACTCGCGATTGGTGCAACCTATAGGTCTTTTGTTGAAAACCTGCAGCGTAAGTAGTTTATTTGCCATAAATTTGGACAATTGTTCTTTCCTAATATGTCAGATTTTCCATGCTGAACTGATCTCTCTGATTTGTCCAGATCATTTTGAAATTTAACTCTGTGCTTTGGGATGCTCACAGCTCCTCCAGCTCAGGAACATCTGAGAATTTAATAAGCACATTCTCCATTACAACACATAAGTTATTGATGAAAGAACAGTGAATAATAATGTTGAACCAGGGACTGGAATCTGTCACAGAAAGAAAACAGACTCATCCGAAATGATTCATTCTTGGCAATGGCCATGGTTATTACTCATCCCTTTCTTCGATTAAATGTCCCGCTGTTTTTTTGTGATTTGAAGTTGACTGGTTTATAGTTCCTTAGCTTCTTCCTTTTATCCTACCAAAAACAAGAGACCCTACTGTCTCATTTCTGTGACTGCATTACCCTCCACCACTTCCCAAAGATACTGGCTGTTTGGAGACAGCTTCAGTAAGTTGCTGAGGGAAAGGGGATTTTTTTCAGACAACCAGCCTGAAAATACTGGAATGATTGAAATAATACTTTGACTCGCACTTTTTAGGATCCTCCCACGTCCTCCACTGGCTGTTTTCACAGTGGGAAAAGAAGTGCTCATTGAAGACAGAAAATAGAGTTAGCCTTCACTAAATGCCTATTTTGGTGAAGGACATTGAATATTTTTTCTCTTTCCTAAAAGCAGAGACTGCTCCCAGCGGAGCAGTCACATCAAGCACAGCTGTACAAGTCCCTTCAGACAGGATAGGGCTGATAAAAACAAGTATTCACAGAACTTAAAACATTGTCTGCTCTCCTTTACCATCACAAGAAGTTCAACATTGCAAACAACATCTCAGCTAACCTCATTGAAGCTGACCTGTGAGGAACCCAGGTCTTGCTCTGTGAGCACCCATGACTGAAAATATATTAAGCATTACAAATCCTCCATCCCTGGAGGTGTTCACAACAGAATCCAGGTCATTTTACATCTAGGAGAAGAAGGAGCAGATCTATGGTCACACAATGTTGGCCACTGGTGCCTTCCTGATGCTGTATTGGAATCATTCATCAATTAAACAGCAGAAACTTTCCATGCCTGCTTTGCACTGGTTTTCCACCTTCTTTTTGTGACTTACTGTGTACCACTAGCAACCCTTTTCAATGAAATTACAATGTTTTTCAGTCAGACCATTGACATTGTCCATTGAGTATTGATCAGATTTTCAGTACAGAGATGGAAATTGAATAGAAATGAAAAAAATGTTCTTCTTGCGGTCTTTCTACCACACACCAACCACCCGAGAAGATCTGAATTTGTTTAGGGATGGTGAAACTGAGAAATAGGAAATGCTCTGCTGGTCACATCATTGGTTCCTCTCTCTCGGTGTTATTTTCAGCAGCAGGAGATGCCACCTGGGGAAAGCATACAAGTCTAGCTATTTTTGATGGTACTCCTCCTCCAGCACCCCCACCAGCAATAACAGCAGTTTAGAGGGTACATTCCTGCCTGTTGCCTTCAGCATCTTTCTGTTGACTTGCTGCTTATGAATTTGCTATACCTTTTATAAACCTGCTGATTCTGTTTGTTTCTACAACCTTCTGCGGCAGCACGTTCTCTCCCTGCCCCATATAAAGTCCTTTTTATCCATTTTAAACCAACCTGCCAGACTCACTGATGGTCTTTAATTCTAATAACGCAGAAACGGATGACCACCGGGTCTACATTCACTTTATGATTTTGTGGAGTTGGTCCTTTCTGCTCCCCTTCTCCAGGGAAAAATCCCAGTCTTCCGAGGACCTCCTCATATTGCGGCTACCCCATCCCCTTGATCACCTCAGTCGCTCTGGTCAGGACTCCAAGTCCACTATGTCCTTTGATGAGAAGCCAAAACTGCAGAGAAGTGGGTGTACCAAGCTGTTACACAGCAGGCAAAAGATATCTTCTTCCTTGTTTTGAGAGCCCAGGCCCTTCCTGAAGACATCACCACATTTTGCTGGCATTCTTTTGCTGCACATCAAGGCTACAATTTTGGTGAACCATCAGTGAGGATTCCAGCATCTTTTCCCGAGCTGTAATAGCCTATGTAAATTCCCCCTGCTTTGTTCTGGATCGTATTTCCCTATCTGTGTCACCTTATTTATCTATACCGAAACCATTGACCTCCTATTTTTCCATTTGTGAATGACACCGAAAGCTACATGTAGCAAAGCTCCATGGACCACATCAAATAGACTTTCACCAGCCTCCTGCAGTGATGGAGCATCATCTGACATTTCTGTCAAAAGCTAAAGCATGCAACTCTAACAGCTAATTTTTGGTCCATATTCCTGGGACATAGTACTTCGTTATACCTCTCCTTTCCAGATCCCCTGTCATGGTGACTTCAAGTAGGCCATGAGCTGCTGGGGAGACACAAGTCCATGAGGATCTATCTGGAGATGGTTAAAACATAGGGGTTTCCACCCAGCACTGCTTTTTTACTCAGACAGAGATACGGGAGAGGACTGTACCAGCTCTGTGCTCCTGCAAAGACCTTTGCACACAGCCAAGAGGATCCCAACTATGGATTTATGGAAACCAATACAGTAAATGTGCATCACAGCTGCTCAGCCAGAAAGCTTTTGTATCTCTTTCAGTGGTTGAGCAGCTGAGTGCCTTTATTAATAGTCAAAGTATATTTATCAAAATTCATGGGTCAGCATTGTTAAAGCTCCATAGATACATTTGGACAGATCACCATTATTTGTTTTTCCAGATCACAGCTTCAAACAGGGATATTTTCAGTATATAGCCCAGATTTCTCCCCAGGCCTGTTTGAAACACTTTAGGAACTTCACTTTCCAGAACAGGGTCTTCCACTTGTGAGTGACTTCTGGAGCTCATGGGCCAAAGCGCAAGAAGCAGACGTGATGAGCCCTAACCAGAGCACAGGGACCTGCACTCCGTTCAGAGTCAAGTGTGTCACTAAGACAGACAGCCCTGGCCCCAGCACAGCCACGCTCCCTCAGATTCCAGCACAGAAGGAAGCTCACCAGGGGTTTTCTAAATCTTGTGATTTTTGTTGCCACCACAAGAGGAGGCAGATATCACTGCAGCTGGATCTTCTGTCTGGCTGCAAGTCATTGTGATCCATGGGTGGCTGCATGTGTCCATTTATGGCACTGCTTGTGGAAGTGGAGGAAGCTTCAGCTCCAATTCCAGCTGTGCAGCAAAAGGTTTGAATTCATCCCTTCTGACATGGCAAGGCTGCTTAGCCAAAGCAGAAAGGAGCAACACAGAGTCACCAAGCCAATGACAACATTTTAGTGTCCTCATGTGTTCGGAGCAGCTGTCAGTCTGGAAGTGACATGTCTTACAGCATCCACCACCCCAAACAGTTACAGTGAACACTGGAATGCTTTTCTCAGGAAACAGAAGCAAGTCTAAGGGACCCGAGCTGTGAAAAAACAGGTGTTGTAACGTGTTACGGATCTGATTCTGCATCACACTGATTTATGCTCAGATCTCTCTGATTTTTAATTATGAATCTCACTTCTTGTCCTTTAAGAAGACAATAACTGTAAGTAGAAACAATGTTGCAGGAAAGTCATTCATAGAGATTGATTGATGATAAGCCGATACCGTCAAAGTGTGGCTGGAGGCTAAATTAACATAGAAGGAGAATAGAAGGGCTTGTTTGTTCTTTCAGAAGAACAATTGTTTAGCAACAGCAAAATCAACTGGAGAACTCAAAGCTAATGCAGAAGAGTGTTGCCATTTCTTAGGGAAAACTCCATGGAATTACTTTATATCCCAGAGATGCACGAAAAATAAGAGGGAAAGAGTGTGATTTCCTAATAGCAAAAGGATATTAGGAATAATAAGCAGATTATGAAAAACGGAGAGGAGGACTAGCCATTAAAGAAGGCTTTGACTGATGTGCACAGTATGTGTGAGCGAAGTATGAACAGATAAATCCATCAAGTTGTGGGTCACGATAGACTCATAGAATGGTTTGGGTCAGAAGAGACCTTAAAAGACCATCTAGTTCCAACCCTCCAGCTGTGGGCAGGGACACCTCCCACTAAGATCTCATGAGGTTTGTTGTAAGTCATGAGCTGCGTTACAGCAGCATCATGTGGTGCTGGGACCATGTGATTAGGACTGGAGAAAATAGCAATTAGGGGAAGAATTGTAAGACGGAACTCAAGAAAATAGGGAGGTGACAACAGGAGTGTTGAAAGGCAATTATTGGGTTGGAGGGAAATTGCTGATGGAATCTGACCTTGGACCTGTCCTTGGAATTTTTATTAATGGCCGAAATACCAAAAAAAAAAGTTGTGGGTACTGTCACAATAGAGGAGTCCCAGGATATTACAGGATACTTACTTGGCCTCAAGGATCAACATAGCAGAAAGGGGCGGGTATTCTCATGCTGAACAAAAAGATGGGGAGGGAGCTGATGCTGTTGTTAGGCAGGACACATTCCAGAAGGAGAGCTCTGAACGTCCAAGGATAGTATCGCACAGGGACAAATGGAAATGAACAGGTAGTGAACAAATCTAAGCCAGATATTAGATGAATAGTCCCTTCTCACCCCGTGCTTTACATGCTCAAGCTTTTGGGCTGACTTCAAGGAAGTCACCTCATAAATTAGATGAGGACATTGCTAACTATTGATGCATACACCGCTCTGACCAGGCTTTTGGTAATGTCAGAGCCCCTAGAAAATGACTGACTCTTCCCTAGCGGATTTCCTTCCCACACCTAAAAACTTTATCACAGGTATATCAGGTCTGTGACAGCAAGAAGCAAAGACTTTGAGCTCCTGAAGCAGGAATTCCATCTTCAGGGAGTTTGTAGTTGATTGGAAACAGGTCTGAAGTCCTCAGCTAAGCTGACTCCTAAGTGAGTGGTGGGATTTTTGTCTGAGCAAGGACTCCCGAGACCGTGCTCAGACTGCATTATTTTCCTGAAGAACATAAACACATTGGAAGGTATCTCAAAGAAAAAGCGTGTAAGAGGGAAGGTCCTTAACTCTTTCAAAGTCAACCAGAAAATCAGAGAATGAGTTTATTCCTACCAAAGCCCCATCTCCCATGAGTCCTGTGAACATAACAGATATGTGAGAGCTGAGAAAGGCAATCAGACAAGTATAAAACCACCCTTCAGACTGAAAGGCTGAGCCTGCCCGGGACGTAACATTCTCCCAAGAATGTTATGCCTCCCATAACATCCTCATGGGTAAGCTCAGGAAGTGTGGGTTAGAAGAGGGGATGTTGAGATGGGTTGAGAACTGGCTAAACTATAGAGCTCAGAGGGTCGTGATCAGTGGTGTAGAGTCCAGTTGGAGACCTATAGCTAGCGGTGTTCCCCAGGGGTTAGTACTGGGTCTAGTCTTATTCAGTATCTTCATCAATGACCTCGATGAAGGGATGGAGTGTACCCTCAGCAAGTTTGCTGTTGATATGAAACTGGGAGAATTGGCTAATACACCAGAAGGCTGCGCTGCCATTCAGGAAGACCTGGACAGGTTGGAGAGCTGGACAGATGTGAACATAATGAAGTTCAATAAGAGTCCTGCATCTAGGGAGGAATAACCCCCTGCACCAGCACATTTTAGGGGCTGACCTGCTAGAAAGCAGCTCTGTAGAGAAGGACCTGGGAGCCCAGGGACAAAGAAATACTAGAGAGAGTCCAGCGGAGGGTTACGAAGATGATTAAGGGTCTGGAACATCTTTCTTATGAGGAAAGGCTGGTCGACGTGGGGCGGTTTGGTTTGCAGAAGACTGAGAGGGGATCTTGTTAATCTGAAGGGTGGCTGTCAAATAGAAGGGACCAGTATCCTTGCAGTGGTGACCTGTGATAGGATGAGGGTCAATGGTCATGAACTGGAACACAGGAATTTCCACCTCAATATGAGGAAAAACTTTACTGTGAGGGTGACGGAGCCCCAGAACAGGCTGCCCAGAGAGGTTGTGGTCTCCTTCTCTTGACACTTTTAAAACTCGCCTGGATATGTTCCTGCATGGCCTGCCCTGAGTGATCTTGCTCTGGCAAGGGGGTTGGACTCAATGATCTCCAAAGGTGCCTTCCAACCCCTATCATTCTATGATTCTATGAATTTCCACTCTGAGCGTGGTGAGCTCTTGGTTACGACTGAGGCATGTTAATGCCGGTGATTTCAGGTTAGTGATCTTAAATGACCATCTTACTTTCCCTTCACGGCATCGAGAAGCAAGCCCACGAGGCTACTGTCCCTCCTGACAGCAGCCTGGTTCCAGCAGCACCGGCACCCCCCTTTGCTCCAGGGCACTGTCCCACAGGACCAGGGTGCCCCCTGGGGTTTTGAGTCTCTGCCAAGGTCACTCTCCCAGAGCTCTCAGGGAACTCCTGGAGTATCGGAGTGCTGGGGACCCCAGGACCATCCCAGCTCTCTGGGTCATAGGGCTCCCTGGGGTTATCTGGGCTCTTGGGGTGCTGATGGGACTCCAGCAGTTCCCCGGGGTAACTCCCAGACTCATGTCGGGGGCTCCCCAGGATGGGGAGGGAGGGAGGAGTCCCAGGTCGGTGCTGAGGCTCTCCCAGCATCTGAGCACCCCATAAGCCCCAGGCTTGTCCCCAAGCACCCCAAGGCTCACCCCAGTCTCCGTCCGCACCCANCAGTTTGGGTATGCTCGAGGGGCTTGTGGGCAGTCTGGGAATGTTCCGCGGGGGTCAGAGCTGGGACAGAGGAGCAGGGGAGCCGGGCTAAGGGGTTTTGCTGCCCGCCCCGAGGCCAGTGAGGTCTCAGGGAGCAGAGGCACTGGTGGGAAACCAAATGGGTTACATTAAAATGAGTGGGGGCTTGTCTGCCGTGCAGCCCTGGGAGCTGGTCTGAGTCCCGCAGCTCCTGCCTAAGGGTGGCTTTGAGGTGGCTTTGTGGTTTCTGTGCTCAGGGACTCCATGAACTGTCTTTCTGGCAGAGCAGTGTTTGTGTTGGGTGCTGCAGAGCAGTGAGAGGTCAGGCCTGGACCCAGAGGGGTTTCCACTGTGTTTGCAGTGGTGGTGGTTGTTTGGCTCAGTTTTGCTTTGTTCTCAGGTTACTTTACTTCCAGCGCATCAAGGCAACTGGGTGGGAACCGGGGTTTTAGTAGAGCAGTGGGATGCTATTTGTGGTGGTGCTGGGGATCTGGGGTCTCTGGGGACCATGGTTCCCTCTACAGAGGGTCAGCCAGTGGGTGCAGTGGTGGACAGGTTTGGGAAGGTGAGATTGCTTGTCTACTTCACCATGTCACAGAGGCAGGCTTGTGCCAGTGGCGGCTATTGGCTGTTGACAGTTGTTATCTCCTACTCGTAGTCTGCAAGGCTGCTCCATGGAGCTGATGGGTGAAATGGCCTTTTGCCTCAGGCCCACCCTCCTCTGGCATCCTGCTAGCTGGGTTCTCAGCCCTGGAGAGCTACCTTGTGCTCAAGGTGTGGTGCTTTGTTTGTCTCGGCGCCATCCCGCAGGCTGGGAGAATGCCTCCAGAGGGTTAGATCTGGGCCCCAGTGAAGACTGGTGCCTCCCCGGAGGAGCAAGAGGTCCCCTTTCTGGAGCATTTGAAGATGTTTTTTTGACCTGGGCTAAAGGAATAGGGTCATTAAAGGAATTAGGCACATTATAAATGGCCAAACCCCTTGCCCTATAGCCATGTCTTGTCCAGAGTCAGACTTACCGCCATCTGTATAGCTTTACGGAGCCTCCGCTTTGAAATGAGCACTTCATCCTTTTGAGGAGAAGCCCTGAAACCAGCAGTCAAGGTATCATTTCCTAAAAATACCATGAGATCATCCATGGACAAACAAATCCAAGATATTGGAGGTGGCTTTTTATTCTGAAATTCAAATAACATGTCTCCTCTCTGCATCTGTGATTCTACCATGTTTTGTTTCTTGTCTTAAAAACACTTTTTGTTTTTGCATAATATGCTTGAAATCTGTTTATGTGAAATCTGCATAGGAGAGGATGAAAATAACATCCATTTGACAACTGCCTTGCTCAGTTTTACATCATGGGACAGTTAAGTGGGACTTTCCAGGTGTTGCTGTGCTGGTGCAGAGCATGCTAAATAGAAGGGGATGGACACGAACGGAGCGCAGCAAATATTAGAGTGTTCTCTCCCGATGCTAATGGGCTTCTGGAGCACACGCCTCACCAGCAGTGACCTGTCTTTCTGGATTTTCTCTGCTGATATTTAATTTATCTGCCTGTGGTATTTCCTTGTCAGCCCAGGCGGAGGGTGCCCTGGGTGCAGCTCTCGGGTGCCCAAAGCAACGAAGCCTGTGAGCGAGGGCTCAGCCGGATGTCGCCATGAGGAGCTGTTTGTGAGTGGACTTTGTCCGTGCCGGTGTTCTGCTGGTGCAGGCACAGCTGCTGCTAACCTGGTGGCAGGCAGCGCGTGGACACCGCAGGGCTGCCTGCCCTTCTTCATCAGTTGTTGTGCTTGAGCTCGCTCTGTATAATTGTCCAGTCCTTAATGGATAGAACCACTGGTTGCTTCAGTTCATTTTGCAACCTGTGCCCTGTACTCCCCAAAAAACCACACAAATCATACTTCAGCTTGGCGAGGACGTGCTGAATGGGTGGTGACCGTGGCTGTTGGCCGTGCAGAGCCTAACAGCTGGTGGGGTTGGAGCAGCTTGCCTCAATGCAGGAGAGCTTCACCCCATGCAGGTCGTGTGATGGGATCTGTTGCATTGAACAGGACCAGGGCGCTCTCAGCTCTAATCACACTTGGTGTCCTCCACCCTCATCTTGTGCTCAAACACCTCAACAGACTTTCAGAAACAAATATGCCGTGTGTGTGCGGAGTGCAGTTGGGGGTGTACACGCCACCAGTTAAAGACTGCTTCCTTCTGTAGCTCCTGTGTGTGACATGTAACCGGGCTTGTAGGGGATCACAGCCAGCTTTGTGTGTAGTAGCCCACGCACTGTCTTGGTGTTGCAGCAGGGGAACATTTGCTTGAAAAGCCACTTTTGTGGTCTCTGCTCCTTGCTGACCTAGAGAGCAGTGACGTGGGGACCACAGCGGGACAGCTCTGCCCACGGGCTGTGGACTTCTTGCTGCCCTGCTCGGGACTCACCCTTCCCTGTGACCTCCCTCATCTGGCCCCATGCATGAAGGTGCCGCAAGTGCTGCTCCCTTGGATGGACGCCGTGGACATGCAGCTGCGGCAGTCCCTCCGGTGAGGCGAGGTGGCCACACTCTTCCTCCACCAGCAAATCCTCCAGTTGGCTTGCATGGCTGGTATTTCTTGCTTTCCTGTTTCCTCCTTCCCTGTTGGGTTTACAGAGTGCCCTGAGGCTTTGGCTTGGCAATTTGCCAGGAAATAAAACCCTTGATTACTGTTCCTGTCTTTGCAGCGCCAGGTCAACCTATGTCCTGCTTTGGGGCATGAATCATAGTTCCTATTAGGATTACGTTCCTCTTGACATCAAGTACGTCCCACAGCTCTGGTCCTGCCTGAGAAGTGATTTCCTTTATTTGGCATCTTTCTTAAGCTCAGTTGGGTCCAGTGTGTTTCCAACACGAGGCTGTGCAGCGTTGGAGGAAGGCAGGTTAAACAGCACTTGCTGCTTTATTCTCCGATAGAAATGAGGAATCTGTGTCTGAAAGCTGTCACGGTTTCTCGCTGGAATTCCAGGGAATTCCAGAGTACAAAAAGAGCATCTGGGGGGCCTTGGCAGAGATGAAAAGACACCTTCTTCTACATCCTTGCTGAGTGTTAGGAGCTTTGTTTTCAGGTGGGCCTTGGCTCTGCTGTCTCCATGCAGTTTTGCCCCCTTCCCAACCCTGCTGTGATGTTTCTTTTCCATCCCTGAGTTGCAGTCTGGCTGGTTTCCTGCTGACAATAACACTAATGTATAATTTTGCAGGTGAATCTATCAGCGGGGTGGAGGTGATCTGTAAGCATAGCTGGGCAGATGGATGGATGGAGGGTCTAGCTAGTCCTGATGGCACTTTGACCAAATAGCTGTTGTCCTCTTGTATGACCTTTCAGCCTACCCTGGGGCTGTTCTCGCTATCCCAGCAGCCTCTTTTTCAGGTAGGAAAATCTTTAGGCTTTGGAAGGTACATCTGAAAGCAAAGGTACATTTGCAGCTCATGAATTTTCATGACTTTGCTTGCCACAGGAAGGTGAGGTGTTGCACAGTACCTGGGTCCTGAGCTGGGTAAGACCAGTAACAGCAGCCCATGCACCCAGCAGAGCCCAACAAGGGCACTGCTCTTGCTTTTTGGTGCAATAAGCTGCTGCTGGGGCCTGGAGCACCCCTGTGCTACCTGCACCCATCTGCTCTGCACCATTTGCCCCAGGGTTTACTGCTGCCTACTCCATCGCCTTTTCTGGTGCAGTCAACTTTTCTTTTTGACCTGTTCCTCCTGCTTCTCTTTGGTGTCTTCAGGGACCTGCATCCTCAGAGCACATTCTGGGGAGCATACTTAAGGCATCTTTTAGTGCTCTCTGGCTCCGGGTGGTGGTTTTGTAAGCAGGAGTGTGGGCGTTTCTGGCTGGAGGAGCAACACGGATTATCACAGGAACTGGGATGAGAAATCAGGGACACAAAGGGCTCCTCTCCAGGAACCTTAAAACTCCTGTATCCTTCTGTGGGTGTGTGCAGCCCTGCAGCCTGCCCCCAGCCGCCACCCCAGCCATTGCTGTGCTCTCTCCCTTTCAGACTCCCTGTATGTCTCCGAGTACTTCTCTCAGAGCGCACAGAAGCTGTCCTTCTACAGCTGGTATGGGAATGCCAAACTCTTCCACTTCCATGTGCCAGAAGATACTGTGCTGCTTCGTTGGCTTCTGCAAGCATCCCGGGGGAAAGGACCTGAGTGCACCGACATGGAGATCACAGTGTATGTATGTCCCTGGGCCAGGGCTTGCCTATGTGAGCTTCCTGTCCTTCTCTTGTCCTTGTTGCTCATGGCTGTGGTTTGTTGATTGTAGGAGGCTGGGCATCTGTTCCCCAGTTGCAGCAGCCATCGTTTATTAAGGTACTAGCCGTAAATCTCTGTTTAAACCTGTAGGAGCATTTCATGTTCACATTACCAGTGGATCTGGGGCTGTCTTATCAGACATGGCATCTAAGAGATGCCTTAAGAAACAGTGGAGAGAGCTTCACAGTGAGACTGGTGTTACTGCTCATGAGCAAAGGTGTTCTGGGACCTCTCTGTGCCTGGCAGGATCCTGCTGCACATGACACCAAAGGATGTGGCAGGACTGCAAGGGGCTTGAGAGAACCTAAACCAAATGGCGATGGACAAATTCCCCAGTACGGAGAAACTGAAGAGACTGGGGACACTTTGTGGGGGATACGGTTGTGTGTGGAGCAGAGATAGGAGAGGAATGCTGAGTCCTGCATGAGAAGATTGCAAACTCCAGGCCAGTGAAAGAAAAGTTGCTTAAAGCACTGAGCTGTTGGAGCATTCAAGGTCAAAAAACTTGCAAGACTTTGAGTTGTGTCTTGTGAGGGTACCAAGTTTCCCGAGCAAGTTGTGCCCATGGAGACATGTAGGGCTCTGCCACTCACTCCACAGAGGTCTCGGGAGTGACTGAAGCTGCTTGGCTTGTGCTTCCCCGGTCTGCCCTGGGCACAGACCGGTGCTCTTAGTTGCTCCCGAGTAGCTTGGCACAGATGATCTTCCTACTTCCTGCTTCCCAGAAAGGTTTCCAAGAGTTTGGGGTTATGAAGGACAAGGTAACAGCTAAACACTACCATAAGAAATGAAAACCTGTCCAGCTAATCAATAAATATCTCGTGTGTTACTCAGCTCTCTGCTTTTCTGCCACTTCAGACGCTGGGCTGCTTATCTGAAAAGCAGAAGTGCTGGTGTACTGAGGTCGGTCACTTGGACCTTCAATGATGAACATCTCTTTAGTCCGTCTGCCTGACCTCCTTAGAAGAGGAAATAGGGAAGATGCAGATCTTAGCTAGAAAATGAAAGCTCTTCATTGAGGATTTAGCTTATATGGGGAATTTGCTAATGGTTACAAAAAAGGAGTAGTCTTCCGGCTGGGGCTTAACCTTAATAAGTGTGGAAATTTGCTTTCAGGCTTGATGGAACCATGTAAATCCTTATCTTAATATGCAGCCAAGTTAAACCAACCTCAAAATAAATCCTGGATAAGCTAATAGCAGCCAGTTCTCACCAGAGGAAAACGATGGCTCCTGTGGTCTACTTGAAAATGTGGGATTTTTTCCAACCTGCTCCCTTTCCACTCCCAGGCCAACCTGGCTTCCACTAATCAGTTTGTACCTCAGTTCATCTTGCCAGTGTCTTTACACCCCTCGATTTATTTGCGTTCCGTTTTTTCTCGCAGGCACTTTCGTTACGGAGCCCCTCCTGTAATTAATCCACTGGGCACTCGTTTTCCTGCAAATGCCACCATCCGTCCTTCCTATAACATAAGCATCACTCTGAGCAGCGCCGTGCAAAACACCACCTTTGTGAACATCTCCACCCCTGCTGCCGGAGACTGGTTCATTGCTGCCCATCTCCCTGAGGCTGCTGGCAGGATTGAAGTGAAGGTGAGGGTCCTGGTGAGGGTCTCGGCCGTCGTACTCTGCCCAGTGTGTGTCGCCACAGCTGACCTGTCTGCTCTCCTCTCCTGCAGGGTTTCTCCACCCCATGCCCCTATATATTCCAGGCAGATATGTTTGTGCTCAGACTCACTGATATGCCTGTTCTGGAGCCTGGTGTTGCCATGCCACAAACCGTCGTCTCGCCTGCTAAGCCGCTGCATGTCAAGTGAGTGAGAACAGCGGATGGAAAGGCTTGGGCCATGGCAGGGCGGGATTTCCCATGGGTGCTGCTTAGAGGAAGCCACTTGTTGCTCCCACGTGGGGCTGGAGCTGGGGATCCTCAAGCCTGTTTGCCGAGCTGCCTGCAGCAGTGGTAGAGTTTGCACATGAGTGCCCTTCTCAGGTAGTTTTAGAGGTTCCGCTAGAGGAATTCTAGCGCTTTGAGATGTTTCCCTTGGGAAGGATTTTCATGACACCAACCAGAGCAATCCAGTTGTGCTGGTTTGGCCTAGGGTGGAGTTAGTTTTCTGCACAGTAGCTAGTATGGGGCTGTGTTTTGGATTTGTGCTGAGAACACCGTGGATAATTCAGGGATGTTTTTGTTATTACTGAGCAGGGCTTAAAGAGTCAAGGCCTCTTCTACTCCTCACCCCCCCACACCAGTGAGTGGGCTGGGAGGGGACATAGCCGAGACAGCTGACCCCACCTGACCGAAGGGATGTTCTAGGGTTAAACCATGATGCTAATTCTTGCCACAAAGCCCCGGGGACTGTGGTGGGTCACAACTGGCTTGTGTTGAGAGTACAAACTCTGCAAACTGCTGGTCCTTCTTCCTGCAGGATCTTTGTTCCCAAACATGCCGCAGGGATGCGGTTTGAGCTGCGAAGCTGCGTGACAACCGACCAAAAAGCATGTGCCGTGCGAGTAGTGCTAGGCTCCATCACACTGCCCCAGTCCTACCAGAAGATCATCACCTGCATGGGGAGCGTAAACTGCAGCCTAGCCCTGAACTCGCCCCCCTGGGAGAAGTGGCTGCAGATCATGGTGGAGAGTCTCGGCACTGTCAATGCCAGTGTGTCGGTGGAGATGCTGGCTACTTTCACAGGTGGGCTTCCACTTCCTCTAGCCCTTTTCACAAGAGTGTCCAGCGACAGGACAAGGAGAAATGGTTTTAAGCTGAAGGAGAATAGGTTTAGACTGGATTTTAGGAAGAAGTTCTTCAATACAAGGGTGGCAAGATTCTGGAATAGGTTGCCCAGAGAAGCTGTGGATGTCCACGCCCTGGAGATGTTCAGGTTGGATGAAGTCTTGAGCAACTTGGTCTAGTTGAGAGGGGTCCCTGCCCATGTCAGGGAGGTTGGATTAGATGATCTCTAAGGTCCCTTCCAACCTAAGCCATTCTATGATTCTATAATCCTATGGGAAGGACCAGAGAGAGCTTTGTGTCTGCTGGGTCTCTCTTGGGCCTTGGAGTGGCTGGATGTAGTGCCCTGTGTTCCCCAGCATTCTGGTTGCCTCAGTAATACCTTGGGGCCTGAGACCTAGTTGTTATTTTGGCATCAGAAGTGAAGGCTCCAGTGTTCACTCAAGGGGCAACACTCCCTGGAGCTGCCTGTTTTGGAATTGCCAGTGAAGTTCAGGATCTCTGAAGCAATGGTGTTTTCCAAAGGATGTTTGGGAAGCAGTGGCTGGCTTAAAATCTGATGGGAAGAATAGTTTTGGGTAAATGCAAACAGACTATCATGGTACGTTGACTAATGATTGGCCGCAAGCAAGGTACAGAGAGGAAACTGTCTCACAGAGGTTTACTGGGAGTTATGTCTTGGGTTGTAGTGAGGGGATGTCACCATTTCAGGTGACACCTTGTGGCTCAGGAGGTCACAAGGTCTTCGTGGCTGTGATAGGCAACTTTGCATCCTCTTATTATGTGACCATAATCCCGGTTTGACTCTTCAAAGCTCACCAACTAGGTACATTTTTAGAGTTTACTTCTGGGGGTTCTGTCATTCCCTCCTCAACACAGAGACTCATCCCACGTGCTGGAGGGCCCAGCGCTGGCAGCTGAGGTGTTAGAGGGGAGCACTGAGAGTCTCTGGGAGCTATGGGCAGGCTCTAGCAGTGGGACTCCAAGTGTTACATTCAGTTCGAGTTGCCATGACGTTGTATCTTGTGCCTGTAGCTATATTGGATTAGCTTCTCTCTTCTGCTCAGCCTTGTCTGCTCATGTCTGGGGAACTGCTAGAGACTTCTATGCAGCCTGTGGTTATGGGACAACTAAGTGCTATGCTCTGCCACTGGCCCGTGAATACTCCCCGGGTACATGGATGTGTTATGATGCTGTGTGTTATCCATTTTTCTGTTCCCGCTCCACTTCCCTGCAGCTCCTGGTTGCTTCCACCCATGATACCACTGTCACTTCCATCAGTGTCCCAATGGATGCTGATGCTGGAGTTCATGGTACCTTTCAGGGACTGTAGCCAATACTGCAGTGTCTGAACCAGCTGAAATACGCCCCGTTGGTGCTATCACTTGGAGATCTGGAACTGCTGGATGAGGTGCTAGTCCTGGCCATGTTGATTCCTCTCTTTTTTTGCTTTACAGCTTGCAGACCAGGAAGCACCATTTCTTTCCTAAACTTTAGCAGCCTAAACCAGAGCCAAACTGGTCCCAGACCAGGCAGTGCAGGAGCTGCAGGGAATTCCGTTCTGTCTACTGGAGAGGCGTCACACAATGCATCCAACCAGAGGAGCTTCTGCCTGCAAAACCAGCCCGTCATCCGGGAGGACCTGGATGTGGTGTCTGTGCGCTACAGACTCTTGAATGGTCCCAGTGTCCCCGTGAACTCCTTCTCCCCGACCCTGCTCCTCCTCAATCTGAACACCGGGATGGACAGCGGGGGTTCCCTCGTGGTCAACCTCCTGCTTAACAAGGTGCGGAGGCTGATTGATGGGATTGGGATTGTCGCCCCTTTGTGGGCCTTTGTACCTGCCCCTGGACTGGTTTGTGAGCAAACTCCAGGGGTTGTAGGGACCAGTGGGACTATTTCTCTTTCTTTTTTTGTTGTCATAAACACTCTGAGCCTGTTTTAGCTGCTTCCAGCACATCCCACCTACCAGCTCCGATTCAAATGCCACAGCTTGCTGGCGTGTGGTGGCAGTGACGCAGAGGAGACAAAATGGAAAGCAGCTGCAGTGCCATCCTCTCCATGGGAGCCTGGCGCTTTGCCACCGTGAGGAGACTGAGCAGGGAAACCCAGGGATGTTCCTGCCCAAGTCGCTGATTCTCAGGCTCCTTCAGTGACACCCTAAAATCAGGCCCCTGAAATTCTAGGAAATTTCCTGAGGGCTGGAGCAGGGCTCAGCCCTGATGTCCTGCCGCCTCTGACTTCTGCCACCCTGTGCTTGTGCTGAAGTGAGGTGTGAGCGTCCCAGCTTTGGGGCAGTCCCGCAGGACGCTCTCCTGCCTTTCTGCCAGCATGTAACGTAACATGGGGGCAGTGCAGGGCGAGCTGAACATGGGTTTGCCCAGAAAGAGCTGCTGAATTGATGGGTGACCTTGATCTGCAGTATTTATTGTCACCTGCTGCTCCCACATAACCGTGGGCAGCGTGAGGGGGTGGCACTGGGGTGTTCTGACATGGGACACTGCTCTGTTTGCACAGACGTCCGTGAGCCTGGCCAATGCTACTGTGGCAGCGTGTGTGAGTGCTGCTTCACCCGTCCTGTCCCTCAACGCCACGCGGAACTGCAGCACAGGTAGGAGAGACTCTGGCACCTGCTGCCAACTCAGGGCTTTGCTTGTCAGACCTCATAAGCTGTTAACTGACCCAGGGCTTTGGGGGGTGTCCCAGGGAAGCTGGTTTTGACATGAACTCCCCTGGGGTCTTTCTGCTGGCATGTCCCCAGGGAGCTGGGATGCAGGTGCTAGTCTGGCTCTGGGAATTAGCCTCCACCACAGGAAGGGCTGGTTACCAAATGTGGCTCTTCCAATCTTGCTGGGAGGAGATCTGGGAGTGGTCAAGGTATTGCTGGTGCTCAGAGAAGCTAAGCTTTGCGCTGGAGGTCTAGCCAAGCAAACAGACTGTTCCAGGTGCCCTGTGCTGTCTAGGCAGGTACCGAGAGCTGAGATGAAGGAAAAACCAAAAGTCTCAGGAGCAAGGGTCTTCTCCATCCTCCTGATGCCTCCTGAGGATGGGAGCAAGGAGCTACAGGAGCATCCGATTCCTGTGCAGTCAGTCTCAGCCTGGGATTGTTGTGGGCCCTTGTCCCCTAGTCTTGGCCCATCACATCATCCTCTTTTCTTTAAGCTTTTTTCCAGGGCTACCCTCTGAGCATGAGAACATCCTCTGCAGAAGCGATGCTGATTGTCCTGTACCCGCAGACAGATGTCTGGTTCCTCTCCCTGCAGCTCATCTGCCCAAAGGGCCAGGGGTGAGTCTGGTGGGTCCTCTCTGACGCCTTGGGACTGCTTCAGAGCACTCTGCCCCTGTGTCCCGCTGCCCTTGGCTAGCGTGAGCAAAACCGAACCCCTGTCCTCACCACCGTGCCGTGGGTTCATCTCACCTGGTAGGGCTGACGCTGTGGCTGCAGAGGGGGAAGGAAGGGGCTGGCAGTGCTGACTTGCTCTCTTGTGAGCACCCAGACAGCTTGTCTGCTGCCGAGCTGGCATGTCCCATGTTGACCGTGAGTGGCAGAGCCTGTCTGGATGACCTTCCCCTTCCCCCCTGGGTTTTGAGGGGGAAATTTGGTAAAGGAAAATGCTGCTGTTGCTCCTTCAAGGAGTCTCTGAGCTGCAGGCCGCTGCGCCTGTACTGCTGCGGTTTGCCGTCCTGCTGGTTCCTTGCATAAGGGCCCAAGCATGTGCTGTAAAGCAGTGCTAGCGATGCCAGTCCTGGGTACTGGAGTCTGCTATGGGTGTCTGGGGAGAGATGACACCCACCTGCACTTTGGTTTGGCGGTCCAAGTGGTGAGGCAGCCAACCCTGCTCCTAGCTCTTGGGAGGCACTGAGCAGATCCCAAAATAGCGGGGAGCTTTCATGCGCAAGTGTGGCCTGACTCTCCAGAGCAGAGTGCTCCCAGGACTGCCCCAAGGGACCGGGCCACCAACACGACCTGTTCTCCTAGCAGTGAATGTAACGCTGCAGAAGCCAAAGTGACTGTCTTCGCTTACCTCACCCCCTGCTTCAATGACTGTGGGCCCTATGGACAGTGCAGCCTCCTGAGAAGACACGGCTACCTCTACGCTGGCTGCAGCTGCAAGGCGGGTGAGAGCATTTCCCTAGGAAGTTTTGCTGTCCTCCCCAAGGGAAGGCCACGGTTTTGGTGGTAGTGTTTGGGTAAGGGAGCTTGGGGTCTGCCACAGCTGCCAGGAGCAGCCTGGAGTCGCAGCACCTACCCAAAGAACCCTCGTCACCTATGGTGGCCTCTTTGGGAGCACCCTGACTTCCCCGAGGGGTGCCTTGTTCTGGGAAACACAGAGCGCCCTGGTGGAGCTGGGAAATGGGGCTGAGGACAGCTTTCTGCCAAATGGTCATTTTGCTTCCAGCTTGGAGTCCTCCAGGGCTTGGAGAGGTGCTTCTGAGCATCCTCAGAGAGCTCGGGGTGTCAGCAGGGCTGCCTGACAATGCCTGCACCGCAGCCTCTGCCTTTCAGGGCGGGTCGTTAGGTTGGGTCCTGACACGGAGGGCGATGAGGCCAGACTGCAGTCCCCGTCTGCGCTTTGCCACCGCGCTGTCTCTGGCCAAGAGCCAGCACACGGGCCAGCCCTTAGACTCAGAGGTGCCCCTGGAGGAGGAACATCTGTGTCAGCTGCTAATTATCCTAATGGGATGAGAAGCCTGGGTGGCAGTCAGCGGTGTGGGAAAGATGATAGCTCTGCTCTGCTCTGCTCGGGTGGGTCCGTGTATCTGCTCTCGGCAGCAGTACGAGGCAAAACGTGGCTCGCCGCTGCTCTGGGCCTGAGCCAGGGCATCCCTGCTGCCCGCTGCAGTGCTGATGCAGGTGGGGAGCGATGGAGAACAGCATCCTCATTTCCCCAGGGGATACCAGGTTCTGGGAAGCACGGAGCACCCCAAGGGAACTGGGGAATCAGGCTGAGGACAGCTTTCTGCTGAATCACTCAGAGAAAAATGCCCCATCTGCATACCTGTGACCCAGAAATAAACTGGAAAGAGCAGGCTCCTGGGCACTGCCTGGCAGGGAGCTGGCAGAAGGGGGAGCTGCTGGCTGGGCTTCTAGGGGCACTGGGATGGGATGGATGCTGCTTTTAACTCTGCCTTTTGACCATGGAGTGACTGCACATATTCCGGCTGCCCTGTGACTGACCTCCTTTCCCCAAAAGGAGGGCACAGGCATCCTAATCTTGAATTAAAATAATTCACATTCAAAAAATAAACAAAGCCAATGAAAAAAACCAAACAGGTTTGTGTTTCTAGAAGACTGTCTCAGCTCAGTTCTTGGATCCAGGCTGCAGGCTGAGAATTGTCCCCTGCATCAGGCCCAGAGCATGCACTGTCCTCTGGGAAATTGTTACTCCCATTGTCCGATTCAGACCTGGATGTCTGAGCTGAGGCAGGGGATTTGGTTACCCTGGAGAAGAGGAGTTGGAGGGAGATCGAATCGCACCTTCCGCTGCCCACCCAGGTTACGGGGACCATGAGCTGGGCTCTTCTAGGAGAGCACAGGGAAAGAGCAAAGAGGCCACAGACACGGGTTGCAGCAAGAGAACTTGCAGTTAAGTTGAAGAGGACAAATTTTGCCCCAGTGGAGTTGTTCAGCTTTGCATCATATCCAGGTTTCCATCCTCGGAGATCTTCAAAACTCAGTTGGACAAGGCCCAGAGCAACCTGACCTGGCCTTGCAGCCTGTCCTGCTGTGACAGGAGGTAGGACAGAAGCCCAATGGCTTCCTCAGTGCTGTGGATCATTCTCTACCCTGGTTCCTGGGATTTGTCGGGATCTTGCACCCGGCTCAGACCATCATCCACAGAATCTGAGCCTTAAACTCTTTGTGTCACGTGCAAGGGATGGACAGTAGGAGGCTGGACAGACCCCCACTGTACACAGGATGGCCCCTGCTACATAGGAAACAATCTGGGGGATGTCCTCAGAGCAGACATGGGGCTCTGCTGGGGTTCCCCAAGACTTGCCATGAGTAACAAGACCATCCTGAGAACAGGAGTCTGAGCTGCTGATGGAGCAAGGGAGAGGAGGCTCAGGGCTAGTCCTAGGGTGTGACTGCTGCTTCTGAGGCGTCTCAGGCTCCTGCTGGGTGATGCAGAAGAATGAGGTAAGGCATGCGAGATCCACACAAGCCTCTCTGCTTCACAGGTTGGAGTGGGTGGAGCTGCACGGACGATACCAAGGCTCAGTCTGTGGGTGCACAGAACCTGGCAACCCTCCTGCTCACCCTGAGCAACCTCATGTTCCTGCCGGCAATAGCGGTTGCTATTTATCGCTACTACCTGGTGGAGGCCTCTGTCTACACCTACACCATGTTCTTCTCCACGGTAGGGACTGCCTTTTGCCGGGTCCCCTGCCAGCTCTCCGTGAGCATCAGGAATGCTGTGTTCTTGGTGCAGCATTCCATCCTGGAGCTCCACAAGGAGCTTCTAGGATAATTGAACAAGCACTCCCATGGACACGTCCAACGCCTTCAGAGCTTGTCGGGAATGTTATTTTCATGGGGCTGTTTCACCCACACTGTGAGCGCTTGTATTTAGGGGTGGGACCCTGGGGAGCAGAGATGGTGTTGAAGCATTGCGCGCTTGAAGGGTGTTGTCCTAGGAGCTTTCGGTTGCTGCTGGAAGGGTGCAGGTTGATGGCTGCTCTCATCTGCTTTCTGTAATGCCACAGTGGAGCTTCCTGGAGGCGCTGCCAGGAGGGAACCTGGCTGCCATGGGCTGAGCCTTCTCCTGCCTCTCCTTCCCAGAATGCCTTGTGGTGCTGGTGGATTCACGCTAGCCTTTGCTTTTGTCCCCGGCTCTAGTTCTACCATGCGTGTGACCAGCCAGGCGTCGCGGTGATGTGCATCATGGACTACGACACACTACAGTACTGTGACTTTTTGGGCTCTGTGGTGTCCATCTGGGTGACGATCTTATGCATGTCCCGTGTGAAAAAGATCCTAAAACATGTGAGTGTCGGGTAACCCCGTGTGGCAGGGTCAGACGTAAGCCAGTCAAGACACAGGCAGCCGTGCAGAGCTCGTTCATGGCTGTATTTTAATGACACAGCCCAGCCTGGTGACAAAGCCTGTTTGTCACCCAGTGCCACCCTGATCTTTAAACCAGTAGGTTGTTTTGTCCTAAGAGTTTGCATGGTGATCCTGCGTGCTTGTAGGGACCGGGCCTGAGATTTGTGGGAGAGGTTTGTGGGTCCTCTGGTTTCTCCAGAAGGTGCTGCTCCTGAGTCTTGCATGCATGCGGGACTGGGTGGTAGGAGGAGAGGTCCTCCCTGCCTCTGGCATGGCTGGCTGTGCTCTGGCAGCAGATGAGCTGCTGACATTAGTGGTGGTGTCTCATTCCCAGGTCCTTTTTGTCTTGGGAACCCTGTTAATTGCCATGTCCCTGCAGCTGGACCGTAGAGGAGTGTGGAACATGATGGGTCCCTGCCTCTTTGCCCTCGTCATCATGATTGCAGCATGGGTAAGTAAGGGCAGCCAGGTGGGGCCTGCTGTCCTGAGCTCCGCTCTGGGGAATGACGGTGGCAGACCCCGGGCTCCAGCTGATCTACAGGCAGGGTTTGATCTTCTTGAAACACTCAGGTGGAGGGAGGGCAGAACAGGACAAGGGATTCACCTTCCATCCCTCCAGTAGCTGAGAAGTCCCCTGGTTAAAGATTTCAGCAGAGTTCATCTGCCACAGCTCCAGTTGAGCGTGCGCCTGCGCCTGGAATGTTGTCCCAGAACATCCAGCTGTTGCCCACACCCTGAGCAGGAGCTGTGGCATCACCACTGCCCTCTGCATGCTCGACTTTGGTGCCACAGCTGGAGGGGCTCTTGCACACAAGAGACAGGCTCAAGAAGGGGAGAGGCTGAATTCCTCAGAGGCAGCAAGCACAGCCTCTTGCTGCACAGTTGGTGGATGTTCCTGAGTCAGGGAGCACTGCCTGTTTCCTCCTGCCTCAGCTCCTGCTTGGCTGCATAACCCTTCTGTGCTCTCACCCCTCCAGGTTTACCACGGAGTGAAGCGCAGACACTGCTACCCCTCCTCATGGAAGCGCTGGGTTTTCTACCTCCTCCCAGGGATCACCTTGGCTTTCATTGCCATCTCAGTATATGCATTCATGGAAACCAATGAGAACTACTACTACACCCATAGCATCTGGCACGTTCTGGTGGCTTGCAGCGTTGCTTTCCTCCTTCCCCCTCGGGACAAGCATAAGAAGCCCTGGGCCTGGTCGCAGAAGCTCACTTGTCGCTATCAGATCTGCCAGAATGACCGTGAGGAGCTCTATGCTGTGACCTGAACTGCTCAGCTCGTGGTCGCGGAGGTGGAGGGCTGGTAAGGCTGCTCTTCGCCTGAGTTGCCCCGCTCTTGCGCATCAGCCATTCTCTTGTGTGCTCATTCACTGTCCAGGAGAGCACAGTATGGACTGGATTGAAAGATGAAGACTGTAGGCTTGTCTTGTGAAGGCAAGCGTGAGGCCACCTCTGCTTTTCTGCTGGGATGGGGCAGGCTTTTTGTGGTTCTCAATCAAGGAAAAGCCTGTCCCCCACCTCCCCATGGCCCTTAGGGAAACTGATCAACCCTTTTTCCCCTCCTGCTGCGTCCATGAGGCTTGGGCTTGGCTCACGGCGAGCTGGAGCCAGGGCTTTGACTTGTGGGCTCTTCTTTGCACCCTGCGTCGGGATGAGGATTTTCCCTGCCATCCTGCAGTCAGCATTTGAACCCAAGAGAAGGTTTCTTATGGTCTGGGGGGCAAATGCTGCTGCATGCCCTTGGTGCTGATGGGGAGGGAGGGAGCTGATCTCAGCATGCACGGCCCTTGGCCACCATCTTCTTGGGGGTCTGGAGCCTTTCTCCCTGTGAAACAGGTGGTGCTGATCTTATTTAGTCCTGATTCTGCACGGGAAGAACAAGGCTGAGATGTGGGCCCAAGACTCAGGATCAGATTTGGCAGGAATGTGAAAAAAAAACTAATGTGGGGACATGCAAGAGACAGCAGCAGCATCTCGCCCAGAGCTGTGAAACCCACAGCAGTGCAGGCTTTAGTCTAAGTTTAACTTTAGCCCTCTTAGCTTATCTGGAAGGACCCAGGCTGCTGCACTGTTCCCTTCCTCTCTCAATGTTCAGGTATTCACCATCTTCCCCACTCCCGGCTTTGTGGGTTTGGCAAGTGTGCAGCTCTGCCTGAGCCGAGTACAGGTCCAGGGTTGTGCTTGAGCTGTGCACCTCCAGCTCCTCCTGCTGAGGCTGGATGTGCTGCAGAGCCCTCATGGCCGATCTGAGCATGGCCACCGGTAGCGTCCCACGCCAGCCAGGGGCATGGCCAGGGGCTCCCTGGATGTCCACAGTCTCCTTTGCAGCGTCTGTCTCACTTAGCCTTACTATAGGGCATGCGAGCATCAGAAAGCAAGGGTGAAAACTTGGCAAGCAGCAAAGTTGTCTTTGCCCATCCTTATTCTATCGATAAGGGCTCAAATACATTGTTCTTTGCTGGTTTATTCCAGCTATGGTCAGTCAAGCGAGTGCTGCTGGGACGCCTTCTCAGGTGTCTTTGTGGAGGAAAGAGCTATTAATGAAGGATTTGCTTCCTTGGGGTTATTTCTTTGCTTTGAAGAGCGCTCAGCTTTCTGCTCAGCTCTGCACTTTATCCCTTTGCCTCCTCTTCCCCTGCAAACTCCGACTCTCCAAGCGGTCGCGGGACGAGCGAAGGGCCCTCGCCCGCGTCCAGCCGTGTCGTCCCACATCCCCCGCGTTTCCTTGCGCTGCTGCGGTCCAGGGCAGCTCAGCGGGAGGGGGGATGCAGGGCCCTCAGGGCTTTCTCGAACTTTGATCACTTTTAGGCACTTTTTTCTGGGTTTGCACAGCGGCGTGGCAGTCCCGGTTCCGTGGCAGGCGAGCGCCGCTCCTTCCCAGCCCCGCCGTCCGCGCCGGGCTGCCGGCCTGCCCGGGACTGCCGCTCGCCGCCGAAAGCAATAACTCCTCGCCGGGCCTTTGCCGTCAGGGGCTTCCTTCCGCTCTGCGAAGCAGGAGAAGCTTTGGGATGAGAAATCCCACTTTGAGGGGAGAAATCCCGCTAACGTGATTGTTTATTTTGTGTTTGATCGTGGAAATTCCGCTTTTGCCGCCCCTCCCCGCGACTCCGGGCGCTGGT
>VWZK01022092.1:42419-68558 GCA_013396935.1 Baryphthengus martii
TGATGCGATTATATCGGGTAAAATCTCAGCAAACTCCTGTTTCTGGGGAAAAAAATAATAAGGTTATTTTATTTTTTTCTTTGCTGTTAATACCTGTGATTATTTTATACGGTGAATTTTAAAGCTTACAGTTTTATAATTTAATAAAGGTGACGGTATCTGAGCGCACATTCCAGCCGGGGCTGGCGCCGGGCGTACGAAACGCGGGCGCGGCCCCTGGCGGCCGCCGTCGGCTCCAGCCAATGAGAGGCGGCTGCGGCTTCGCTTANCGGGGAAGGCGGCGTCCCCGGGTGCTGAGCGCCGGTCTCTGCCCAGCTCTCCACCAGGCTGCCCAAGATCTGGAAGCCGCAGCTCTTCGAGCGGCAGTTCTACAGCGAGATCCTGGATGCCACACTGACCATCACCGTAACCATGCGGACGCTGGATCTCATCGACGAGGCCTACGGCTTCGACTTCTACATCCTCAAGGTAAGGCCCGGTGCCCAGCAGGACTCGCCGCGCGGCGCCTCTGCGAGGCAGGGCTGGGCCCGTGCTGCCCCTGCCCAGGGGCTGCTGGCGGCACCCACTCTTAGCGTGTCAGCGCGGCTCTAAAACTTCCAGCCTTTCGTACCCCCATGGTATTAAAACTCAGAGCTGTGATCAGATCATCTCCAGAGCAAATCCAAGGGATCTTTCCCCTTTTGTGACACGTGTCCTGAGAGCCTCTGCGGTGCGTGGATAAACTACCAGCGTTGCCTACGTGCTCACAGACCAGCGTGTTCTCTACCAGCTGGTCTCTCGGTGCAATTTAGCATCAGACTTTCTTTCCCCAGACACCAAAAGCTGATATGTGCTCCAAGCTTGGGATGGATTTGAAGCGAACAATGCTGCTGCGACTGGCACGGCGGGATCCTAAACTGCATCCTGACGATCCGGCCAGAAGAGAGGCCATCTATGATAAGTACAAGGTGAGCGCTCGAGCTGCAGATCCTGCCCTGGTGTCTGCAGTGGTCTTTGCTGGTTGTCCACACTGCTAACGCCTGAATCACCCCGTCATGGGACAAAGCAGTGCCATGCTCCTGCACTTAGGGTGCAGTAGGCCCTGGCAGGAGCTGTTGCTGCCGCCAGCAGGGAGAATTTGCACTAATGCTGCAGCGACAAGCCCGGGCAGCCTGCCTACGCTGTAGTTTTGTGCAGCTGGTGGTAGTTGCCAGCGTAGAGACACCACCAGCAGCCACAGTCGGTGGAGTTGTGCTGAGAAACAGCCCCAGAAGAGCACAAAGGAGAGACGCAGCAGCAGGCGTGAGTGATCAGAGAAAGCAGGAGCCTCACTAAGGGAGAAGGAGCGAGGGGAATTGCGCTTTGGTTGCCAGAAACGAGCAGACAGTGGTTTTAGATTTGTCCATAATAATGTTCCTACTGGATCACGTGTTTGTGTGAGTTGAGCATAGAAAGAATTTGCATCTTAGTCACCTGGAAAGCCTGTTCCACTTGCTCCTCCTTTTGTTGCAGGAATTTGTGATCCCAGAAGAGGAAGCTGAATGGGTTGGCTTGAGTTTAGAAGAAGCAATAGAAAAACAGAGGCTTCTAGAAAAAAAGGTGAGTTTCTGAGGCAATGATTAGCACCAAGCTGTCCTCGCTGCGTGTCCAGCTGATTTGAAGAGCCTGAGCACTTCCGAGTGACGGAGGTGGTGCTCTGGAACTGCCGAGCACCCATGTGAACCTGCTTCAATTTGGGTGCCCAAAACCTGGGGCTGGGTTAAAGTGATGCCCCAGTCCAGGGAGGGGTATTTAGGGGGATGGCTCATAACTCGTGCCCTGCTGCGAGAACATCTTTGCCTTTGGCTGTTGTCTGCTGTACGCCTTGTGCTTTGGGACGCGTGAGTACAAGCTTAGGGCCCGTTCAGTGTGTGACCCTCTGTCGCTGCAGATCACTTGTTAGAAGCAATGTGCAGAGGAGAGGGTGCCAGACTGCTGCTGTGGTGGGGCCTCTTGGGGACGTTTCCTCCAGACCTGTTGGCTCCTCTTGTGGCTGCAGCAGGAGTGGAAATGTCAGGAGTGCTGACTGCATGAGCGGTGCTGGGCCCCGAACCCTGGAGGGCTCCAGCTTCTTCAAGGGGTACGTTCACTCAACGTGCTTCAGTGTGGCTCTGACTGAGGACACTGTGAGGAGCGAGGGAGGCGGATCCCTGGGAGCTACTGGCAATTCTCATCTGCAGGCAGAACTGGGAAAGCTGATGAGTGTGCCATACACGAGTGTGTCATCTTTGAGGTGAGGTCACAGAGCGGAGCAGCAGCTGGGTCTGGAGCAGTAGCACAGCAGGTTACCTTGTTCAGCTGCTGAAACAAACCTTGTCGCATCTTCCTCTGGTTTTAAGAGCCAACACTCCCGCAGCACTCGCTCCCTGGACACACCATTAGATTTCACCTCTTGCTGCTGCTCAGATTTGCTCCTGTTAAGTGGTTTATCCTCTGCTTTGTTTCAGGACCCTGTCCCACTATTTAAGGTGTATGCTGAAGAGCTTGTCAGCCAACTGAAAGAACAGGCACTGCAGAAGCAGTAGAAGGAGAGAAAGCTTTGGAGCTAAACCCCTGCTGCAGTTCAGGCTGGCAGGTTCAGTGAGTCTTCTGTCTGAGCCGTGCTTGTGTGGAAGGGGCCGTGTGAAGAGCGTGCCCAGCAGCATGTTGCAGTTACTGAAGTCTAACGACAACCTGAATTCGGGAACCATTCTTGTGGGCTGAGGAAAGAGTTTCTGTCCTGTGGCCTCTGAAAGTGTTCTTGTAAGACTGGCTTAACATGGTGGTTCTGCCTGCACAAGTAGTTGGCTGCTGTTGAGAGCTTGATCACGATATAAAGTGAAACATACATTCTGGGAATATCAGTAAACTTCTCTCTGGTACTCATTGCTCATCAGTGTGTTATAGCAGGGCTGGTGAGATAGTGGTGCTGTAACTCAGATCAATCCTCAGCCTTCTGCAGCAGAGACGATTGTGCCCCAAAAGGATGACCCCAAACCCCTCCTCCTCAAGCGGTGCCTTCCGACAGGTGGGACCGAGCTCCCTGGCTGCAGTCACTGGCCACACAGCTCACTCTAACCCCTGGGGTTCCAGTGCTGTTTCTCTTCAAAGTTGGTGACTTTGAAATATTTTATTTTGTAAAAGTGTAGCTGAAGTGGGTTGTTAAAGCCTGTGCTCCACTCTGGCAACAGGAGACTGAAAAGCACTTGCCACGATGACGTGCTGATGCCCCGCGCTGTGTATTACTGGTGTCATTTGTAAGCTTCATAGTCCTGCAGTGGGTTTCTGGCTGGATTGAACCAGCTTCTCCTCCCTTTCCCTTTAGCCCTGTGGTGAGGGAAAAGGGCAGAGCGTGCAGGGTGGACCTCACATGAGCCTTCTCTCTAGATTGTCGCTCGGCCCTTAAGAAACTTTGCCTTAACCACGTCTCGGGGTGATGCTCCCCCTCTAGCACATAAGGTCAAGTGTACGCTCTGGGTATCTGAGCCATGTGACCCTTGGTGAGAAAGAAAGCAGACTTATAGAGCAGTGTGTGACTGGTGCCCTCTGCACTGGAATGGAGTAGGATCACGGGAGAGGGGAAATCGCCAGCACCTCAACAAATCTCCCCAAATCCTAAAGATTTCTGGGAGAGGTGCTGTGGAGATTGCCACTGGGTAGGCACAGAGCCTCTGCAGGGCTCTGCTGGGTGGCCAGGAGGGGTGAGGGAGATGGTTGAGGTGAATGTGATCTAAATGGTGGCGTTTCACAAAGACCAGACTTCTTTGCTATTTTTTGGACCAGGGAATGGGTTGGATCTCTTGCAAGGGGTATGTGAGGCCTGGGGTGAGTGTGGCGCTGCTGTGCAGCCCCTGACTGGTAGGGCTGGTTGGTCAGGGGCTGCCAGACTGGGGCTATGCTGCCTCTGGATGGGTGGGCGCAGGAGGCTCAGCGCTGCCGGGAACAGGTTGGGTGGCAAAAACTGGAGCGCTTCCAGCCTTCCTGTGTGTCTCTGCTCCAGCGAGTCCAGGTTCTCAAGAGCAAACTGGCACGGAAGGTCACATTTGCCTAATTAATGATTCTGCAGCTAGACCAGCACAATGACATCTGCTTATCTTTTCTCTCCTCTGCAACTGAGCTGAGTGGGAAGCTGCTGCCCAGCTCCTGGGGGACCCTGACACTCTGCCCTCGTTAGAGATAATTAGCTGGGACAAGCTCCTTGTTTGACAGCTCTGCTCATCATTAGGGCTAGCACAGCTCATGCATTTTAATACAGCTCTGAGCAGAACTCCAGACTGTGGCTCTGTCCTGGCCCCCCTCCGGAGTTTTACTCGAACGTGCCGGTGCAGCTCTGGCCTCTCAGGCCCGGTGCGGCTCTGGCAGAGCGTAGCTGGCGCCTGCCTGGATCTGGTTCTTAGCTCCATGAGAGTTCCCAAAGAGCCCCTCAGTGGTGAGGGGCTGCCTGGTGCGGCTAAGTGGGCAATTAGCAGCGCCTCCTCTGTACTTGGGAGCTAGGAGGTTCTGGTTTTGTAGAGTTATCTTCCAGTTGTGTGGAGCCATGTCTCTCGGCAAGAGCTTTGGCTTTACGTCCTCCTTTGGCTGTGCGTCCTCCCCAGGCACACTGCTGGTGCTGCCTGTCCTCAGAGGTGACTCCATTCTTCAGTGCTCCTGCTTCATCCTGTGGGGCCGGTCTGAGGATCTGCTGCCTTGTGAAGGTTTGGCGGGTGACGAGGGGCAGCAGGAGCTTTCAGGCTGATCCAGGGGAGAGCGTCTGTCCCACTGGGGGCAGAATTTGCTAATGGGAGTGCTGTGAGAGTGCAATAGGAGATTCAGGATCTTCTCTGTGGAAAAGCTATCGGGGATGTGGTTAATCTGGACTTCTGAGTCAGAGCCTTCTGTTCTCTCATCCTGCCTTTGCTGAGAAACCTTCCCCTTGCTCCTTTCCCTACACTGATGTTGGATGTGGTTAGGAGCTTCCCTGCAAGGACTCGCTGTCGTGGAGACACTGCTGACTTGAGGAAAACGAAGCTGCTCGGAGACCGGGGGTGCTGCTATTCCAGAGAAAGCAAAGTTGCAAGCATTGCAGGGCTGACTCATCTTTCTGCGAGGCAGAGCAGCAAATGTCTTGAGGTGGACTGGGAGCCCTTCTGCAGCATTCAGGGTAGTTTGGGCTACGATACCCTGAGCCAGGCCACCTTGAGGAGGTGGAGTAGCAACTCAGGGCCCGGTGTTAGACCCATCCTGGTTTTACACCTGTTCATTTGAAGCGCTGGCCACAGAGAGCCTAATTCTGCTTGTGTGGTGGTGGTTTTTACCTGTCTGAGTCAGCTGAGTCTGGCAGATACCGGGTTCCTTCACTGCCCTAGCAAGGGAAATCGGGGAGCTGGTAGCTTGCCATGACAACATGTTCCCAGGAAGCCACAGATGCCACAAACCCAGGGGTACGTATTGGATGCTGTCAGCTTGAGGCTGCAAATCCCCCTCGGGACAGGGGAAGGGCCTGGCTGCTGAGCACAGCTCCAACCTGAGCACCTCCTCGGGCTTCAGCAAAGGTCACCAGCCTCCCCTTGTGGCCCAAGGCCAAGGGCTGTGCACATCTCCCACCAACCACCGTGAGGGTGCCAAACACCAGCAGTGCTGCAGCGTGCACGGCAAATACCAACACGCGGGCTGGGAGCAGGCACCCAGCAGCTTGCAAGGACGTGGCAGTCACCGACAAACTGCCAGGGAGCCCTGCCCAGGGTCACCTTGATTTTGACAGCTTGAGATAAGTCTGGACTAGCACTGGAGGCTGCTCAGAACGGGGAACAGTGAAAAATGACCTCGGCAAGATAGCAGTGAAAGGAAAAATCCCAGGGCGAGCTGGCAGGCCAAGGTTTGTGCTTTCCTGGGTAAGACGGCTGCTGGCTGGTGTCTCAACCGCAGAACCGCTTGGTGGTTTTGTTTTCCTGTGCAGGGACTGCAGCCAATGCTGAGAGGACTTCTGACAGGACAGGAAAATGGGACTAGTCATCCAAACCCAGCCGAGGCTTTCACTTCAGCCTCAGGTGTCTTCAGCTGTCACAAATAAGCGCCGCTGGGCAGCAGCACATCTGTCACGAATCCATCACCCGCCCACAGCAGTGCAGCTTGGCGAGGGGTGACCCTTGTAGCCGGGTGGTTTTGTCTGTTCACGGGTCAAACAGAGGAGGAGGGTGCCTGTGGCAGAGGAAACAAGGAGTGGAAACAGCTACAAAGTGGCAGGTTTGGGTCAGAGATGAGGAAAACCTTCCCCTGAAGGGTGCTGCAGCCCAGGACCGGTCAGTGGAGAGAGGGATCTCCAGCCCTGGTAGTTTTCTAGATGTTGGTGGGCAAAGCCGTGGAATGCAAACAGCAGACTGGGAGATGCATGTGTGCAGGTATCAGCCACCTGCACTGGGAAGTTAGAAGATTAGTACAGGACTGGGAGATTTCAGTTTGATTCATTCCTCAGATAACAGAAACAGGCCTGTTCTCTTTAGTAGTCCCAGCAAACCTGCCACAAATGTGAAAGTGCCTCTTGAAACACGAAATTTTGGCCCCTGTGCTGTTTGTGAAGGAGACTTGGTATTAAATCATCCCCTAAACCAACACCACCAAATAAATAAAGCAGAGAAAAAAGTTAATTGAGGAAAGCACCCAAACTGGCAAAGCCTGGTTGGGATGTCTGGGCTGACGCTGCTGTTCAGCAGTAGCATGACATGAATTCCAAAGTCAGTGTTGGCTGGTGGCTGGAAGCGACATTTGAATTTTGTCTGTCTCATGATTCCCACCAAGTCATGGTCACTGATCCAAACACCAGCTTGAACTTTAGGGCGTGTTTATCAACAAACTGATTTTCTTGCCCATTTACACTCATTAATTCAACAGCATTTTACTTGTAAATCCCCACCAAACCCCTCTGTACACACAGTAAGTAATATTTTGGGAGCATTAGCAAAAACAGCATCTCCCTGCCTTTTGCACTGGGCTCGAAGGCAAGCTGGCATTTTCCCTCGTGGCTTCACAGCTCTCAGCTTGGAGCAGCTGCTGCGACAGGACGCGATTTTGAGGAGTGCTGTGAAGCATCACAAACTTGGTGTCAGCACAGGGCAAAACTTAGCCTGAAAGTCACGCCCTCTTCCATGGCATTTATCAAGAAGAGATGAAATACAGGAACTTGTTTGGGCAATTCCAGGAAATGCTTTTCAACTATCTCTGCTGTGTTTGCATTCAAATCAGCAGGGCTCAATTTCTACCAAAAAGCTGAACTCGAATGCTGAGGGCTGTTACAGCTTGGAGGGTATGTGCTGTGCTCACTCCACAGCTTTGCTCCCAGCGTTGAATTTGCTTCTTGGTGTTTAGAGGCAACAGGGAGACAGCAGCAAAGGTCCTTCTGGCTTTGCTAGTGAGGAACATTTGTGACAAGTCATTCTGGATTTTAGGATCAAGATGGAGCCAGGGTCGTCCCCTAGGGACACAGGGAAAGGCAGGAGGCCACGGATAGCAACATGAGATGTGCTGATTGGACGTAAGGAAAAAATTTTTCCCCAAGGAGAGTGGTACAGTCCTGGGATGGGGTCTAGAGAGGTGGTGGAACCTCCACCCTTGGAGATTCTCAAAAGAACAAGGCAAGGTTCTGAGCAACCTGCTCTAGCTTTGCAGCCAGCCCTATTCGGATCGCGAGGTTGGACTGGAGACCTCCAGAGGTCCTCCCAACCTCAGTTTTCCTGTGATGTAGTTTCTAGTAGCTACTCCACTTGTGAAGCTCGCTGCAAAGCCACCATCAGCTTGAGGAGGGGGATGAGTAATGAACTGAGAAAGATCGGCTACCAAGTGCTGGCTGGAGGGAAGGGGCACTGTTTAGGCAGCAGGAGAGGGAGTCTAATAGCTCTGCTCCCTCCCTCCTCCAGGGTGTGAACAGTCACCATCCTGCCTGAAACAACTTTTGCAGTCGTATGCTGTGCTCTCTCTTCTCCCATCCGCTCAGGGAAAACCATCACCACCAGGAGAAGTGGCTGCGGGCAAGGATGGCGGGATGAAGCCCTTGGCCGAATGCTGGATCACCAGGAGCCCAGCAAAGTGGAGCAGCAGACAACCTGGCTCTTGGGAGCATTCCTGAGAATGCCCTGGGGCTGCTGGCCCGGGGCACCGGTTGGCTGTGCCCAGCAGACAGTCCCGGCGGCTCTCCATGAATGACCGCTGGGATTCCCAGTCCTGCTGGTTTCCCGACGCGCTGCTCATGGTGGCTGGCTGCCGCAGCCCTGGAGGGGAGGAGGCAGGAGGTGACATGGCCAGTCCTGTCACTGCAAACACGGTGGCCTGATGGCTCCCTGCTCCACAGCCCTGGGGCTCTGCTGAGTGCAGGACACATGATGAAGAGGGCAGCCAGGTGGAACCAGCCTGCGGCCAGATGTGGAGTCCTGGCTGGAGAAGGACACAGACAGATCTGGAGGGAGCTTAGTTTTTATGGTAAGGAGTCATAAAACCAAACCCCTCGTAAAATCTGCATATACAAATGCATTAATTGCCCAAAGCACCTACTCCCTGACGTGTTCCTACCACAGTCTCCTACATCTGTGGGCTCAGCTGGTGTGGGGACGCTGGACTGGGGTGCTGGGCACACAGAGCATGGGCAGTTATGTGGAGTTACCTCCATCCACAGCTCCTACTGCACATCACAGGCTCATACTGGGCTTCTTGTCTGTGGGAGGAAGGGCTGGGGGGTCTGAGGGACAACCATGCCAGCTGGGGACTGGCCATGGACACCTTTGCCTGGCTGGACTCTGCTGTCCCTGTGCATCTGCATTACAGGCATTTACCAGGCAGCCATTGCCATGGTAACGCTGAAAATGGTGCTGTTTCAGGCCAGTTAGATCACTCTGACAAACGCAGAAAATGGCATTTCTGAGACAGGAGCAGGGCTTTGCTCAAGGGCCCTCAAGGTACCCGGGGACATGGCTGCTCAGAAAAGATCCTTTCAGGACTGGGTGCCCCCAGGGATGGGTGTCCCAGGCTGGCATGAAAGGTGGTGGAGGGAGTATGTAGGATGGGAAAATGGAGCAGCCACAAAGTGGGCTTCTCCAGCAGCACTCCTGGTATGGATGGGACTGGGACCGATAGAGCTTGTCCCTGGGACAGCCTCGGAGTCTGAAGCAACCTGGGGCAAATACAAGGGATGGGGCGAATGTTTCATGGAGCTGCAGCCTTGCCCCACATGTCCAAGCCATGCAGAGCCATGCTGCTGTTCCGTAGTTGTCACTGGGTTATCCATCCCTGTAAGGAGCAGGCTGTTCCCTTCTGTGAGGACAGCACACTGGTGCACAGCCAGGCTGGAGTTTTCCCTGCGTGCCTTTATAAAGGCTAAACTCTACCTGGTGTTTAATCCTCCACGCAGTCCTGTAAGATGCTTCTGCAGCTCCTCCTAGCCAGCCTTCATCATCTTGCCCAAGGTACAGTCTGTAAATCCAACCACCTCCCTTTTCCCAGCCACTGGAGGAGCACCAGGCTGTGTAGAGCCCTCAGGGGCTGCCCTGCCCTTCACACCGCTGCAGAACACCCACTTTGTGCTCTAACCAGGTATTTAGTAACATGGGACTTGTCTACTTTTTCCAAGGCATCTTTATTTCCTTGAGAGCCCTTGGTACGGACCCCTCCTGAAAGTGTCTCGAGACCTAGGTGGACCTTCCCAGCTGAGTGTCACCTGCCCAGCAGGATGTGGGGTGACTCTGCCCATGGCTGTCTGTGTGTGCACTGGTTTTATTCCCTAGGGTGCTGGCCATTGACCTCTGAGGCTGGTCAAGTACCTGAGCTTGGTTAAATCCTTCCTCCTGAAAGCCATGCCTAGATCTGGGGCTGAGGGGGGAGGTTCAAGCAGTGGAAGTCTTTACTCGTTACTTTAAGTTTTCTTGCTTCAATTCTGGGAATTGAGCCTTGTCACGCTCTGGCTCCTGGATCAAGGCTTTGCCACATCTGGTACTTCCTCCTTTTTCTCTCATTGTAACCTCTCTATTTGACATGGAGCTTCCAAGTCTTGCTGCAAGGCTTTTTCTCTAGAAATCATTAGCTGTGGCCATTTGTTTTTGCAACAGTTCTCTACTACTAGCTTTAAAGCATGGGACCAGAGCTGGGCACCGGCACCAAAAACTAGGGCAAATCTCCTTGGATGCAGGTGCCTGGTTATCAGAATTCTGACCAGCCAAGCCAGGACCTACCAAAGTGTCCTGCTCAGCTTCCCTCTCCTTCAGGAATGCTGGGCTCCTCTCAACCTGTCGTGATTTTTTCCTTGTTTTCTACACGACATGCTGCAGAAAAAGGAGAATTACGGCCTTTGCAGGGCTCTGGGGAAGGTGCTTTTCCTGGGGGGCTGGTGGAGCAGCTCTCAACAATGGGGTGCAAGACAGTGCTTCCCTTGTTGAGGGGCCAGGAGATCCCAGGTGGTAGGAGGAGAGGGCAGAGTGTGATGAAACCTTGGCATGGGAGCTGGGACAGCGGGCACGTGCAGCTAAAACCGTGCTGGCTTGGGAGGCTGTGAGCCAGGGAGTTACCATGGGAACCACCAGAGGATGCTCGGGAGGGCAGCACAGTGGCTGTATGGCCTTGGTGCCTGCACCCAGGTCCCCAGCCCCAAACACAGCCGGAAAGCTCCTGTCACTGGGCGCAAGGCCGGGTGGGCTCCCAGGCAACAGGTACCTAGCGAGATGGCAGCTTGTCTTCAGTAGAAAAGGAGCGATCCTCTTTCAGCCAAGCCCCAAAGCCCTTCACAGAGAAGCTGCCTTTAAAATAGAGAAAATACAAATGGGAGAGCAAACCCAGGCAGGACCAGAGTGTGTTGGGACCCACAGGCAGTGAGCGCCCAGGCTGTCCCCAGGCTCCCAGCCTGAGGTCCTGAACCCTCCCTTTACCTTGTAGAGCTCCCAAAGCTTCCCTGTGCCTTGCAGAGCCCAGAGCAGGCCAGCTCCTGGCCCCAAAGCACCGCCAGCTGCTGGCCAGCAAAGGCGTTAGAGCTGAAGTGCTCATCTGCCTGGGGGCCAGCCGTGCCCCGTGGGCAGCTCTCCGGCACAGTTGTTTGAGCTGAGCCTTCCCGGCTGCCCCCAGCCAGCTGCCGACCCAAGCGTGGGTGGCGAGAGCCCAGCCCGAAGTGCTTCCCTCTGCTCACCCTCCCGGGCAGGCTGTTTGCCCAGCACCAGGACCTGCTGCATCAGCAGCGCCTGCTCCAGGCGCCTTTTCCCAGGCTGTTCCTCTTGGAAGCCTTTGGTGACAACATTGTCACTAGCTCTTTGCACACCCCAGAGGGCTGTACTGTGTATGTCACCCCTATATGCTGCTGCTGACATCTTCCAAGCTGGCTGCTCTTAGGAGATAGACCTTCATTCTATAAGGCACCTCAGTTTCCCAGGTAGGGTGTATTTACTCAGTCTATTTTCAGGATCATCTCTGCTGATATGCGGGTACAGCCATCAGAGATAGCGACCTGCCCTTTCCTGCCTCCTAGCCCTGTGGCTCCTTGCTGCTCCCTCCCCAGCTGCTTTCACGTTGTTATCTGTGATCTCCTCTGTGTTCCCCATCAAACAGACTGGGAATCCCTTGGTTCTCCCAACAAAGCAAGGAGCTTGGGCAGTGTCTCCCAGTGTTTCTCCTGCACCTGCCGTGATGGACTCCTCCCTCTGGACGGCTGTGAAGAAGGAATGGGAAGATGACCTTGGCTTCCTTTCCCTGAAGCCTAGCCTGCTGCTCTGTGAACTCTCCTTTTTCCCAGGATCTCTCCAGACCTTAAATTCTTCATAAGACCCTTTTTTTCCTATTTTCCTGTGATTGTTGTTTGGTGCCAGTGATAACCAGTGGGAATAGAAGCACACTGCAGGTTCCATGTGGGTGTTCCAGCCAGTAAGGCTGGGCTGGGCACCCAGTTGCTGTTCTCAGGCTGGAGAGATCCATCCATCCCCATGAGGATAGACCCAGGACTACATTCCCACCTGCTTTTTGGCTGCAGGTCCCATCCAGCTGTGAGCATGAATCCTGGTCCATACTCACAGGTCTAGCAACAAGACCTGTGTGTATCGCTCTATCCATCGTCATTAAACACTCCCCAGGGCTAACGAGAGACTCCATGTGTTGAAGACCCAGCGAGGAATGGTGAGGCAGAGGAGATGCCCCAGTATCCCAGCCTCCAGGGATGAGCGTGGCCAGGGCCAGAGGTACAAGCTGCCCCACCCCAACCAACCCCACTGGCAGGTCCTGCAGAGCCAGGAAAAGGGCCGGCTGGGCCTGGCAGTGCTGGTGCCCAGACAGAAACTCCTCACACTGCGGACGTGAATCACTAAGGGCAGCCGTGGGGAAGGAGGGCAAAGGTGACGAAGGGATTTTCAGCCTCATCCTGGCTCTCCAGATAAACCAGTGTGGATTCAGGCAAGAGCCCACCGTGGCCAGATCCTTGTACGTGTGGGGCATCGTGCATTCCCACGCAGCACTGCTCCTTGGAGAAGGAGGAGGATGAAGGCTACATGACAGTGCGAGAAAGCGCTGCCATCGAGGCATTGTGCAGCGGGAGCGACGGGGAAAGGCTGGCCAGGAGGGAGGCACCACTTCCTACAACAGCCTTCAAAGAGTTTTCTTTAAGTATTGCTGCTCTTTAGGGCTTCCTCCTCCTCAAAAAAAAAAAAAAAAAAAAAAAAAAAAAAAGAAGGGGAAAAAAAGATGATGAGGAAGAGCCATCTCTCGGTGCGGGATGAAAGCGGCCTGTCTTGACTATTTACCCAGCAATTATAAGTAAATCGGTGGTGCCTAACGGGGCCGGTTGCCATAGTGACGATGGGATGGAAGGACCAGCATTTGGTCCTGGCTGCAGCCAATCAGGCTGGGAAGCCCAAGCTGCAATATAAAGTAAAGATTCCCATCTTCCAGCCACACACTTGCCAAGAAAGGGAAATAGGTTCAAGAGTCTGGGGAAAAAAAGTGCTCCGGACAGCGGCAAGCAGGGCGGCTGCTCCCGTCATGGCGGACTGCGAACGCCCGGGCAGGTGAGAAATCCCAACTCTCCCCATCTCCCCGCTTATTGTTCTCCCGCGCCGCGGTCCCCTCCGCCGCCCCACCNACCCCCTCGCCCCGGCACCCACAATGAAACCCCCCTTCGGGCGAGAGACAAAGAGAAGCGGGTGGAGAAAGGCTCCACCATTCTCCCCAAATTGCCATCGTAGGCCTTTCAAATCAAATTTCGCAAAGCAGCTTCATCAAAGGCCCCCGGCTGAGAGGCACGAGCCCCATATTCCTGCCCCCCCGGCAGGTCTGGGGTGGTGCGGTGATCCTACACAAAGTCGGCGCGGCTCCAGAAGTGTCTTTGCGGAAAAAAAGAAAAAAATAATAAAGGGGGGAGAGATGGAGGTTAAAAAAAAAACGCAAGCGAGAAAGAGCGGCGCCTAAATTGCTCGTCGTCTCCCCATCTCATTACTCGCGACTTCTGAGGACAGATATTTCCAAAGGCTGCTATGAAAGACTTGTGAATGGAGCCCCCCCGGATGAGATCAAAGCCCGAGGGCCGGGACGCCGGGGTGTGCCGGAGGAGGGGGCGAGCGGCAGCGGCACCGCAGGATGGTGGGGGGGAGCCTTCCTCCCCTGCTGCCGCTGCCCTCCATGTTTCCCAGTGTCGCTGCTGCCGCTGCCTGACCCATCTTGCAATGGAGACCAGGGACGGCGGCCAGATCCCAACGGCTGAAACCGAGCCCAGCAAACTCCGTTGGCTCACAGTTCAACAACTCTCCCAGAATTCAGGATTCCTAAAGGAGCTTATTCCAGCTGGGACCTCTCCGGACACCTCAAATTGTAGAGGAGCGGGTAGCTCCTCTACCATTTGAGCCCACTCCTTGGGTCTCTTCCTTCCCCGCGCCGTTGTATCATGAGCCTGGTGAGCCACCAGCAGAAGGATGGAGGACAAAGGCAGGAGGACAGAAGTTGTGCCACTTCCCCTTCCCGCTGCCTCCCTTCATATATGGGCTGCTTTCTTCTGTTTGGCGACAAATTTGGCTCCGGGCAGCGTTCCCACCACCGGCACCACTGGCAGACGGGCGCCCCATCAGCGGCATGGAAAGCAAATTCACAGATGGTAAAATAAGAGAGTCGTGTAGGGTTCAAAGAGACCTTCTATGTCAATTGTTATATTATTAGGTAAACTCCAAGAAGAAAATCTTTTAATCCACTGTGGCTAATCCAGTCCACTTTTGTTGGCCAGGACATATTCAGCATCAACAAAAGGCTCTGGCCGACGGACACCGGCATACATAATGTATTTATAACTGCGGGAGCCGGCTCGGCGGCAGAAAGAACCACTGCTTGGGCCAGCAGCAGGGGCCAGGGTGGAGGATTTGCCCGACTTTTATCAGTTTTATTTTCATTTCAAAGAACCCGGCTGATATTTGTGCTGCGCTGCTTACCAGGGGGAGCACAAAGAGGGCAGGGATGTTCCCAGCTCCGGCTGGCCCTGAAACCCTGCTGGGACCCTCGCTCCTCGCCTCCCCCCAGGGCCAGGGCAGTGGCGGCAGAGAGGACTGCAAGGGCAGGTTTGTCCCTCGCCTGGTTTTGGGGTGATGGTTCCCATAGGGAGTTGGCAGCTGGGGTGGCTGCCCCTGGAACGGCCTTTGTGGGCTGATGGGGTCGCCTGGGATTTACCCTGGTAAGGTGCCGATGTCCTGGGATGGGAAGAGTCACCTTCACACAAGGACATGGGACACAACTGACGTGGGCATAGAGCTGCCTGTGCTGCGAAGGGCCAGTGCCACTGGGCAGGTGTGGCAGAGAGCGACGTGTGGGTAGACCTTGTCCTCCAAACCCGGAGAAGCAGAGAACAGAGCTGAGGAACCTGAAAAGCAAATAAAAACTAATAGTGACAAAGTGCAGGTGGGATGTGAGCAGGGACCACGTGACTGCAGCCCGGCTGGTGCAGCGTGTTCAGGCACGAGGAGGTGGGAGCTGGTGGGACCAAGCTAGGATGGGTTGAAGTGGCAGCTGTGAGCTACCGGTTGCAGATGTTGGAGGCGAGTAGGGGACACCGGCCACCTAGCTCCTTCAGGCATTGGGTATGGCCTATCCTGAGGAGTGGTCTCCTCTGGGGCAGGGCTGGATGGGGGCCTATGCCTTGTCCACAGCAGGACAGAGACAGATAGATGGCCAGGCTGGGTCCACAGGCTGAGATGGTGATTGAGAATGGCTTTGAAATGCCTGTCTGGACAGGTGCTGCTGGCCATGGGATGAGGATGGGACCAAGCCAGCAGAAACCTCTGCAGAACAAGGAACCAGGATCTCTGGTGGGGGTGAGCTCACTCAGGAGCTTGTGGTCCTCCTAGGATGCTGTTGAGTCAAAAATGTCCTTATTCCTATGGTGTGCCATTTGAGCCCAGTGGCTCAGATGTGGCCAATGAGGATCTTCAGTAAGACCATGGAAAGGAGACACAGCAACAGAGGGACCAAAAGAATTTGCTTCAAAGAGCCCAGAGGGCTTGTTCAGGATTTGGTCCTCATGACAAGGGACAACAGAGGACAGGAGTCCCTCTCCTGAGGGAGAGGGGGTCACTGTACCCCTAGATGCTCCGTGAGGTATGCACAGGAGATTCAGCCATTGGGGTAGTGCTAAAGGGGTGCTGACGGAGTAAGTGACTTGGGGAGGAAATGGCCTTCAAGGGATCTGGTTGTTACTGCAAGCCCCAGGTCCTGCTTTTCTGCTTTCACCGCACTTACAGGTACTTGGAGTCCTCCAGAACTACAATCTTCCTCGAATGTGGTTAAATTAACCAATGCCCAGAAGTTTCTGCAGGGCATGGATGCACATAGAGTGATTAAGCACAAAACTGCAAGTCACTGGCCCTGGACAGTCCACCCTGAGGCCCACCAAGGGAGCCAAGGGACAGGAGTCAGAGATGTGGATGCCACCTGTGAAATCAGCAGCTCTTCCAAAGGCTGAAGCATAGTGGGGACTCACTGAGCCTTGCTGCCTAACCCAGCCCATTGCTCTAATGATCACTAAGACACCCCCAAAACTCCTGGCTGCTCTCTGTGATCCATCCAGAGGACCACCCAGCAGAGGAGCTGCCAGGCCAAACTGATACATAAGGAGCACAAACCACCTGGGAGACAGAGGATGAGAATTCCAGATAAATCATCTGTTTTCATCAGGCAGAAGTTTAATGGCAGGGGCTGCAGACGTGCCAGGCTCTGGGCAGCTGTTGAATGTGAGACTGAGTTAAAGATGTTCAGCATTAGAGATCTGAAAATTCCTCTCCATTGGGAAAAGGGAGTCGAGGACCTCCTGGGCAGGCAGCTCTGCTCCACCTCCCGCTGCAGGAGAAGGCTCAGGTGGGCTGGGATGGATGACAGCATGGGCTGGGGTGTTGTGGCATGGATGCCCACAAGAAGGTCATCTCCAGACCATGGGCATTCACCCCCCCTTCATGGCACTGGGAGGGTCAGAGAAGTCCATGTCAACTAATCAAAGTCCATGTCAACCTCCCGTGTGAGACGTTCTCCACAACATGTCCTTGGCAAAATGGGAATCTGCCGCCATAAGAAGACACTAATTCCAAGGTCTGGCAAAATTTGGTGTTGCACATCCACCACCACACAGTTTCTCGTGCTTTAGCCAGTGGCAACCACGAAGGACCAGGACAAAACACAAGTGAAGGCAGATTTGCTAATATTTGCCAACTGTGGATTCTCCTGAGGCTGGTCACCATGCCAGCCAACATTTAACTGTTGAAAGACTTCTGACAGAGAACATAGATAAATAAGAGAGGGCCCAGCAGGACAGTCAAAGGAGGGAATATATCTTCTGGGGGAAGACCAGGAGAGCCCAGCGTCCTGAGGTCAGAAAAGCAAGGCTTTGGGATTCAGGCCACTGTCTGCTCCCACCACAGGGGAGAAGAGCTGTGTAGGCTGAAAGACACAGCTGGCATGAGTGGTGTGAGATGGCGGCAGATGGGCAGGCTGGACACGAGAAAGTTGCTCCAGCCCTGCAGAGAAAGGAGGTGACAGAGGCCACCATGTCCTGCTGGGGACAGGGGCTCTAGGGCCGGGAAGAATCTCATGGAAGACAGCCCGAGGCTTGGTGTATGGAGGAGATGGTACACAGCAAAGCTGAGACACCTGCCTGGCCTCATGCTTACATCTCTGACAAGTGGTTCTTGCTGTCTCCTCCTCAGGGAAGGAGAGGACCATGGGATGCTCATGATCACTAGCCCACATCTTCTCCTGCACCCAGCTATTCTGTCCTGGAGATGACTTGGTTCTGCTGTGGTTCACCTGCCCACCCTGGCATAGGAAGGGGAGGGGATTTTAGGAGAAAGGCTGTCTGGGGTTTCACACCCAGGGAAGAGAGCTACCGTGTGATGGTGAGCACAACTGGAAAGGGGTTGCTGATGATCCTTGAAGAGCTGGCAGAAGAGGACAGGGAATCTCATGGCTGACATCCAGGCTGCCTTGCCTTGGCTGTGGAGCAAGTCTTGGACCTCTCCAGAGACAGACACCTATGTCTCAGAATTTCCTCCCACAGTGAATCATTTTGTGAGTGATTTCTCTATTTCTGTGTCAGAATGAAACCAATATTCTCCATATCTGTTCACGTGATGCCGGAAAGCCATGAGAAGAGTCAACGCCAAGATGACCTCCTGGGCTGGGCTTGTTCTGGGGCAGCTAAAGCAGCAGAAGAGTTGAAGATTCTTCCATAAATGCATGAATAAATGGCACTCACTGAGCACTCCCAGCTCATCAGCCATGGCTCAGCACAGCATTGGTTCTGACGAGGAGCAGCCGAGCCTGCACCAGCCCGCCCACCCATGAAGCCTACTCCCACCACCACAGCCCCACCAACCCCAGCACACTTGGGCGTCCCCAGCTCATCTGCAGATCTCCAGCCACAGCAGAGATGATACAGCAGGAGGACTCCTCTTCCTCACTCCTCTCTGCGTTTTCTACCTGAGCAAGCAGGTAAACCCCAGGGTCACCACTGGGCTGGGTCCAGCATCTTGGCTCAGCTGGTCAGGACCTCAGCTGGCAGCCCTCAGTGCAGAGCCTTTTCTAATGCTGTTCCATGGGCCTCGCTCTCACCATAGAAGAACCACCCTTCAGAGAAATGTCCTTTCCCAGAGGTAGTGTGGCCTTCAGGCAGGTCTCTAGGAGAATAGCGGCTCCAGAACTTGCCTGTGCTGAGCTCTGCCTGCCCTGGTTGGGTGCTGGTGATGCAGCAGCGCAGGGGTCTTATCCACCAGCTCAGCTGGGAGGATTGGCCATGGCTGGGGAGATGGGTGCAGAATGGCTGCTCTGGGGAAGGGCCACCTCACAAAGGAATTGGCAAAAAAGGGCAACTTCCACCTGGGGCTGGAGGTTTTGGAGGTGCTGAAGGGAAGCAGGAGGTTGGGAAAGGGGCCGTAGAGGCTGAAGTCCCAGCAGGGGTAGAGAGAGATCCTGTGGCTGTGTTACCAGAATGCTGCAAGAGTGGGGGGCTCCCAGAAGTGCTCTGCCAGGACTAAGGGTCCCCCAGTCAGGGCTGGCTTGTCTCCTGGCCTAGTGCAGACCTGGACTCTTGGTGCAGCATGTTGTGTGACAGAAGAGCCCAGCGAAGACTTTGGCTGGCAGGCTGTGACTTCCCAAGCGTGCTGCTGTTCTGCCTCCTGATGTGCAGCCAACACGAGCCACCAGCAATGAGCTGCAAACCTCTTCCCAGCCTGGAGCGCTCGGAGCCAGGGCATGGCATTACTCAGAGATGCATCTGGGGCATCTAATGCCCTATCTGAGAAGCAGGAGGCAGTGAGGAAAACCACTCTTTCTGAGAAACAAGGTGTGAACATGCCATGGGGCTTCTCTCAGCAGCTCTCAATGTGATTGCAATGACCCTTTGCCCTAGCCCAAGCCTGGCTGAGTTTTGGACGTGAGCAAACCGGTCACAGCCTCAGCTGCCATTGTCACTTTGTGGGCTGGGGGCTCTCCTGGTGAAGGACAACGGCAAGTTGACACCTGAACTGTACCTGTCAGGGCTGTGCACAAGTGAAAATAACGTTCAGCGCTCATCCTGGGTGCACGAGTGTTTCTGAGAAGTCCTGACAAGCCTCATGGTACCCAGCAAATCTGACCATAAATCCACAGGCCACTAGGTGGACTCAGTATAAACCAGAATTGCGTAATAGAGAGCTCTTGACTCTCTTCTACACCTTTGGGAAGAACCTTGTCAAAGCAGATGCACCATCACTGAGCCTCACCCCCAACAAGAACTGGAAGCAGTGTGCGTCTAACGGGCTACCACCTGGTCACCAGGTGTTGGCCAAAACACGGTCAACAGACCTTACTTATCACAAAACCTTTTGCCAGCTCCTTGGGAGACCTGACCCTCCAAGACTGGTGAGCCGGGAGTGCTGGGACAAGCACATGCTCTCCAAGCTCTGGATGGCTGATAGGGATCATACCAAAACAGCCAGGCTGGAAGTCTGCAAGGCTATAGGACAGACATCAAGGCATCGCCGAGCACCGAGCTTGCTTTCACCAACCAAACTAGTGACCACATCTAAGCCAGAAGATCCTGCCCAGTGTTGCAAAATAGATCTGCAAGAGCAGAGCAACCAATATTTCCAGCCGTGCACTTGACATCAGCCCTCCCTTACCTCCCAGTAGCCCCGCTGGTCGGGATCGCTGGTGCTGGATAAAGGAGATCTGCCTCTCCCACCAGGATCAAACAGGTTGAATTAGCATGGGCTGCTCTGGGACAGCCCTGCTAGCAGGGACTAGCTGTCAACAATGTGAGCCACCAGCCAAACCTCGCGTTCCTCCCCAGGGTGATACCCACCATGTGCCCACCTCATCTCATCCCGCCATGGGGATGCTGGAGCAGCAGGCACAGAGGGGGAGTGAGCAATGCCCTTGGGCAGGTGGGTGAGCCCTGGCTCTGCAGTGGGGTTTGGGGACCAGGGACAGGGACGTTCCCCCTGATGCCACTGCTCCCTCTCACTCTGGCTCTGTAAGGTGGGACCATTTCTGTAGTGATAACCACTCTGGAGGCCCTGCACACAGGAATGGGACAGTCCCAGCATGGCTTGACACAGAGCAGAGCCCACTCCAGACACCCCTATCTCACGGAGGGCCAAAACAGAATGCGTGTCCTTCAGGACCATGGGAGCAGGATCCTTCCTGTAAGCAGGGATTGAACGGTGTCCCTGCCTCACCTGGCTCCTCTGCAAGCATCTCCTGGGCAGGGTGGTCCCAGTAGGGACAAGCTGACATCTCTTCTCTCTACAGAGTGGCGCTGCTGGGATGCGTACGGATGGCGTCCTACCCCCGGCCCCCCAAGAGGAGCAGCAAGCCTGGTGGTCCAGAGCATGGAGAAGCAGGCGTGCGGGTTGCAGGCCCGAGGTGGACCCCAAAGGTGGGTGCAGGAAGGCGTGTGGTGCGGGACATACTTAGGAGTGCTCACCTTCACTGGCCAGTGATGAAGAGCACTGGGCACTGGTGATGCTGGTTGAGCTTGTGTGTGACGGCTTTTGGCAGAGAGGGTTGATCAAAACCAGGGGATTCATGAGGTCTCAGATGTGGCAGGGGTCTGGCAGGGTCTCCCATACAGCAGGGGTCTGGTAGGGTCTCTTTGCTCTGCCAGACATGGACAAACCTTCCCCAAAAGCAGCATAGGGGCCAGGCAGGGCGGGCCAGGAGGACACCGAGGTTCTGGCACCCATGTCAGTTCATATGCTACTCTCCTGCGCTGCTGCCCGGAACAGGAGCACTGGCTCCTTGCCCACGCAGGGCTGTGGCACATGCTGCATCCTCACCACTCAGCAGGGATGGGCTCAACAGCCACCCACCACCCACTCCCACCCTGAGCCAGGTCCTAGGAAAAGCAAGGTCCCTGCCCAGGTGATTTCAAGGTTTAAGGAGTAGAATTTCAATCTTAAATCTGGCTTGGAGCCTCAGTCCTGCAGCTTTTGCTGCAGGCTTTATGCAACCCTTAGAGCATCACCGAATAGTTCATCAATTACAGATGACTTTCTAGATGGAGATTGCACCTACCCCAAAGTACCATTGCTGTGTGAGAGCAATAGCTGACCAGTTACCAATGGCAACCATCAACCTCTTGTCAGTGGATAAGATAGTGCCAGGTAGCCCATACCATGTACATGGACTGGGTTTCCTGACCTGAGCAAAAACTAGGAGAGAAATTTCTAGTCAGAAAGCTGGGATGGGAGCCCAGGGGTCACCTGGGGCAGCTGGTACTGAAGGGTGGGAAGGGAAGCACATGAGAACAAGCTGGGCTCTGATGCAGCCAGGGACAGAGCAACATTGACCGTTGCTGCTATTGGGTGTTACTGGTGGTGTGGAAGGTGCAGCGTAAGCAGAGGAGAGCGGCCGCGAGCTGCTGTGTCCCGCCCTGGTGGGTCAGATGGAAGGAAAAGGTGAATGGGGAATGCTTTGACCTGAGCCTAAAATGTGTCTTGGTATTGCTGAGGTGGTTGATAGCCAGGAGAAGAGCTGGAGATGGTCTGAGGGCTCGTAGCAGGAGAACCACAGGGCATTGGGTGATTAGCTCATCCAAAGCAGCCTCCCAAGGCACAGCATGAGCTTGTCTGTACTCTTTTTGGGGAGGAAACACCAGGTTTGGGAGCTCTGTCATCTGGCAGAAGAAGGTGAAGCAGAGCAGGGGGAAGGAGGCTGATGCTAGGGCAGGCACAAGGGGAAACATCAAACGGGGGTGCTACTGGGACTAAAGGCAGAACAAGACCCTGGGGAGAACAGATCAGGGTGCTGGGATGCTGCACAGGCTCGAGGTAACATACAGGGGCAGGCCCTTCTGCCCTTACATTCCTGGAAGGAGGCCACTCTGACTGGAGGGCTGGAGTTTTTCTTATTTTTGATGTGAGCAGTAAAACTTTTGCCCCATCCATGCACTCTAGTCCTGTACCTGGGAGGAGGGAGACCTGGGAAACCCCCAGCGTACTCTGAGGATTTGCAAGCAAGCACTCACATGGGAGGGGGAAACTGGGAAGATTTTGCTGGAAGGGAAGGACCCGAGCAACCAGAGCAGCCGAACCCCGCAGCCTTCCCACCTGCCTGGAACACCAGGATCCAGCACGGTCTTTATAAAAGAGCAGCATGACAGCAAAGAGACGTAAGCTTGGTGTGCAAATGGTGCTTCATCCTTCCCAGCACTGGAAGCAAATCTAAGGCAAGCGGAAAAATTTGGGTGCTTACTTGCCTCTTTTGAACTTGAAACTATTACCCCTCGTCCCATCACTACACTCCCTGATGAAGAGCCCCTCCTCAGCTTTAAGTAGGCCTCCCTTTAAGTACCAGAAGGCTGCAGTAAGGTTTCCCTGGAGCCTTCTCTTCTCCAGGCTGAACAACCCCAACTGTCTCAGCCTGGCCTCCCAGCAGAGGGGTTCCACCCTGGGATCATTTCTGTGGCCTCCTCTGGCCCTGCTCCAACAGGTCCATGTCTCTATTGTGCTGAGGACTCCAGAGCTGGACCCAGCACTGCAGGGGGGTCTCCCCAGAGCGGAGCAGAGGGGCAGGATCCCCCCCCTCGCCCTGCTGCCCACGCTGCTGGGGATGCAGCCCAGGATGTGTTTGGCTTTCTGGGCTGCACCTCACCTCAGGACACTTTTTTCTTGGTAGCCCCTTCTGCCATCACGGCTCACATAGCCAAACCCCAACTCCTGCCTCAGAAATGAGGGTGCTCCAGGCATGACGGGGGGGATGGTAGCAACCCTCTAAAGGCAAGCTGGCATTTGCCTCCACCAGCGATTGGTGTAGTACCTCACGCTTCAGGGTATTTCTATTTGTCCTCCAGTTTCAAAAAGGTTTTTTAACAAAACCATAATTCGGTACCACTTAAGGACCTTGCAGGGTCCTTTTAAATCACAGTCAAAGGTTGAACAGCACCATCTAGTGCACTTCATCCAAAAACTGCCCGTGTCAGAGGGACGCCGGCTCTCGCCCACGCACATCTCTGCCCTTCGAAGGGTACGCTGGGTGCTACAGCCCACCAGCCGTCTGACATCGGCACCGGGGTTGGTCCGTCTTGATCTGGGGAAGCCACTGAGTCACTACATAGCGGACAATTAATTTGAGATGAATATTGAGCTGAAGCTGAACCGAGCGTGCTCAGCCTCTGCTGAAGTGATGCTGGGAGGCTTGTGACTCCCAAGCCAATGTGGCAGTCAACTATCAGAACATGTCCCTTTGCCGCTCTGGGAGCTGGGAGTGAAGGGCTTGCAGTGATACTCTGCAAACCGCACCGCATAAGCGTGGTGTGCACAGACACAGCCCTGGGCCCTTTACACCACAGGTTGAGAGCAGTTCCTGTCTCACCAGCATTTGCTGGCTCTTCCAGGCAGGACTGAATGTGTTCACGTGGAGCCAGGAAGCGCACAGCATCCCGGGCTCACACAGGGACTGGCTTTGGCTGCAGGCTGACACCAAGGCTGCACCATAACACCACCAGCATCTCGGCCATGGCAGTTTTGGGGAGGCACGTGGTCACGTTATCAACAGATGGAGAAGGGAGAAATTACTTGTTTTGGTTCATTGGCCTCTTCCCTTCAAGACTTCACAGGCTGATTCCTCCCTCACACAGCCAGGGATGGTCAGTTTGTTTTTTCCCCTCTTTGATGTCCTCAGGTAAATCTGAAAGTAGCTGCTGTTGGCCCCGGCAAAGCGCAAGGACTGGGCTTCTCAGCTCGGGCAAATCGAGGTGTGAAAGGCTTCAGAGGGAGCCCACGGCTCTCCCAGCCCCACTCAGCCCTGCTTGAGGACTGTGAGATGGCCAGGCACTGGCACAGCGTGGCATCAGCCTATGTGGCCAGGAGTTGCTGGGTGCAAAAGCAGCCCCCTGCACTTTCTCACTGCCCCAGGTCCAGCCCGGTCCCAAGGAGCAGCAAGGAAAGATGGTTACAGGGCAGGACGGCAGCATGGGAGGCTGTGCCAAGCCCCAGCACTTCAACCACCTATGTCCTGGTGCACCCAAACTCGTCACCCCCACCTCTCGGACCTCACCTTGCCACGAAGAAATCTGCCTCCAGTTTCTCACATGAATTCAGTCTGAGCCATGGAATCTTGCTGGGCCTTTCTCTGGGAGATGAAAAGCTCTCTAATACCTGATCATCTCTCACCCATGAAGTTCCTTAAGTATTATAATTGAGGTGTCTTTGGGACTCCTTTGAATAAGCTGAGGCTGCAGTTCTCAGGCATCCCCCTGCAAAGCAGGGGTCAGGTTCAATTCTTCTCCACCTTCTCTCCAATTTCTCTGCATCCTTTCTCAAATGCAGATACCGGAACCCCTCCTGCTGTAGCACCGTCCCAGCCAGGACATCCTCGTGGCGAGTCTGCTGCTTCCGTCCTGTCCCTCCTGCCTTCTAAACTCCCCCCAAGCCCATCCTTGCAGAGCATGGGTTTCCAGGAGAAGGGCCCTGTGCTCAGCAGAGGGATCCTTTCACAGCTGCTCACATTCAACCATGTTTTATTTGCCCAGGACTCAGCTTATGAAGTTTCCTACAGCTGTCTTGACCTCGTCGTTGCCCCTCTTATTTCCCTGGCCCCAGCGTTTTTCGCAGCAGGGCTTTTTAATCTATTTCTAGACCATTGATGGAAATGCTGAATAGCGTTGGGCTTCCCATCCAAGGCCCGGACACCCACTGAGAGCGCTCCCATTCTGCAGGGATTCCCCATTGATGGCTGTCGGTTTGCCAGTTCCCAGTCCCTTTAAGGTGTCTTTCTTGATGTTGTATTGTGCTAATTTTTTATCAGAATACTATATGGATTAAGACACATGCCTGAACAGAGTCCAGGTCTATTATTTCTATGCCATAACCTTTATCAGCCAAACTTGTAATCTCTTCAAAGGATGACATCAGAGTTTGACAAGAGCTATTTTTCCAGAAACTAGGCTGATTGCATTAATTATATTTCCATCCTTTAATTCTTTACCAGCTGAATCCCACATCAGCTTTTCTATTACTATGCCCAAGATCAGGATTGAGCTACTACTTGTAAATCAGCTCTGAGAATCGTTCACATGAAAGAGCACAAGGAGCCACACTGTCCTGCTGTGCTCTGTGTCAGGACAGGAAGGGGAGCGACACTGCCTGGGATGGACTTCTGTGTGTTTTGGAAAGCTGAAAAAAATGTTGTACGTTTCCAAAAGCGTTCCTTAACGCACGGAAATGGGCACATGAAGGAGGGTAATTGCATCAAAGCCCAGAGACCATCCCCATCAGATATTTTTCTGGGTCAATTCTGATTTGGAGAGGAGTGTGATATGTGACTGGCTGGCATGTTTGCATGTTCAGTGTTTGGTGCGGTACCCAGGTGTCTGCCTGCCTTGGTCCCAGGGCTCTTAGAGTATCACCACTCTCCAGGGAAGCAGCAGGCTTCACATTTCTCCGCTGCACTGCTCTTGTTCCATCTCTGCATCTGCTAATCCCCTCCTTCTTCCCACAATGTCTCCCATCACTGCAGGCCAGCACCGCACCTAGTCTCAGTGCCAGGGCACCCTGCCTGTCCAGAAGCTCCCCATTACCAACCACCACAGGGTGAGACATGCTCCTCACCACCCTTCTTGGCAGTGTCTGTTTCGTTTGACCCATTTCACTCCATACAATGCCACCTCTGGGCTAGTCCCCCTATTGCTCCCCGCCACAGAATTGCCCTGCTTGGAGAAGCAGGACACACTGCGATTTCTAAAACACCTCTAGCTGTTCCTGGCAACAAAAGCCCACTGCTGGAGCAGCCACCAGGCTTCTCCATCCGCTGGCCCCCTGGTGCATGGTTGAGCCTGGGACGAGCTTGGCTGAACACACTGTTGTTCGATCCCGGACGGAGCAGTAGAGGCCCACGTCGGCTTTAAGGGCAGCTACTTTTCCCTGCTGAGCAGAGCCAGCTCCTCTACCAGGCCTTGGAGGTCTTCAAAGTGTGACCCTCTCCCGGGCCATCCCCTGCCCTGGGTGCTCGAAAGAGCTCTGTGGGCTCCTCCTGGCCAAAGCGAGAGGGAGCCCTGGAGCCGCTCAGCCCTCCAGCGAGGTTCCCCCCGCAGTGCCATGCCCCGGGCATGTGCCTGGGGCTCCTCGAGGCCTCCTCGGCCGGGGACCTCCGTGCGCCTCCCCGCCGGCCTAGCAGAAAGCGCAGGGTGCCGGGGGTGCGGGGTGCCGCGGG
>VWZK01022095.1:0-41922 GCA_013396935.1 Baryphthengus martii
TGCTGACTGCTCCTGATGACCCTCTTATCTTTGGTATGCCTAAAGACAACACTGAGGATAAGTCGTTCCATCACTTTTCCAGGGGTAGAGGTGAGGCTGACTGGTCTATAGTTACCCAGGTCCTCCTTCTTGCCCTTTTTGAAGACTGGAGTGATGTTTGCTTTCCTCCAGTCCTCAGGCATCTCTCATGTTCTCCAGGACCTCTCAAAGATTATGGAGAGTGGCCTAGCGATGACCTCTGCCATCTCCCTCAGCACTCACAGGTGCATCCCATCAGGGCCCATGGACTTGTGGATATTCATTTTGCTTAACTGATCTCTGACCCAATCCTCTTCAAGTGAGGCAAAATCTTCCTTCCTCCAGACTTCCTCTATGGTGTTGAAGGTCTGGGATTCCTGGGAGCTGGCCTTAGCAGTAAAGACCGAGGCAAAGGTAGCATTTGGTAACTCTGCCTTCTCTGTATCCTCAATCACCAGGGCACCCTCTTCACTCAGCAGTGGGCCCATATTTCCTCTGGACTTCTTTTTGCCTCCAATGTACTTGAAAAAGCCTTTCTTGTTGCCGTTGACCTCCCTCACCAGGTTTAGTTCTACAGAGGCCTTAGCTTTCCTGGTCGCATCCCTACATTCTCTGACAGTCTTCTTGTATTCCTCCAAAGTTGTCAGATCTGTCTTCAATGTTCCACATACTTCCTTCTTCCACTTAAGTTTATTCCTTAGCTCCCTGCTCAACCATACAGGTCTCATAGCTCTCTTACTTGATTTCTTACTCTTTGGGATGCTCTGATCTTGAGCATGGAGGAAATGGCACTTGAATATTAGCCAGCTTGCTTGGGCCTCCTTACCATATAGAGTCTTGTCCCATGGGACTTTTCCAAGCAGTTCCCTGAAGAGGCCAAAGATAGCCCTTCTGAAGTCCAGGGTAGAGATCGTGTTTGTGGCTCTGCACCTACTGCATATGATTCTGAACTCCACTATCTCCTGGTCACTACAGCCAAGGGTGCTACCTACCTTCACATCCTCAACCAGTCCCTCTTTATTTATCAGTACAAGGTCCAGAAATACTCCTCTCCTTGTCAGCTCCTCCACCACTTCTGTGAAGAAGTTATTGTCAATGCACTGGAGAAACCTACTGGACTGCGCCTATCTGGCTGTGTAGTTTTCTCAGCAAATGTCAGGGTAATTGAAGGCCCCCACGACAACCAGAACCTGTGATTGTGAGGCTACTCCCAGCTGCTTGTAGAAGGCCTCATCAGCTTCCTCATCTTGATCAGGTGGCCTATAGTAAACATTCACAACAACGTCTCCCATACTTGGCCCCCCCCTTAATCCTTACTCACAAGCTTTCAACTCACTCTTCACCCCTCCCCAGGGAGAGCTCGATACATTCCATTTGCTCTCTCACATAAAAAGCAACTCCACCACCTCACCTTGCTGTCCCATCTTTCCTGAAAAGGACATAGCCATCCATGACAACATTCCAGTCATGTGAGCTATTCCATCACGTCTCAGTAATTGCAATGAGATCATGGTCCTGAGATCGCACACAGATCTCTAGTTCTTCCTGTTTGTTCCCTGTACTGTGTGCATTAGTGTACAGGCATTTCAGAGAAGTGGCCAAGCACATAGGCTTCCCTGCAGGAGAGTGGGAGGATGTACCATGGTCATACACTGCTCCAGGATAGTTTGCCTTCTGATTACTGTCTTTAGTGGTAGATAAGGGGCCTTTGTGGCAAGCCCGGTTGACCTGATTTATTCCCCAGGTGGATGCACTGACATGAGCATTTCCATTTTGGGCACCACCATCTCCCATCTCAAGAGAGATGGTAGACTGAAGGCTGTCCTTCAGCTCATCTCTAGTGAGCCTGGTTTGATCCCCTTCCCCCTTCAAGCCTAGCTTAAAGCCCTTTCAATGAGCTTTCCCCCTTTGAGACACATATACTCCATCTGTTGCCAGCAGGCACGGTGCCGTATAAATTTCCCCATCATCAAAAAACCCAAAATTGTGACGGTGGCACCAGCTTCTGAGCCATGCATTAATCAAGTCTGTTTTCCTCCTTCTTTCAGTATTTTTCCCTTCCACTTGAGGGACTGATGAAAATACCACCTGTGCACCCAGTCCTTCAGTCACCCCAATGCCCTGAAGCCTTTGGGCTTCTCTCTGCAACCTCATCTTTGCCGGCCTGAATAACCAGCAAAGGGTAATAATCAGAGGGCTGCACCAGACCAGAGAGCCTCCTTTTAACATCTCTAATGCGAGCCCCAGGGAGGCAGCAGGCTTCTCTGTGGGATGGGTCTGGTCGACAAATGGGGCCCTCTGTTCCCCTCAGAAGGGAGTCACCTACTACAATTAGCCTCTTTTTTTTTTTTTTTTTTCTTGGGCGGATCTTCATTGCCCTCATTTACTTGGTCCTTGAGTTCCAAAGCCCCATACCTAGTGTGCAAGGGCAACCGGGAATGCGAGGGGGGCCAGGAGGGGTTTCGCTTGCCTCTCCGAGAAGGGAGCTGTCTCCACTCCCCCCTGTCTCTTAGGTCCCCTCCCTCTGCTTGGTGAGAGGAGGGGAGGGGACCCTCAGCTTCTTGTAGAGCCTCTACCTTTGCCTCAGGGTATGGCTCCACCAATCTATTTCACTCTCGTATTCTCTGAGGTTTCTTAACCTTTTTACCTTCTCCCTCAGTTCAACCTCCTGCCTGAGCAGATAGTTTATTTGATCACACTGTACACAGATGGCGCCTCTGGCTCCCTCTCGAACAAGCGCCAGGCTCAGGCCCTTGCTGCAGCTGGAGACCTGCACGGCTGCGTGTTTGTGTGGGAGCTGGGTCTGAGTCCCACCTTCTTTCTCACAGCGGCTCCTGGCTGTGACGTGACCATGTTCTTCTCTCCAGCCGGGAGAGGACTGAGGCCTGCTCGCTGCCTCCCTCGTGCCGTACGCACGCACCCCTGCATGCTGATGTTCTTCCCCGTGCATTTGCCCGGCTCGCGCCGCACCTCTGTGATGGCGATGGCCGGGCCCTGTCACCGCCATCCCCTTCCCCAGGGTGGACTGACCAGCACTGGAGCTGCTCCCCTCTGCGAGCGTAGTCTGTGACTTGCCGTGTCCTGTTTGCTCGGTTCATTCACTAGCCCTGGAGCTTCAAAAAGCCCCAAAATAGAGCTCGTTGCTGGTCCCTTTTGCCATGATTCCGTTCACCACTGCGGACTTACATGCACTGGAGTTGGCCTCCTCTTTCAACTGTTCTCATTGTCTAGGCTCAGAGTTGAAAATCTCAGCTGATCCAGACCCACCTGCAGGTTGCCTGGATCCCCCCAGCAGCTGGCAGTGTTAGTTGACTGTAGTCAGCATATTTGAAATGTCTTCACTTTCCGAGCAGGCTAAATAGGTATCATCTTACATCTCTCTGTTCTGTGTGTGATGAGAATATTTATGAATGTTATTGTCAGAGTATTCCACTCCACTAGTCTGAGTTGCTACATGCTTGTTTCCTTAACTATGGATGTGTTAATTTTTATAATCTCATGTTTTCTTTCTGAGATAAAGGTGAGTTAGAAGAGAAAGTGACAATATATTGAACTTGTGTACTGAAGACCTGATAGTAAAGCTAAATAGGCAGAAACAGGCTAGGTGTCCTACAAGTAGCTTGTCCTTATCTGTTGAATTCATAAGACTGTAAAGTTACAATGTCTAGTTATGGCTATTAAAAGCAATTTATGTGATAGGGTACTCCAGGATGTCATATCAAGATCTGTTGTGGGGAGTATAGTGTACCCTGGATGTTTGAACTAGTCTTGATTATACTTATAGATCATCTTCTGTCTTCAGTCAGGTTCTGCACTCCAGGATCATCAGTTTGGTGTGTTTTAGTCAACAGAGGACAACAGATACCCCTTGCAGAGGGCATCCATATCAGATGCAGATCTAATGAAACTGTGTTTTATTCTTCTTTGGCTATTTTCAGCCTGAAACCTCTCAGACTGCATCATCTGAGGGCCAAGTGTTAGTTAGGCCATGTGTAACAAGTCCCAAAACATCCTGCATTACATCCCTCAGGATGTGTACTGAGAAGGATCGAAAACGGGTCATCACGCCAGACCAATGTGATCATTTGATGCCAACTTTATTTCGCTACAAGCCCGATATTTATATGCTTACTTGCCATAGCACGCAAAACACATGCCCTACAAACATTTCTTATAGGTTGGACAATGCTATACACGCGACTCTTTCTACTTGTTGATTGGTAGTTGTTATCTGCTGCAACTGCTTCTTGCGGTTTAGCTCACCGGTTTAGCTCATCGGTTTAGCTCATCAGTTTAGCTCATCCAGGAGTTATTGTTTTGCTCACTCCTTCTTCCTCCTTATCGTAGCTCAGGGGCAGCCCGACCTTGCGCTTTCTGCTTTTTGCTTTAGCTTAACTTATGTCAAAGGCTGGATTGCTCACACTAACATGTCCACCATTAGATAGAAATCCTGCTACAGTGTACCATGGACATGTGAGAAGGGATCTTTGCATCTAGCTGCATGTAGTTGCAGGATACTGAGAAATCCATTTATCTCCTCTCTATTCAGGATGTTCCCTACAGAAAAAAAAAAAAAAAAAGCTCTGGTAAGCTGGCAAAAGCATGGTGCACAGGACTTCACCCAGTGCAAGTCAGTCCTGCTAAATCTTTTACTCACTCCTCTTATATTGTTAGGCTTTACATGGGTTCTGGAGTAAAATCACTGTCAGAAAGAAGGTAGTCCTATCTATTTTTAGTAAGAAAGAGGAATCTTAGGTTGTACAGACATCAAAGGGTCTCTCTCATTAAATGAGGCAACATAACTCAATCTTAAATCCAGAACTGATGCCTACAATTCCTGAAACTTAAAAAATATCATCTTAAAATATACATGCATTATATCCATGGTTTGATTTCAGTGAACACTTTCCAGTAAGTATTGGCTTAAACCTCTGACCTTCAGCCCACAACTCTGTGTGTTTATGAGAAGATACTATTGATGTGCGGAAACAAACTCCAAACTCGTAAAGAGTTTAAAGAAGGTATGTTTATTCAGTGCTGGGCACATGGGGGATCGCTCCACCACAAAGTGCGCGCCCTAAGGCTATTGCCAAGTTCATTATATGTTCCTAAACATACATATTCATTGTGTTGCCTATACATATTCATCTTTTTCCCCGAAAAGGTGGAGAACATGTTAATCAGTTCTTGGAACTCTTTTTCATAGTACCGCCTTCAGCTCCTCCCATACTCCTCCCATCTGCGTCTGCGCAGTGCCTCCTGGTGATCGTGAAGTGGGGTCTTTGTGATGAAGGCCATAGGTCTTCCTTGCGTTGTCCTTTTCACCCTTTTCTGCCAGCAGGTTTAAACTGGCTTGCAGGTGAGGTTTCTGTGGTCCTGTGCTTGCTTGAGTCCCTTGTTTCAGCATCCTTTTCACAATGGTTAGCTGCTAAACATTACCTAGAGCTATACAATGGATTCATTTGTCTTGTCTCAAACTTACTTCTCTACTTTCATCACTATTAAAGGGACTGAAACTGCCATGGACCCAATGTATCTTTGCTGATTTGCAAAAATACTACCATATGCTGCCAACCATCTCCCAAACTACTCCAGAGGCTAATATAAAAGCATATAATGTTGAGGAAGCAAGACTGCAAAGTGCTCCTCAGGGCAGGGTTAGTGAGAACTGCTCCAAATTGGATCAGTGACCCCGCCTGAGGTGTGCATTGACCTGAAGCTCTTTCCTTTCACCACCCTCCCCAAGTACAATTCCTACTCAAAAGCCTGATATTTGCTGGATCAAGTTTCTAAACTGAGTATTTTTTACAAGCCTTTGAGATACTTCAGCATTCTAGTGGCCTCTGAAGCATATAATATGCATAAGCATCAGCCAGCCTTTCTGCATCTTGACTAAAAATCCAGCAAAATCTAAATATAAAACTTACTCTTCATCTAAAACTAACAGCCTCACTGCTTCTGTCACGGGCTAAGTGTTATCATGGGTTGTCCCATGTTTTGCAGAGGAACTTCTGCTAAATAAAATACAACGCATCTTGCAACCTGAGAAATAAATCAGAAATGACTAGGAGTCAGAAATAAACCCTAAGGAACATTGAGAGGAGAGAGTTTTATGATTAAAGGGAATTAGGAACCTAGTAGTTGACCCACAAAATTGGGAGAGAGAAAAAAAACTTTCTTTTTCAGACCTAAATATTTTAATGCAATCAAACTGATTTTTCTTTACAGGTTTCCTTCAGTTAAATCATCAAGTGACACCTGAAATAAACGAGAATGAATTTTCATCTGGTTAACGATATAGTAAAGTAAAATATGTTGACATGTTGAGAATAATTCCACTCAGCTTTTCTTTTTACTGACCATCCTGATGGAATTTGTGAATATTCTGAGACACATTCTACTTCGTTTTTATCGCATTTATAATTAACCACATTTTCACCAAATTCATTGCAAATGGCCAGTAGGTGGCAGAATCGTTTTATTTATTGGTCATTTGGCCCACTATAAACCTAGTGAACAAAAATGTGTTTGGGCTATGGTCCACTGTGTGGGTCTGGCTGACTGTGTGTGTTCATTTGTATTGCAGTTATTATCTTTTCCATTGTATTATTTAAAGCGAAAACACTGATATGCATGCTAGAGTTTGGTTTTGGGGTTTGTTTACTGGTTTCCTCAGTTGCAACATCAAGTACACCAGTGCGAGGACTTTAAAATGTGAGGAGAAACAGACCCTCTGCAGCCTTAATGAAAGTATAAGAAAATTCCATTTTACCTGCTTTCCAGCTTTACCTGTAGCTAGAATTCTTGTTGACATACATTGATTGAGTAGGTCTTTATCACATCTCGAAGCTGGTTTCTGGATGCTGCGCTAGTAACAAGGTTCCTACTTCAAAGAGGAACATTAATTGATTTTTTTTGAGACACTGGTTTTGTTTCTCCTACAATAGGATAAAACCAAAACCCGTATAAAGCTGTCAGAATCAATTAAAAAAATGAGAAAGCAAGAAAGTAACTCTCTCCTGTGTATATTGGCCTTGGGGGTGAAGTACAGCCTGTGAGATAGAAAGTCCAAATACAAGCTTCTGTTCTGTCAGACTTATACTTGGCCATCAGTTGTGCTGGGCTGAGTTGATCAGGTCTTGTACTTCCATGTGAAATTCCAGCCTGCCCATATGTAGCATTACCAGTTGAAAATATCACTGAAGTTGGTACAGGCCTGAAATTAGCACTTTGTGCTTTGAAACTCTTAAGTGCTGCTCACTATACATGGGCTGAGGCTGATCTGTGAAGATTCACAGTGGAGAACTACAGAGAGAAAAGTCCACTCTTTCTTCCTATCTCTCTACTTTGTTAACATCTGAGGTTGCAGCTTAAACAGCTTTGTTTTTCTATTCCACGGGGCAATTGCCATCTTTTTTTTGCTTCAGATCCCAGAAATACTCCCTTAAAAATATGGTGTGCTCTATCATTTAATCTTAGCATAATAGAGGAGCAGGTTTATTCATTTTTTTATTCAGGACAGAAAAGCTACTACTAAAATATAGTGTATTTTATAGGAGCTCTTTTATAGGAACTCTTATTGTGATGCTCTTGAAATTTTGGTTTTCTTTCTTTATACTTACTTTAACTATAACCTTCTAGACTTGGTGAAGTGCCATGTACATAGAGATTAAAGCCATGAGGTGGGTTGCAAATTGATGCTATTCTCTTAAAGTAAAACAGGTTTACTAAGCATTAAGTTGAGGTTTATTTAAGCCTAATGAGTGAAAATTGTAATATGCATTATGGAAGTGCCATGAAAAGGCAGGAGGCCAAGTTATAATCTCATTAAATAAAAAGAAACTGGTGCTATACCAGTATTAAATAATATTAGAATCTAGCCCCTATCTTCTGTTACAGTTCACTGATTAGATCCATCAAGGGCCTACTGTGTTGTAATGCTGCATATCTGAGCATTGAATTAGGACTGTAGCAACATAACAAAATTTAAATTTCTATTTGAGAAGCTATCTTTGTATTTAAACAGACTGTGATGATCCCCAGTGGGCTCAAAACAGGAAGCATTAAGTCAACACGCACAGTAGATGCATGCCTACCAGACACTTAATATAGGATATATTTAAAATCCCAACATGCAGGAGCATCCTGAAAGCAGCACGGGAATGCCTCTGCACTCATGGAGTCCAGCCACGTCTTACATCTTTTGCTGTAAAGCATGGTGTGGTGTAGTTAAGTTGCTCTTCTCTTTTACATAATAACCTTTCTATTGCATTAATCATTATTTCTTTTCTGTACAGTAAAATAGTTTCTCCAAGAGCTGTAAATATCAACTCTATCAACCACCACAATTCCTACAGAATCTGAAGGACTTTTCCTAGGGGCTGGGAAATCAGAATTCAAATTCCTTTACATCTGCAGATATACTCATACACCACTATGGATATACATAACGTTCTTGTATCAAAGAAGACTACTCTATTAAAAAGAAATTAGTAAAGACAAGAACATTTGTCAGGCATGGATGCTTTGTTTGGTATGTTCTTGAGAGGGTAGCAAGCCAAGGCCCACAGGAGGCCCAAGGTCCAGAAGGCATTTACCACCTCTGCATTAACAAATGAAACAAGCTGTGAAATTCTCACAGTCGGCAACATGGACAGTTAAACTGTTCAAACAATCTCTACCACAGTTGTGGCCTAGGCAAACGAGCGGTGGCCAGAACTATGCCCATGTTCATCTTGGGAATGTGAGCATTTGAGAGGCCAGTCCCAACATGCAGCTTTCCTACCTCACCAGGGCTTTGGATCCTGGAAGTTTTATGAGCTTCAATATGAGCTATAGGCTACTCTGTGTTGGTTCGCCACAGCATCTGGAAATGTTCCTGGATGTGTTGAACTCCCTAGCCTAGAGCAAAACATACTTCCCAGCTCTCAAGTCAGGTCAGACCATGAGGTGGGTTAGAGGCTTCTTGGAACTGTTAGGTCTACTCTTGTTCTGGGGATACATGGCTGTAGGCTGCCAGACAATGACATTTTATAAGGCTGTGTTTCTGGTACCTCTGCATTGCCACAGTTAGCATCTGAGTAGGAATTTTAAGTGCTGTGATTTTTGATTGAGTGGTCTAGGGTTGACTTGTCTCCAGCTTTAGAGTTTTAGATCTTTCACTAGGCCTGGTATCCAGCATTTAGGACTTCCATTTGGCAGTGGGACTTAGGCCATGGCTTCAGCACATAGCAAAGTCTTGGCCATGTTTTTCCAATAAAATATCTCCATCCTTCCTTCTCCTTCTACTTTTCTTGAGAGGAAAGGAAGAAAGACAGAAGTGAGGCTCAGAGAGCACAGCTATCCAGCCATAGGGGGTATAGCTCAGAAGCACTTGCTTTGCTTGGAGGAAGCTCCTTTCATTGTCAGCAGATGGGAAGGGGAAGCTGGGAGTGGGTGCAATATGCTGAGGGCTGCTTTGATGTTGGCCTGTTTGTTTGCTTTCTGCTTCCTGGACCCCTGCCCGGAGGCTGGGACAATCAGTTGCAGAAGAAACACAACAGGATGGCCATCATCAGATTGCAGACAAGACAGTAACAGATGTCGAGGGTAGCAGTGGGTAGCATCAGCTTAACCAAAACCGGGGATAACCTGAAAGGATGAGAATGCGGAGTGAAGTAGAGAGATAAGGAACTGTGGTGAGGTGGGAGGTGAGACAGGGATGGCCATTTAAATGCAGAAGTTGTAAGTGGAGATATTTGGAAGCTGAGCAGCAGACCCTTCCATGGATTTGTCTGAAAGTTACTCATTTTCAGTCCTGACACAGATCATGCTTACCTGTTTCTAAGTGAGGATATCACATGCTAGCAGGATATGGCCTTACAAGCCTTCAGTCAGCACAAGGCCAGTGAGTGCTAACCGGTGTGTCCTTGAGGCCAGAAATGACTATGTAGTGGGCTCCATGTGGGCACCAGCTCATTTTGGCCAAGTTTCAGGCAAACCAGCAATCATTACAACTTGCTAGGACCTCTGCAACATGGTACAGAGCAAATTTGCAGCTCCCAAAATGTTTTCATACCTATGCAGGTTTTTTATACCTTAACCTCTTTACTTTTATGGTTTCTCATGGCTGAGAAAAGGTCGTGACCAAGAAAATCACTCATTAACAGGTAAGAAAGTATCACCTGAATCTGGATGTATTCAGATTATCTACAGATCCACTGGGATACCTCACAGCCAGGCTAATAAAAAGAAGGTAAATTAACTCCAAAATTAATCAATCAGAATTACCATCAAGTGCTTAATCTTGAAAGTGGTGATGCAAGTCGAACAAGACAGTACATAGTAGCAATGGGACACCTTGGTGTTAGCTAGTCATTTATGACTTGCCAATAGACATCTGAATGTAGTGACCCTACTAATGCCCTGGTAGATACTTACTGGAATTATAAGACCTACATTTTGAGTCAGCTCCAGAGTCAGTTTTTTGTTAACAGTTAGAGATATTTTCCTGCACAAATAGTAAATCTTGTCACTCCAGTCATTTTTACCTTTGTTACTCATATGACATCACCAACACTATAAGATAAAGGTAGGTAATATGCAAAGTAATAAGAAAATGTACTGTGCAGTGTCAAAGCATTGATCTTCTGTAAAAACGGATACTGAAGTGTTTCCTGCCAGCAATACTTCCTCAGATAGAACACAGGGACATGCACATGCAAATAAACAGCATGGATCAAGCCACTGTGTACTTGCCCTTTCCGCTATTGGTGATCCTGTCTCGACTGCAGGCAGAAGTGATGAACAGTACGTCTTTCGAGGGACTTTTGGACTTTAAAGAAACAAATCTCACTTTTGATTTTTCCAGAGAGAGGGAATCTGTATATGTCAGAAATTCAAAGGAAGGCGTATTGCATGTTTAGTACCTCAGCTGTGAAAAATATGTAACTCTTACTCTAAACACTGCAAGACGACTGAAATGAAAGAATTGAAATGAAAGCCTCTTCTTTTGCACAAAAATCATTTTTCTCCGAGGGAAAAGAAAACACCAGAGGGCACTGCTTCGTTTTGTTAAAAACCTGGTTGCAAAGTCGTGTCAAAACAGGATTATGTGGGATATACTCATTCTCCTTCCTTTTTTGGTGTCTCCAGGCTTCTAGAGAGAGCTTGTCTATTTGAAGAGAGGAATAACATTAACTGGCTATTTCGCTCTGCATGCAATTCAACATTGCATAATAATGTGTAGCATTAAGCATTAGGACTAATCCTGCAATACTTCTCAAGCAAAACATTGGTATGCAACAGAATCTTTGAGCTCAAAAGCCTCAGAGACCTTTGGTTGGGACCTAAAGGTCCAGGCCATTCATTACACTTTACAGGCACTTAAGAAATTAATAGTTCCTGTTTACAGCTCACTATGAAATGATTAACTATAAGGCTATTAGTAAGATAATGAGGTAGGCAATGAGGTTGAAAACATCATATATGCACATGCTGGAGCTATGCAGCTCTAGTAATGTTTTTGGTTATGAAGTTTTTACATGTCAGTCAGGAACACAGAACTTAAAATTAACAGGAGCTCTGGAGACCACATGTAGATGCCTGATAGAGAACATTTAATGTGGCTTTTATTGTTCTGATGAATTCAGAGGGTATAATGACACAATCTGTAGAACGGGGCGATTGAAGCAAGGAAACAGCAACTTCTAGGGGGAATTAACCCATAAAGAAATTCACTTCCCCTTTATTATTGGTCATAATGCCATTTAGCTTGGTAACAAGCACAAAACATACATATCTATTGTGTGTGTTGTCAGCAGTGTGTTTTGTGCATTATGTAGTAATTGTAAGATTCAGCTCATTGAATACAGCAAAAAAAAGATATTTACAAAGTTTTAACAACTATATTATAGACATGTGGCAGGCATCTTAGATACAACCTACAACAATTAAACTACTCAGAATACCTCAAAATTAATTTATTAACCTCTAACTATAACTTTGTAAATAATACAATCATTTTTAAACAGTTGAAAAAAAATGAAATTTCTACTGTAGGGACTGTCTACTGGAGATGAACAAAATAGTATCTACATCTACAAAATGAGTAATTAAATGCACAAAAAAAAAAAGGTTTGTGGATTGCAATTACCCATTTTACATGGTCACCTAGCATGAATGCATAAATTCGACCTAAGGCCACATGACTAATGTCTCCAAAGTCTGATGGAAAATTAAAGATGTGAACAAGTTCGAACGAACAAGCATCAATGCAGATCACCCCACAAAAGTCAAATGAACTCACATGGGAAAACAGATGGTGTGAAAAGATAAAACTTGCTATTTTTGTTTTAAACAAGCATTTCACAATGCAACAAAATATAAGCTCCAAAACTTTTGTAGTTTTTCTGTTTGGCAAAGTTAAAATAGAAGCAACAGTACAGTGGGGATAAAAGGTCTTGTTTTTTTAGAATAACTGGACTGAATAGACTCTGCTTCTGGGCTCAAGGCTGTTAAAAAATGTCACACCGAGACTCTTCAGTTGAGTCTTACAAGATAATGCTCAATGTGTTGATTGCTCTTCTGACTTCAACTGTAGAAGTTTTAGTGCACCTCTTGTCACCACACTGCACCGAGTTTTACATATGACTGAGCATCCGAGCTGCATAGATGCTATGTTCCAGCTGTGTCCTTAAAATGGCATACATGCCCTAATTGACCATTTGGACACTAGTCTTGTTTTCCATAGTCTGTCCACAGAAGTCTGTCTGTCTGCACAGTTTTTTGACCTCCAAATGTAAACTAATACTGTGGGCACCTTTAATAGCCTCCCTTTGCCTGTATTGTGACCTACCAGCATGTTTGAAGAAATGTTATATTTTCTGTCTACACAGTCGTTAACGAGGCCTTGAAGTTATATTATGTCATCTGTGGTTATTCAGCTGCAGAAAATCCCCTTTTCCATTATACAGTTGGAGCCTAATTTACCACATTTCAATTAACTACCTCTGTTAGTATTAGTTTTCATGTGGTCCATTCCTTTTACCTGTGATGTGTTGGGGTTTTTTTGCATCTAGAGCCAAGTGGTTAGTCAAAGCTCAGGATCTTACAGGTTTAGGAAAAATTATACTGAAGTTTATGTATGAACAAGTTATACATAACTCTATTTCCCTAAACAGAGGAAAAATGAAAAGCAGGTAACATTTTCTCAGAGTATGTAAGAAGTCTCATGATACTCAGAAGTTTTCCCAGAAGTCCTGTGCTGAAGGCTTTCTCTCTTTCTTTCAGAATGACACTTTTAATCCTTTTACAACTGAACTGGAACTCTGCAACTGAAAGCCCAAACTTGGTCTTCCAGATTCTCAGTCACTCAGACCTTGGTTCTGAACTGACCCATTTTCTTTACACTGAATTTTCCCAGGATCTGTCAGAGTCTTTGTACTAACAGTCTTTTACCTCACTTGAATTGTGTGACCCATTGTGTGGATCCAAGAAAAGGTCAATGGCAGCTGCAAACACTATTCATTGCAGCAATATAAGAAAACACCAAACCTCTCCTGTGTTCAGTTTTTCTGTCATAAACTAGGCATTACTGAAGCAGAAAGCAGGATTCAGAAGGATATAGAAAGGGTGAATGCAGTTTAAAAGTGAACTCCTGGACAACTAGGGTGATCCACTGTGAGTGCTGCACTTTTATAAAGGTGTATATTGCCTTATTCTCTTTGTCCTGTAATGCATGAGAAAATCAAATAAAGTAGAAGCTGATGCCTCCTAAAATATGCTGTCTTGTTCTTTCTTAAGCTCATAGCAGTTATACTAGATATTGAACTATTTCAAACTTCTTCATTATAGCATCCACTCATTCTCCTGGCAGTGTATTTCATCATGAGCTGACCCATGTGGTTCTGAGAGTAGTTCTTTCTTTAAATTTTTCTGTGTTGTAGATAAAGTCTCTGATGAAAGCCATGAGCAACAAACAACACTCCCTTCCGATTCTGTGTTTGGGTTGGTCTTGTTGAAATTGACAGTATAGTTGTGCGTACTCTGCATTCTTTTGTCGTCTTCCCTTAGAAACCGCAAGGATATTCACTTCACTTCACTGAAAAGCCATAACACGGTAGATTTCCCACACTATAAATTAGGCTTCTGTTCTAGAAATAAGAGTGAGAATAAACCTCTGCCTCTTAAACTGTTTGCTGCTCCCTGCAGTACTGGTAAAGACTGCTCTGCCCACGTTTTATGAAGCTCACTCTTGTTCTGCAAGCCTAAAGGATCCTTAAGAAACAATCATTCCCTGCAGTACAGATTGAAAGATTTAAGAGATGCTTAGTTGTCATACCAGTCCTTTGCATAGGAGGCATATTTTATGTAGTATGAGAATTTTTTTACAGTAGAACCTATTTTTACCAATTGATCTTTCAGATTGATTAAAAGCTCCTGCTCCACTTCAGCTGTTAATCATCCACAAAACACATTTTATGTCACCATTGCTTCATATATGAAAAAGCAGGTGATATAATTTCATAGGTAACTACAGTATTATATATCTGTTATAACTTCAGAGGACAATGTAGCATCATTGTTAGTGATATCCTTTTCCTGGTTCCAATCTGGGATCAAGTACTTGCTTGAGACAAGGGACTTCAGAGTGATCCACGAGCTCACTTCTGCCATGAGGGATGGAATTTTTTTTCCTTTTTTTTTTTTTCTTTCAGAAAGAGTGGTTGCTATAACCACATCTGGATTTTCAGTTCTTTTGAAACTGAATCAATATATATACTTATATATACTCATTCCATCTTATCCAAATCAAGTACTTTAAAGAAAAACCTGCACACATTCTTTCTATGCTACTCATTGAATGTTTTCACAACTGCAAAAGATCTTAAAAAGAGAAATCTTCTTTTTGTTATATAGAATGACCAGCATATGGCTGTACTGGTATTGATGCTGAGACCTGGTACAATAGAGATAAGAATTGCTTCCAGGTACAATAACAATATGATCTTTCTCTTATGGTAAGGTAATGAGTTCATATTTACATAGGAAAAATCAGAGACTGAAACAGAATACTGAGTGAAATCTAATTTCCATCTGATTCTCGTGATTACTTTCTTTTTTTATTAGTCCTATATCTTAATGTAAGCAAAGTGTTTTGTTCTTTTTCCATGTGATGAGATTATTATGATTGTTATTTCAATCATCAGCCTATCTACTGTTTATTGTACAGAAATACAAAGTCATGAAAAATTAAGAATCCAAGCAAAAAGTGTTTTCAAAATACTTGGGAATCAGGTGAGGGAAGCCTTTTGAAGTTCAGATAAGGTGTTCAGAAATTCTTTGTTCTATCTGGTTCATCTTCAGTGCCAAGAACTGAAAAAGCCCAGATTCTGTTGTTGTTCTTTCTGCTTCATCCATTTATTTATCAAGTAGAACATTTTTTGTAGGAAGTAGTCTCCAATCATTCCTGCAGTTATTAAACAGCCACCAAATTTTGACCTGAACTTCTCTGTATCTGTGTTATACTCATTTATCAAGCCATGACCCCTCCAGATGAAGTTATCAAAATCTTAATTAGATATATTATTATGAAACATAAAATTGATTTGAAAATATTCAAAGTTCCTTCCAAGACCTGCATTTAGGCTTCTGTTATTTTATCTTGTAGTGACTGAAACTTCATCTGTTGCTACATATTTTATAATAGTCTGCAGAGAAGAATCCCCATATCTCTCACTTCAGCCACTATTTTATTAGTGCCCTAGAAAATATACACCCTCAAGTCAAAGTTCTGGTAGTCAAATAAAGAAGGAAATGCGTTTTGTCTGAAAAACATTTGTCAAATCCAGTTACACTTCCCACTGAAAAGTAAAGATAGCTTTCTGTATGTCAAAAATATTTACTATCAGATTTTACTGTCTCAATATCCATGTAATATCAGTATTGCAAATGTTAAAATTGTGTGATTGTAAAGCTGGGAGGAACCTTGAGAAATCAGATAATCCAAACCCCTACCTGTCTTGTGTGATCTATATGACTGTGAGGCATCAACATACTTTCTAATCTTTAATATATTAATCCTCAAACATATCCATACAGGTGAGGAGAATACAGCAAGTCCTGTTCATGGGCAGGAGATATAGGTAGCTCATTGAAGAGTTTTCTGTGGTCACAGATGTTTGAGACAAAGGAGGGACTAAAAGACAGATTTCATAGCCCCTGACCAGCCTTCCTACCCCCAAATTGTTCTCCCTCTTTGTGCAGAATTGACAGGAAATTCGAGATATTTATCGCCCTAATGAGTGTGTTAGATGGCATCAGGTTCATATGAATATATCATACAGAAATAGGACAGATTGTGATTCAATAGTTCTATCTGTCAGATAGAACTACTGTCTATTACAGTAGTGTACTAATGTTATAATTTGGGACTTTCACTCTAGACATTTATCACGGTTAATCAGGTTTGATATCTCCCTCTCACCTCGAGAGATCTACTGGTAGACATTGGCCTGCCAAACACAAGAATACAAATGCTGCACCAGCCGTGTTCACTGCTGTAGAGCATCATATATGTGCAGTGGTAGCCAAAGCTCAAAGCAGAAACAGAAATAAATCACTGTATAAATATAACACTTTCCTCAAAATCTTTCCATGTCTTTTTCAGATTTGTGCAATTCATTTTGGTCCCTCATTATCTATTCTACTGTTATGCTGGAGCATCCAATGTGGTCTCAGAAATCAAAACAACCACTAGTTGCCATCAGTTAGTAAGTACAGCTACTTAAGAGTTCCATCTGAAGAAAAAGGTCTGTGCATTCCCAACAACACTACATATCAGCTGGAGCAGTTGAACATAGGGAATACTGCATGATACATAAAAAATTAGGTCTTGGATACCTCAGACTTGCCATCTGAAATTGTTGAGTAATTCTGACCTTACTCTATGCAAGTCTCCATTTCCTTGTATGTGAAGCAGGGAAAACACATATAATGTCTCAGAGAAGTTTTGAAGATACACTAAATAGTATTTGTAAAGCAATTGCTTGTTTAGAGTTATGAGCACATAGAAAAGCCTAAGAGAACATAAATAATAGACACAGTGGGAAGTAAAACCACCAATGAAATAGCTGCTAAATAATAACTGCCTGTTCTATGCACTGAATGGAAAAACTTCTGTGCAGTCACAAAAAGAAAAATTACATTATAATACATACATTAAAGGATACTGAACTAAAGTGTTGCATTCCAACTTCTAAATTTTGTACTTTTCAACTTTATACTGATCTTTTAGCATCATCTTGCTCTTTGTACCAAAATAAAATGACCTTTAGTTTCATTTGTAATACGAAGTGCATGATTATATCATGCAGCAAAAGAATTTTACAGTCATTCATGCTGGATCAAGGGATTAATCACAGGAAGCAAAGTCCTAAGTGAGTTATACAGATCATATCAAATAAAGGAAAGTAAAACCTTTCCACTACACTGCTCTTCACTCCCTGTACAGCACACTACATAGACTGTTTTTATACTCTCAAAAAAATGTGGGTGTTTCTAGGGAACTACTTTTCAGCCCTCTTCTTACAAAACCAGGATTAGTTTTTCCTGTTTTGTCTAGGAAGAAATTAAGCCTTAGGTGCTGTGGTTTCAGCTGGAAGAATAATATGGATGACTGGCATATGATCTAGTCTGTGGCCTGGATGAGAGCATCCAAAGCTTCACCTTAATTATAAAGGCAGCCCTGGGATGCACACACTCAAATATGTTGCCAGGAATTTGATCAAAATGCCACGTGTCTTATCCTGCAGCAAATGAAAACATGTTCTATTTTCTTCCTCTACTACATACTTGCTACAGGTAGGTATACATACAAAATATAATGTACTCTATACAGGGTACAGGAGAAAGAATTCAAAGGTATACTGATTACCACTTCTAGCAAACAGATGCTTAAGCACAGATTTTTTAGGAAAGGCTGCCATGATGTATTTATGTCAGCCATTCTGAACTCTTTCAAGAATCACAGGAGTTTTGCCTCATCTCTAGCCCAGCTTCTCCCTCAGCTTCTCCAGCCTCTGCAGCCGATCAGTAGGCCTCTCAGTGCTCCCCTTGGTTTGCCCTACAGCACAATAGCCAAACACAGTTAAATCCATTCCAATTAATGTATACCTCCAGGTGCCCTAAGATTTCTCAGATTCAAACACATCATTGTTATCCTTGGAAAGGAATAGGTGATGTTTAGGCTACAGAATTAAAGCAGTTTGAAAAGAGTAGACAGCACCTGGGTTAGCTGAGGCAGAACTAAGCTGAGTTTAACTTCATAGACAAGCAATCATTTTCCTTTTATGTTTAGTCAGAAGCAGAAGTTAAGACAGTAGCTTGACACAACATGAGAATTGTCATTCTGTCACCTGCAACTCAGGAATGCTGCAGGGCTCAGACTGATGCTGTACTTTGCTCCTTCTCACTGTCTCTCTGTATTCTCAGATTTACAGTTACCATCATCAGAGTATTAAAGCTCTGCAGGCATCATCTCCATCTGTCTGCACCTGGAAAACCCTGCATTCTCCCTCTCATATAAATCCTACTGCTGAAAAGTTGGTTTATACATTCCATGCACTTAGGGTTAACCTTAGAGTCTTAAAAAAAAAAGTCTTGACTCATAAGCTATATAAAGGGGAAATTAAAAATGAGAGGGAGGAAAACAGACAACAATTAAATACACTAAAATTAATTAGGTTTTTTGAAATGTGCTGGTGACCTGAAGAGAAGCATGCCTGTTTCTAAACCCTTTCAGTACTTTCATATTAGATACATTTTTCAGTTTCTCTGCTTTCTGTCTTGTGGTCGTTTTGGTCATGAGTGAAGCCCCAGAGATATACCAGTTTATTCCAGATAAGCATCCATAAGATTACTTGCTTATCTGAACCTTGTCCAGAGCTCTTTGTTTGAGAAATCAAACCATAAATCAACTTCTCTGTGGTATTCCTAGGCATTATTTATTGTTGGCTAGGCTGGAGACACTGTAAGACAGTCTTTCTTGTGGTACTTTGAGACTTCAAATTATAGCAAGATTACTGCAGGCTCCCAAAACAGATATGGACACGCACACAAAATAAACAGAAAGGACCCACCACAAATCTCAGAGTGTGGTGCTACTTGTGAAATGATTGCTGTCAGAAAGACAGAGCTAAATTCGGTTATCTCTCCTGGTGTAAATCAGGAACAATGCATTTACCTTCTGTGGAGTTATTCTGAATCATCAATAATTAAACTAACATGATATCATAGTAAAGACTCTTCAAATAAAAACATAAGTTGTGTCATCTTCTCTGTTGATGCCATTATCTTCAGAAAGCTTCATGAAAATGTAGAATTAAGTTTATTTTCTTTTATAGGAAAAAAAACTGAATCCTGAAGTTCCCATTCCCTATGTCTCAAAACACGCTCCTAATTATCTACATAGACTTTGAGGTCAATTGAAGTCAAAGATTACTTTAAAATGCAGTAGTTTTTTTCAAGGTAATTGCATGCTATCTTAGATTGAAACCTTAACACTCCAAACACTCCATGGATGTGAAGAACATTTCCCCACAACACAGTTGACTGGAAGACTGTTTTCCTTTAGCGGTGGAAGTTGTTTTGTAGTGGCTTGTTCTGTGCATGTTTTGAGTGTCCACAAAATTCTCTAGTTGATTATGATGTATTTGTTTGTGTGGGGTAATCCGAGATTATTTGCTTTCTGCTGTGGAAGGTGGTGAGCCAGCAGTCTCCAAAGCCTACTTTTCGTTTCTTGCTCTGTTTTTTCAGAAAATGATGCACTCTGGCAATACTGTTTGCAGGGAGAGCAGTAGCAGACATAAAGAATCAAGAGGGTCCTTTGTGTGGTTCCCTCACCAGAGTTCAAGTTTAAGATCATAAACTTACAGGCCTGGTGGTGAGTGGATTGTTCACAAATGACACAATGCTTCTTGTAAAAAACAAAAGCAACAGGGAAGTCAACTCAGATGGGAATAGTGAGAAGCCAGATAATCCTGTCAACAGCCCTGTCACATCGCAGCCATCAACAGCTGGATCTGCTTCAGGAAAAGTGCTCTAAGATTGAAGTATGGACAAGAAGGGATGGAGAAAGGACATAGACCATGCACCACACTCCAGTCAACAGCTGTACTAATGCACCAGCTAGAGTAACAAGCAAATGAAGGCAGAAAAAAAAAGAAACAATAATAATCTCATGAGAGGAAAGGAGGTGAGGAGATACTGGAGGGTGGGAAGACAATGCAGGAGAAATATAGAAGCTTTGGATTTGACTTCCTCCAATTACTCAACCACTCCTCAGGCAAGAGAAGAGCTGGCTCAGATGCCAGGAAGGGCCTGTGGCAGGAAAGTGGTCTTGTGTCTAAGAAGTCCCAAGGTGTCAATGTGTGACTTCATGACCAGTTGCATGTCCCTAATGGACATGGTCAGGAAGAATCAAGGGTATGGGAGATTTCTGCAGAGAAAACAGGAGATGGAGAGCTGTGTGAGCTTCACGGGCAGAGGAAGAGGCAGAGAAAACAACGGAAACAAGAGCTGCTGAAGAGCCTGGAATGGGGCACACCTGCAGCATTCTGCTAACTGAATTCATGGCACTTGCATAATACAGTTCTCCTTTGAAAGCAAGAAAGTTAGAGTAAATACCTCACCTTCTCAGATATGCTGAAAACTTTCAACTGCAAATTTCAGGCAAACTTATATGAAATTCCTGAACTGACAGACAGCTTGAATCACAGAAGGCTCAGAAGCCTTCAGACCCTTGGTAAATTCCTTTGAGTGTGACAGAAATCATTCTTTAATACCAATGTTAATTTCTCCTTAGAAGAAAAAGACAAACGGAGAGTTTCAGCAGGCTAAATGGCAATGTCTGCCATTTGGACATCTCCATCATGACTACCGTTTCTGTATTCTCGTTAGAGTCAATGAAGTCCTGGTAAGTTAAGTTCATTCCTGATTCATCTAAACCTCAATCAGCTATCTTAAAGGTCTCCAGTGAGTCACGTTCTTGAAACACCCGTTTCTTTCCATTAGGTGTGAAGGGAATGGAGGGTGACTAACTCAGAGAAGAACTACACCCAAAAAGTCAAGTAAGAAGAAAAGAAAAAAAGAGAGGAGGATGAGGAAAACGAAAGTTGGAAACCCAAGGGTCCTCCTGTGTGGCAATGATGTACCTAATGAAGACCAGAATCCCCAATTCTGTTACTATAAGAAAGCCAATTCTGTTGTGGATGGAGAGAGGCAGGGAGTTCCCACATTAATTCTGTTCCCACAACTAAAAGTAGAATTTGTCCTGTTGCAACAAAGTTTGTCAGCATGAGACTTCAAAAGCCTTTTGAGTTTTAAGGTTTAACATTTTATTCAATTCTGATTTTGCCAGTTGCTGTGCTATTTTATCTTTACAAATCCATATGCTCTGTTGTTGCACAAAGGATAGACTTTTCTAAGCATAAATGTCTTCAGCTGCTAAATCCCAAGGAATCCAAGTTCAACTACAAGGCAGACATGCTACCAGAAACAAGGGAAAAAAAAATATTTTTTTACCACATGTGCCTTACCTTCAAAAATACCTGATTTCCCGGAAGTAGTAAGCTGGGAAGAAAATAGAACATCTGAGGATTTCCCGTGGTGTTATAATATGCTGGGAAAAATGTTTACAGGGGTAGGAATTTGAAGCAAGTGAAGTTCAGTGACTCGTATGGTAATATCCACAATACTCCACTGCCTCTCAGTGTGGTGCTGTTACATTAAATATACCCTTTTTCACATGGTAGCATATATTCACGGTGTTTCACTGAGCATATGTATTCAGTAAATAGTGGATATGAAAATGGTCTTCTATTAGCCTTGCAAAAAATTAAAAAGTAATATTCCTCAGACGGGAAAGTCAGCCTCAGTCCCTGAGTGTTCCCCTTACAGAACATCCTTCCTTAACCATTTAGAAAGGAGGATTAGCTGTCCTTCACATGAAAGACCCATGAGAGACTATCAGGTGTTTGAACTTAGCTTTATGGAGGAGAAAGTCCATTTGGAGGACCAAAATCTTCCTCCTTCTATGAATAATCTGAAGATTATCTGTAGGAAGCCATGCAGTATTGCATCTCTCCCATCATCCATCTGAGTGTTGAATGTATTTTCCTTTAAAAGCAAGGGTTTATATATAAGGAAGGGAAGTGCCCAGCCTTCAACGATGTGAAGTCTTCAAAAGCAGTTATTCACACGCTAATGGACAAAGTCAACTTTGGGAAGGTCTTTACAGGTGTTATCATGCAAGAAATAAATAAGTAATAAAAAAAATTCAAACAACACTCCCTCAATTCCTGTAAAAAAATTTCACAACTTTAACTGTCTTTGTTTCTTTTACTGATTTTTTGGTACATAACAGATATAGAAAAGAAGGTAAAACACGGGCAGGAGTGGTCAGCAGGCAAAGAAACACTGACTTCAAGACAAGAGGTGTCCCCAGAGAATCTGGGTAAACATTTGTGTTTACCTGTGCAGATACAAGTCTTAAGTTCTCATTTTTGTCAGTGATTTTGTTATGTCCACCATGTAACAGTTCAAACATTAAATATAATTAAGCTACAGTTTTCCCATGATTCCTAATTAATCAGAAAGAGAAGATAGTAATATACAGTTTCTGTTCCCTTCCATAAGGTGGCAAACACTGAATTTATTCAGATACAGTTATTGTGTACAGGAGAGCAAGTGATCCTCATTTGCCTTATGCATTTTGTCTCCTGGAAGCTAGTATTCAGCATGGATTACTAAATCAATATGATTTGGGACTGCTCCAATTTTATAGCCACTTTTATGTTTTAGAATGTGTTGTTTGTGAACCAGAATGCGAACATAACAGAGAAATTATACACTCTCTGTATTTATTTTATTAAAATGATTTGAGTTTGCTTGTTAAAAATGGATTTCTAGATTTTTACTTTAATGTAAAACCTGGAATTTCTTCTGCAATTTTCCAACTGGGTCCCTAAGGGTAATTAATGTTACTATCAGCCCCTTCATCTGAGAATCTGCAAAGGCTCACCTATTATTCCCTTATAAACCAGAAAGAATGCAGAGACACATGCTGAGAAACTTTGCAGGACAAAGCAACACGTCCATCCTACAGATGAAGTAGAACTCCTTTGGAAGAGTCAGAGCAACTTGAGTTTTGTGCAAGAACTGAGAAGTCCTACACCTAAACTAATACAGTCTGTCTTACAGAGTGCAAAGGAGTGTCGTATCTGCGCATAAGTGCAGGAAGGACCATGAGTGGTTTTACTTGAAATGTTCTTTTCTGAAATCTCTGGAAGCCATTTGGTGTTGGTGAAATGCTTGTTCAGTCATTGATGGAGGACTTTCCTTCTTCAAGTCTCCTCTGCACAAATAACATAATCAAAAAGAAGCAGACAATTTGAAAATGAGCATGTATCTGCTCATTTTGATGTGTCTCTTCAGACAGCTCACAAGACTGAAATATGGAAAGTGCATGTAGGCCAGGAGTGGGCTATCCATTTTTCCTTCCCTCGGGGGAGGAGTGGCAACCACTGTTTCTTGGCATTTACTCAGCCCTCCTGCTTTGGCATAATCAGGAGCTGGAAATGTACCGTGACTAAGTCTCTTTTATACCAAATCCAAACATTCTTGTCAACACCAGGATTCAATTTGCGTTTTCAATACCAAAGGTCAGCAGACTAACTCTACCCTCTGTGTATTAAGTCAATCCCATGGATGAATGGAAAGACCTATGCAACTTAATTTGGATTACCAAGGGACAATTCTGAGACTTGCTACATAAATTATATTGAAAAAGTTACAAAATATGGGGAAATCTGTCCTTTTTTTGTTTGTTTTTTGAAGAAAGATCCGTTGTGTCAGCAACCATGTGAAAAAGTGATTTTTACCTTCAGACATGACTGAGCCCATTCTATACTGTTTCTGAGTGGAAATCCTACAGTAACCCACATACATGCCTCCACCACCAGTCAGAAATGAGTCGTGTAACCATAGTAGGATGGAGTAATTCAGTAACAGTGTGGCCAGAGGAGAAGGTAGGGAATCAGATTGCTAGTAGAGACACAGAGGTATTTCTTCAGAAATGATAAAGCAAACTATAGGCATTTATAAATCTTTAATCAAACATTGTCACAGAAGTGGGAGAATTTCTTGGTTGTATTACCTGCCAACCTCAACTCTATCCTCAGTTTCATACTTGGCATACATTTCCCCTCTCTCATCACCATTTGCCTCTCCCTCTGATGCATTGTATGCTTTCTTGGCTCTCTCCATGTCATTGCTATCTTTGCTCCTGAATTTACCTTATGCAGCACCTCTTGAAGAAACACTGTAACTTTGATGACATCCTATGCAGCTGTAGCTCTTTTTTTCCAGACAAGCTTCTCTCTTTCTTATTCACTGTCACACTCTTTGCTGACATGGGCTAACTGAACGTTCTCCCTTCCGTTCATTAGTTTCTCCCTGTCCAGTATTTTGAGTTTGTTTAAAGGCCAGATAGATATTTTCTGGAAAGGCTGTCCTTTATTTCTTTTCTCTGCTCTGTTAATCATGTGAAGTTCAAAGCATCCCAGACTACTATCAACTGTCTCCATCTGTGTCTTCCAATTTCCTTAATTCCCTCATCTATCCTTTGTTTTACAACTTCTTCCCTTTCATATTTGAGCATGCTTCATGATCCCCCTCAACACCTAAGGAAATACTCATGCCCACTTTCTTTTCCATAAACAGACACGCTAAATCCTTAAATAACCTCTTTCTGAAAATATTTCTTCTTTTTTTCTGTTTTTTTTTTTCTGTTTTTTTCATGCAGGCTCCATGATTTCTCTGTCCTCTTTATCTCTGGCAAAGAGAGTGATTTCACTAAGCTTTCCTCAGCTCTGTATTTCTCAATAAATATTTTTCCATGTTTTTGTATTTTCTGGTCTTACATTCAGCACTAAATTTAAAGAAGTCTTTTTCTTTCATGTGTCCTTTAATGTAGATTTCTGGTGAGTTTCTTTTATCTGGAGGCTGCTGTTGTCATGTAGTGTCAGGGTATCATTCCATTTAATGCAGAGTAAGGCCACAGGGATACTAAGGGTGCAATGTTAGAAATAAGAGCCTGAATGGATGCCCACTAGTAGCTCTACACAAGTGTACATACTTTTGAATGACTACATTACAATTTAGGATGTCTGCACAGAATAAGTGGACAGATTAAAAGAGGCAACTGGGTCTTCCCAGTGGGACAGTGTTGCTGTACCACTCAGGTGCACTTAGAGCCCTGTAAAATACCTAGTGAGACCTTTACTCCTTCTGTTAGAGATCCATCCATCTGCAGAGGGTGTACACCTTCAGCCAGCTGAAAGCCAACGCGAGGTCCAAGGCTAGATTGACACTATCTGTTTGATGTGGGTTGTTAGAGAGTGGTAGAGGAGCCAGGCAGGAATGATAGCCCGCTGAGATAGATACAATATTTTCCATATACCTCCAATGCTGGAAAAACTAGACAGCTACCTCTCAGCTCCATCAAGTGTGGTAACAGAGATCACGGGGTTCAACAACCTATTCTCTTCCATCTCATGCTATTCTCCTCCACCTACCAAGGGAGGATTTGGTGATGAACTTTCTTTCTGAACTGTTATATTCAGTTATGTCTACAAGCTGTAACTACCACCTTGAACAGCTCTGCTTTAAGACTCAAATTTTCTTATAATGTTGCATTTCTATCTACTTTTAAACAAACAAACAAACAAACAAATGAGAGTGAGAAGAGAGAAAAAAGAAATATTGGCAGTGAGTAACGTAAGTGCTAGAAAAGTCTCTGTTTTACATGTCTCTGGAACTATCTATTTGGGCTGTCACTACCTGCAGCAGGCACAGGTAAGAGCACAGGAACCTGCCATGGCACCCGCAGCGTGATGCAGCCCTGTGTCCTATTTCTGATCATGATCAGCATTAACAGGAAGATGTGGAAAACTCTCTTACTGCTATATAGTCACAACATGGATTAAGCCTGGAAGTGTTAGATTTAATGTCTTAATATTTATCTTAACTTTGATTATTTTTATTCCAGGTATTCTTATGGTTTATGTAAATATCCAAGGCAATTAAAACAAATCCTTATCTGCTCCACATTATATAGATTTTTCTCTCATATATACAACCAGCATTGCAGTATAAAGTTTGTGGACCAGAAATACCGAGGTCTCTTTGTAAGTTATTGCAGGGCAGGTGACATAGAGATGTGAACTTGATTTTGACGCTTTGTGAAGCTTCTGCTCTAACCGTATAACCCTTGTCAGATCAGGGCCAGTTCAAACACTTCTTTTTAATGTAGAGAGTGGACTTTTGCAAGGTTACTTTTAGTTTAGTTACTCTAGGTGCCAGTACTAATGTATCTCAGGAGAGACTTTTCAGGCTTCCACAACATGTGTGCAGCTTTCTGGAAGATCAGTAGTTTTAACATATGGAAAGTTTGTGGCTCAACATGTATTTGTTGGACTTGTACCAAATGCAGACCTCAGTGAAACTGCTAACTCAAAACCTTCCTCAGATGTTGTCAGCCCTGCTGATGCGGCAGTTGTAGCTTGTTGGCTTAGCGCCATGGTGCAGGTTTGTCAATTGAGCATCTTGTGCTGGCTGATGTGAACTCACAGATTCCTGAGTGCTTCTCCTTAATCTTCTCATGCTTCCATGTACAATTCTCCTGGGTAAGCTCACTACCCTCTTGATGTCCTGTCTGATGCCTAAACTACAACTTTGCAATCTAATTCTTCAACTTCAGTGTCTTCCTCTGTGCACTCTTTCTCTGTCCCTTCTCCTATTCCCTCTGGTTTAGCTAATCAGAAAAAAGGGAAATTCTTGTTTTTCCTCCAAACCCATTCCCCATGCCTTTTCTTTTGTCACTGTTGACGACTCTTCCATCTTCCCAGAAACTCATATTGACAACCATGAAACTATTTTTCAATCTTCACTTTGTAATATCTGGGCTCCCATCATTTTTTTTTTCTTCTTTGCCTCTATAATCTTCTAAACCTGCCTCTCTATTTTTCATTCGTGTCACTCATCGTTTTTATCTCATGGCCTACTTGAGTCTCCTTTTTTTTGTACATTCCCTGGCATTCAACTTCCCCAGTACAGCCTACCCAATGCTCATCAGCTGAAATAATTTCTTCTTCTTCAGTTGAATTAGTGTTGCTTCCTTGCTTTAAGTAATTTTTTCTCACACTCTTTCTAACTCCAGTTCAAAAGCACTGACAGAAGTGATGTTTCTGCTGTGTCCTCCTGTCCTGAATCCTGTCATGACTTTTTGCCCTTCCCACTCCTCTTGTTTCACTGTTGTATCCTTTCTTCCCTTCCTTGCATGTAATACTGGGGCCATGCTCCTTCTAGTGTGTGAACTACCCGCTTTTTTCATTCAAATATTTGTGGAACAGTACATGCTTTTCCATATCAAAAGTCATTACTTGTTTAATTAGATTACCTTAACATTTAAGATTAGTGCTTAATATAATGCAGTTTTTTTTATCTCTGTCTTGTATTTCTTCAGTTTAAATTGTGTGTTCTTTCTCTGAAGTGAGTATCCTGGTGCAGGAATTTTGTTTTATTCTCTAATAACTATTCAAGACTTACATGGCTAATCTTCAGTCGGAATCATTACAAACACCCCCAAAATCATTAGTGAGATGACAAGAATAATAAATATATTATTTTTATCCTTCTGTGGCACCACGGCATGCAGACTGATTCTTCTCCACTGCAGGCATATTCCACTCCTCTGCCTTGTAAGCACTCCACCAGGTCTCTAAGTGCATCCTTTGTTGAAAATATAGACAAGAATTTGGCAAGCACCTTTCTAAAAAGCTCATGAGGAACGTTTCAGAAAAATTCACTGTTGTAGAATTTGTGCACACTGTATGTACAAAGTTTCTGAGGGGGAATGTCTTGTGGAGAGTGAATAGTATCCACCACTTTCACTTTTCCCCTTTAGTAAGTTTTCTAACAGGAAGACTAATGTTTTTCATTTCAAAAATACACAGTATCAGATGTGTATATTTTATATTCACACAATTTGAAGAAAACAGTCAGCACTGAGTCTTCTCCACTGATGAACTTGCACAGCTGTTCAAGAACCTTATCACTATATAGACCTGGTTTAACAATGCAACTCTTGCTGCACAAAAAATTATATTAAATTATTCACTCAGTAGTTGAAGTTGTTCCCACAGAGCTGTAGCAAATGTAATTGTTAACGACAGCAGCTACAGCCTTCATAGCTCAAACAAATTTATGACTGATATGATCTATTTGTTTTAATTATAAAAGCTGTTACTAGTGATAAGAGTACTACTTCAGAACAGGCTTGTCAAACTGAACTCTCTCTGCAGATATTTCCATTAAGAGGTCTACTCTTCAGGCCAATAAAACTCCCTCCAGTCTAAAGAGGAAACATTATAATCTGTAGAGAATTATTACTTTGCCTCCTAAGCATCTAGCTACATGATGTGATACACACATTCATATATCCATCCATTCATACACATTTATTTAAACATCAGTCTTTTCTGCAAATCAATGAATTTTGTGTGCAATCCAGAAATCTGTTTAGACAACTTTATACATTACTTCAAGAATAAGTGGTTTCTGCTTCAGTTTCAGTCTGTGTCTCATGGGTAGTGTACAAGGATAAGGACTAAAATACTTAAACTAAGCTAAGAAACTCAATCCCTATTTAAGCCACTGTCTAGTTTGAACTTGAACACAACATTTTTCATAAGCGATTTCTGAATATTCATCCTGTGATTGTTAGCTGAGGTTGCTGAACAAGGTGCCCACTGACTTCACTTGAAGGTGTGACTACCAACCTTTTTATGTTCAGAAGCAGCATGAAAACATCAGGAAAACCCTCAACTTTCAAAAACCTCCACGGAGTAGAAAAATTAAGTCTGTTTTATTAATCACAAGCCTCCACGGAAATAGTGATAGATAGATAGATAGATAGATAGATAGATAGATAGATAGATAGATAGATAGGTAGATAGTTCAAAATGTGTCCTTTTTTCCCTGATATATTAATTTTACAGTATTTCATATTCTATCCCAACAAGATAAAAGTCGAACACAATTTTCATACACATATCTTCTCAAAGCACATATAAAGTAATATGCATATATAGGAGTTAGAAAGGAAAACAAGTTTCCAAAACGATGTGGCATCAGAGCAATTGTGAAACAGTGGTTGTAATGAAGAAATTTAATGCAGATATGTATTCTTTTCTCATCAGATTATTGTAGATTAAATTTTATGGTCCCACAAAGAAAATGGTGAACAATATAAAAATAGAAGAATTGTTATTTGTCTTGTAAAAATATTTGCTGAAGGAATAAACTCCTTGAAACCTAAATGTTTATGTTGCCAACGTTTAAACAAAAACATCTTTAATGCAACTTGGCTTCAAAGATTAATCCTGTGTGTGGGAAAAGGAACTCTAGCAATGGGACCATGTTTGCTGGGCAATTCTGATTTATACGTGATTTGTAAAGCAAACTTGCCAAGTTTTTGTTCCCAATGCAATGCTAAGGGCCAAAGCCTATTCTGGTACCAGTCAGCACAGCTCCACTGTTTACAAACTTACCTAATAAAAACGAGCCAAGCATGTGTCTCTCAGAGTTCCTGGAATAGTCATTAAAGTATTCCAAAGAGAAATTTGTCAGACTGGTACAACTAAGCCCTGGCTATGACACTGATGAAGTTTACTGTATATTATTTATCAGTGTTGACGTGAATGTGCTCATTTGTAAGCATAGGTTTGTTGAAAATAATTGAATCTAGAGGGATGTAGTACATGTTTGTAGAAAAGATTGTAATATTCACTGGCGTAGGCATGCATCCATATGTTAAAAAAAGGTAAATATTATGTAACTGCACAAGGTTATTTTACTGGCACCAATAACTAAAGTCCAAATCTAAGGCTATTCTCCATCTATAGGTCTTATGAACTGCTGTCTGCCTGACCTGGATCCATAACATTTGCAATTAATTTAGAGGGTCAGTTCTGTATGAGAAACTATTAGCCTGGAGTGAAGGCCAAGTGGAATTCAGAGATTTGCTGAAGACAGAACTAGAGGTATTTGCATCATGTCCATGCTACCCTAGAACTGATTTCATATTTTTTCAGGATGTAAGACATGATGTTACGTATATATAATATTAAGGATTTGTTTTGGCAAAGTAGACATGCATCAAACATCAAGCTGCTGATCAACATATTCTCAACGGATTTTGCACACACAAGCTGGTCAGGAATTTTTTTATAAAACACTTCTTCCTTTGAAACTGCTGATTTCTTGAAACGGTATCTTTTCTTGAAAAGATTTGACAAATATTTGACAAAATATTTTATGTTAAGGAGTCTCAGGACCGGGATGGGATTTCTGGGAGTGGAAGGAGAGAGAGTATGCTGTGTCCCATGTTAAAAAGTGATTTGGAGTTCTTAGTCCACTGATGGTGAGGCTCCAGGAGCTTAGGGTAGCAGCTTTTCATTAACGGGCTTCTGTGTTTTTCTGAGTTTCAGAGGCAAAAAAGGAGGATTTCAAGATATCCCAGATTCTTCCTTGCACAAAATAAAACCAAGTGCTGAAACTTGGTGTGCGTGTGTGTATGTATGCTGTATATGTATTGGAATTCTTGTTTTCCAGCCATTGCTGTCACAAAATTGATGTGTGGTACTGGCTTATTATTAACTTTTCTGAAGTTAATATTTTCTACAGATCCATCAGCAGAGGCTCATCGAGCGGCACTTTGTTCTGGCACTTAAAGACTCTGTGAGGCAGCTGTGATCGGCTTTGTGTAGAGACTATTTTCTGCTAGACCAAACTGATTTTCTCAAATTCCTAGACAGTAGTGTCTTGTGAAGATGAAAAATGTTCAGCTTTAAACAAAAGTCCATATTCTCAACAATGGTAAAATGTTGCAATACTGACCTTAGCTTTGTCATGCTGAAGTCCATGCAAATCCACAGTTAAGATTTGATCCACCAATTAGGACGTACCACAATGCTTGATTGCAGATCTTTTGAACCACATTGGATGTTGTGGGCAAACTGATAAATTTTTTTATTTGGCATGAAGCTGCCACATAGGAAAGTCACATTTCCATTTTCCAGTGAAGAAAAACTTGCTAGTGAATGTTCTGGAAGAATTACAGTCATAGAATCATAGAATCATAGGATCATAGAATCATAGGATCGTGGAATCATAGAATCATAGAATGGATTGGGTTGAAAGGGACCTTCAAGATCATCTAATTCCAACCCCTCTGCCATGGGCAGGGACATCTCCCAATAGACCAGGTTGCTCAGAGCCTCATTCAGCCTGGTCTTAAATACTTCAAAGGATGAGGTGTCCACAATTTCTCTGGGCAACCCATTCCAGTGTCTCACCAACCTCATAGTAAAGAACTTCTTCCTAATGGGTGGGGACCTCAGGTGATGTCTCGCAAGAGCAGAGGGGCAGAATCACTTCTCTTGGTCTGCTGGCCATTCATGTTTTGATGCAGCCCAGGATACAGTTGGCTTTTTGGGCTGCCAGAGCACATTGCTGATTCCTGTTAAAGTGCTTCATCCACCATCACCCCCAAGTCCTTCTCTGCAGGACTACCCTCAATTCACTCATCCAATTCCTTTGAGAAATAGCAGTAGCCTTCATGCAGATGCTAGTGTGCAAATTTCCAACATGTAAGTATGAAATATCATGTCCCTTTGGCAGGGGCGTATCTTACAAATTAATACTTTGGGAACTGTACACTTTATCAGGGGACAAGAAGAAAGAAACTTTCTGTATGACAGACAAGTAGCCAAAATTAAAATCTCATTGTGCAGATCCCCCAAATGTTTGATGATGTTGCTTATTGAACTGCATAACTGTTCTTGTTGTGTTGTGCGCTTTTCTAAAATTCAGAATCAATAAAAATAGAAGACTGAATATTAGTAAGCTGAATGTCAATGTGAAGCATGTCAGGTACCCCAATTAAGTAAGTGCTTTTAAGAGCAGGTACTGTAAAAATACTTTTGATTTAGTCATATCTGTAATAGAAAGATCAGATCATTACCTCCTGAAGACAGCAGAAGTTCAGAACTTGCCTTCTGTTGTTACCAGTGCAAATACTGTATGTATTTTCTTTTCGTTTCTGAGCACCAAAATAAACTGTAGCCTTCTTCTTTGAATAAGTAGTAGAACAAGTAGGAATTCAGTGAATATCTGAGACTCCTTTGAGTGTTGGTCAGGATTCTCATAATGAGAGAAATAGTGCTGTTTTCAGGATAAAGTTTGAGATCAGCTTGAAATCCCTATTTGACTTGCTACATTGCTACTAATCTTTTGGGGTGACCTTAGGGAAGCTGTGTTATTTATGCAATGCTTTAATTTTACTGTGTAGAAATAGGAGATAACGGCATTTTCTTTTCTTTGTTGTGTTTAAATATTTTTCAATTAAGAATGCTATGTGGTTGCAATCTAGGGAGTGTTGACCTCATCTGAAATCTTTCTGCTAAATTCAGCCTGTTTTATCAGGCCATCTGAGAGTAAAGAATTATTAAATGTTCCTGATATATTTTTAAAAGTCCTTTCACTTTGAAGTGCATCAGTTTCCAGATGTTGTTTTCTCCATTGAGGCTTACAGATCTTAGGAAGATATTTTTTTTTGTTCATAATTTCTTAGCACCTAAAATTCTTTGAAAATTCTTGTTATAGTTCCATATTATCCAGAAGCACCAAGATGACCCTGGAGCAAGCTTGAAGATCTTCTGAAACTCAACTAGGGCCTCTGAGGCCCAGATTCTATTTAGCAGATGATGTTTGTGTGTGATTTTGAGTTTTATAGCAGTTTCCCACAGTTCCACTTTTAACATGTCCTAAAAATAATTTTAAAATAAGTGAAAGAAGGAGAAATAGCCTAATGACATAATATCCTGAAGAAGGTAAATAGACTGTGATTCAAAACATGGCACTCCAGCTTTAAATACCATATCAAGTTGTTGAAACCCAGCCAAACTTCAATCATATTTGCAGATTTGGGTTTAAATAAACAGCACTGCAGAAGCAAATGGAACATTCTCACTTCATTGTTTACATTTCAGAAAAGCTAGTTCTGGAGGCCAACTCTGTGGCAACGAATGGTTTCTGATTCATTTTGTTCTTTTCTTGCTTTACATTTGTGCGTAGACGTAAACCACTGCATGTAGTCAGGACAAACATATGACCTGGAATACAGTATGTGCTGCTTGTTATGCTGTATGACGGTGTCGTGGGTGAATATGTTTGAAACTATTTGATTTATTAACAATACAAGATTTATTAGTAAAATGAGGTAAATCTAAGGCTGATTTTAGCAGCCCTTACTATAACAAGTGATTTAGTAAACCAATGACCTAACTGTGGGTCTAAGCATGACAAGATTCACACTAACTTACTACAAGGTATCTCAAACCAAAGCATGTGCATATATGCATGAACACAAAGATTACAGACACAGAAATTCTTGGCCCACACTCATAAATACAAATACATAAAATCAAATGTCTAGATAGGTAGAGAGGTGGGTAAAAGAGATTAGCCTATAGTTAAATTTTCCCCTGTCAAGTCTAGAGTTAATCTTAACAATGCATTGGCATTTCTCAAAGAGCGGGAGTTGAGTCTCAAGAAAGTGATCTCGCTTAGGCCTTGCGTGTGCCAACTCAGGGGAGATGCTGGATGCAGCCCACTACAATACAGGAGAACTCAAAGGGTCTCATTTTGAATTGCTAAGAGTCTGAGATGGCTGACTTTCATCGGGCATTTTTCCATTTCAGCTAAACTCCAGTGTTGCAATATTCTGGTTTACATATGTCTAGAACTTGAGGGTCCTGCTATTTTTCCATCAGTTGCACATGCTCAGAACTTACTGGGTCTTACGGTCCTAGTATCCCCGCTCTGGGCCACAACCCAAGTACAAGTGTACCAGGTCATGAAAGAGGGTCAACGGATCATCAAAGATGATAAGGAGGGGAGTAGGAGCCAGGTGCTCCAAAGGGGCATCTCAACACTCTGGTCCACTACAGGAAGTAATTGTCACTATTGTCCCCAGAGAACAGGGGAGACAGGAAACAGGAGCATTGAGAGTGTGCCTTAAACCTCTGGCACACTGCCTTTTGCAACCTTTGCTTTTCCAATAGATTGCTGTGTGCCCCAGGGAGGGGAGTTGCACCCTGTATCAGGTGGCCCATGAGTGTGGGGGGGAATTGTACCCCTACAGACACAACTAGAGTATCTTTCAGAAGAGGAATTGCTGCGTTAACATGGCAATGTTTGTATGAAAATATATGAAGCTTGGGGGCATACTTAAGTGTGCATCTCACTTTTTCACTTTCCCGTAGACTTTTGTGCTGTTGTTGCCTTCAGAGGTGAGACTCGATGAAAATCTGGTCTTCTCTTGCAACCCTCTTCCACAGTACCTCACCTGTTCCACAGTACTGAAATCGTGTTTCCACCTGTATATGAAAAACACAGTTTAAACTGTTGCAATTCAGGTATATAGTGGTGAATTAAAACTAAATATGGTACAGACAAAAGCTTAGCAGAAGGCCTCAACAAAACATCTACCCACTATTCTCTGCAAAAATGCCTGTGGTTCTGCTGTTTGCCAGATCTACGTCTTTATTCCCAGTCGGTAAGATGGATTTCAGTGAGCAACACATCACTCATAACTGACATCATATTTGGTGGTCTACTGACCTTCTCCAGATCGAGGTTTATATCTGTAGATGTTTGTGTCCTGAATGGTATGCTAGGAGGCGGCTTGCTCAGCATGCATTTCAGTAGCAGCATAGAGTTGTAAATAAACTCTTATATTTTGCAAACAGTTTTTTAATTTCCTTGTTCTTTATGCTTTTAGATGCTTTTATATCTTTTACTATATATAGGATTTCTTCTGTTACAGCCTGAGAACCACAGTACTAATTGCACCTTATTATGAAGGGGATAGATCAACTGCCGGAACAAGGAGGAAAATTTTGTTTACATTATACATACTTCAGACTTCATGTTCACTAAATTATATTCAGCTTTGGTGTGTATTTGAGCAAGTTATGCCCACTTGTGATCATTTTTGTATAATGCCATAGTCATGAGCAAGTCAAAAGTTGAAATGCTCTGTTTATGCCCACATGAATGTGCACAATCCATTACACTACTAACCAGACACTTCCTGACATCCTACATTTTCAAGGAATCTTATCTTTCAACAAGATTTGTAACAGGCAGTTCAAGTCACACACATGCTCATATCTTAAACATCCTTTCCCCTGACCTTGACAAATGCAGTCTTGTCTGGTCAGAGCCTTTCAGAATGCTGTTTTAATTATCATTTTCCCAGCCTGTTGCTTTCATCTTGGTACTCCTTCCTTGAGCACACAATTGGCTCTTCTTGTCCCCCCAAACAGAAGTGACTTCACTTTCAAGACCAATCATGGCTTTCTTCCACCTATCTCTTATTATCAAGACATCAACTTCTATCTCTGCTGACCTATGGTGTTAACCTTTATGGCTGCTTGTTACATTTTCAAGCAAGACCTTTTTTTGTGCTTGTTTTCAAGAGGTCCCTTATACTTTGGAAAGACTTCTTAGCTGTGACAGTCACTTATTGCTTCTCTTCTGAGGCCTTGCTTTAAGAGCTTTTTTTTCTTTTTTCTTTTTTTTTTTCAAATTGCTTTAGTGCTGATGTTTTGCCAATGCTCTTTATGCATGCTCATAGTATGTCTGCATCCTTCTCTTCTGCTCTGCCTTATGTATGTATTGTAAGTGTTTTGTGCAGGTTCTGTACTCAGAAATTTTGCCAGTGTGGGGTCCTAGAGCAAGATGAGAGAATTTGAGTGATCCAATAACATACATCAAAGTAATGAAGATCTTTTCCGCTCCTAATTATGTACAAAATTTTCTGTAACAACTAATTTTAAAATGCAGGTGTTTCATAAGCCCCTCAAGTGGGTCATGCCTATCCTATAAAGTTGCCCTGACATGACTGCATTGTTTTGTATGAAAAAACTCACACATATCCTCCTCAAACTGACAATCTTATGCTAGCAAAATTATTGACATGAACATCACTATGTTGCCAGAAGGAAGTTCTAATTGCCTTTGGCTATGACTTTCAGCAAAGTAGTTTAAGTACACCCACAAAACACGTTACCAGTTAGCAAACACTGCATTTGCACTGTATTCACACTAAGGGATTTTAGCAACACAACCATGACAATAGAAACCCTTCAGTGCAGAGAAGGGCTGAAAACCAATCCACAAACACCTAAAAAAGTCAAGCAGTGACTGTCTGGCTCTATTGACATTCATGGGAATTTTGCCATTATCATGAGTGAAGCGAGAATTTCGCAAAAGATGTTTATGAAACATCATAAATGAAGGCTATAAACAGGGAGCATACTATAACATCCAGCTCTATAAATGCCATGAATCTGCATCCACATTCTTTTAACGATGTTTCAAAGGTAGGTCAAAGTCAGAGCTGATCTGAGTACTAAAAAAATCCCAACTGTATTTACTTTTCAGTGACCTGTTTTAGATTTCTAATGCTGAGGAAAGCTCAACCCTTCACAAAGCATAGTAAACAAATAAGAAGAGAATCACAACACTTTTTCTTAAAATTCAACAGACAGGTTGTAGAACTTCAAGGGCAACATAAGGTTATTCGAATACAGCCACCTACTTCAATCAAAAGAATTTTCCAGGCCCTGAGATGCTTTAATTTTGCAGGTTTTGTTCAGACACTTAAAGGGGAAATCTGTAAGACTGTTTAACCCCTCAATTTGACTTTTGTGATAAAAGATCAGAGCTGAAAATGACCAGATCACAGGCTGTTCCTGGTTGGTGGTGTGGGTGTATGTTGGATAAAATTAGAAATAAGTTATCTGATGAGTCTGAGAAGTCTATTTAAAACATTTGTGTAAGAATTTTTTTTTTCAAAATGGTAGAGAAATAATACAGGCTTAGTTGTATATAGGCTACAAGAACATGAGGTAATTGTAATTTTTTTGTAGTTAAGTTTTACTTTGGGACATCTGACTTCAGAAGAAAAATTAAGGTGGTTGTAGAAAATATGGAAAGTAAGTCAGTGATCTTGTTAAAACAACTACCCTTTCAATGATTCCTCTCTTAGCCGAAGTATTCAGATGTGTGCTTCATTTGCTCCAGTTTTGTACATAAAAAAAAGAAACAAATCTGAGTCAGGATAGCAGGGGGGAAAATCCACTGGAGTGAAAACAAAAATAGAATCTTTTGTAACTTTTCATGCTGACTTTTATTTTAGCAGTATGCCAGAAGCAGGGGCTTGTGAAGACATTCCAAAAGAACAGCCTTTTAATTATCCTACTGTTATACTGCTCAGTTATGAATCTTTTTGACAGAATAAGTACAAAAATCTAAGAAAATGTATTTATAATCTTTTCCCTACTCTCTTTGCTCTTTTTCTTCTAGCATGCATGTTTTTTCTCCCACATTGGAGTAATAAATACTGCCATCATAATAGGAAGACACATTGAATGGTTCACTAATGAGCTGAGGGAGCTGAAGGCAGCAACTTCATCCAGCAGTAAGGGGTATCTGTGATGGATGAGGCAATAAGAGTGAGTTGAAACAGGAGCAGGACTAAATACACTCAGAGCTGGTTGGGGTTTTTTAGCACATATTCTCTTTTGCCTTCTGGGACAGTTATTTCAGTGGGATTCAACCACTTGTACAGGATCTTTGTAAAGACCTGACTGTGGCATCTTCTCCAGCAGAGCTTCTGGACATCCTACAGCCCCAACAAATGAGGTCTCTGTAGTCAGGGAGCTGCAGGGTGTGCATAGAGTACTGCACAAGTGGAAGGTAGTGCTCTTGCTGCGCTTCCATAGCAAGTCCACTTGGCACACTATGCAGATCAATCATATGGGATACGTTCACTGGACCAGAGCATGACAAAAATTAGGATTGCATATGCCCTGGTGCTGCCACTGTACTCACCTCACACCAGGGATATTTTGCCTGCTCAGCATTGCTGAGTTTATGGCACCAGTGTTATGGCACCATAGCCAAAGATTGAGTTGAGGTTAGTATAGACACATACTTTCCATTTATTTGTGACGAAGAAGACAAAATACTCTCACATTCTTCTGCTAAACCTTTTCCTTACTTTGCTCATGCTTGATTTCTACAGACACAAAGCACTATGTTTGTGAAAGAGTCTATTGACTACAGCACTAGCTCTTACAATCTTTTGAATACTCTTTTGGAATTTCCATTGCATGGTTTATGCGGGCATTTGAGTGATCAGTAATTTCATTTTAAACTTTACAATTGCTTTTGATAGCATCCTTACTGTAATCTAAATTGCATCAGAGAGTCCTAGGATTATTTCGGAGAGAATAAAGGACTATAGAATGAAAAGCTCTCATTTCTGATAAGAACTATTCACAATAATGAATTCTCACTCTTTTTCTGGGAGAAACTTTCGTATTTTTTAACACTCAGTATCAACCAAACATATTCAACTAATTATTACCAAAAGAATTAATAAGCATTTAAACCAGACACTAGGGCTTGTTATTTTACAAGAGGCTCCTGCGTATTTCATAATGAGCAGCAGATAAAATATATGTTTCTCATCAAGAGATTTTTATTCTTTTTTACTTTCTGCTGGAAAGGGACCATGAGTTTAGACTGACATATATGTGCAAATCTAATGGAAATTTTAGATATTACATATAAAATGCTGAATTACCATAGAAAACAAGCAAATATGAATTTATAACCAGCATATATATTGTTCATGTTATGGTAGATTTACAAAATCCTAATTGTCACTTGAGCCTTTTGCTTTATCAGCCTGGACTTAGAAAAATTCTAAAGAGGATATAAATTGAAGTTTCTGCAATAATCTTTATAATCTATCTATAGCTCCTGATAAAAACTCTGTTCTAAGATTGGGGATCCAGCATATTATTACTTGAATGTCTTTCATTCAGTGAACTCCCTTGAACTTCAAAATGCCTAATGACCTTGCAAATATTTAAACACAAGTAAGATCTTGACAGTATTTTTTTTGTATCCTGTATCCTCCTGACCAGTGTCAGTACAATAAGGTGGAGATAAAAAATAACCCCTTTCCCCCAAAATCTGTTCTTTAGAAGAGCTGACCTTGTTTTTCTCCAACACCAGAGATTTTTTCCTGTTTTGTCTTATGGTAAGAAAACATTGTTTTCCTCTTTGCTTTCATAAGAATGGTTGGAATCAGTTAGTTCATCTGTGCAGCCCAAAATAGGCCCTGCATTTTAGGCATTTATCAGTTTAGGACATATTTTTTCCAGCCTGCCTGCCAGCAACTTTCATTCAAATTTATTGGTGAAACAGACTACATGGCAGTGAATAACTGTAGAGATCCTGATCAGGTTCTGTCCTTGCCTTGTGTTCTGTCCTTGTCTCAGAGATGTGATCTAGGAAACTTGAAGCATTTTTGGCAGAAGCTAAAATACCTTTGCTACAAAGAAGTTGTTGGTTGTTGGTTTTTTTTAAGCATTCTGAATGTCTGATGGGGCAGTAGTTCACACTGACTTTAGCTGGAATTTTATTCTTATTTTTATTAGATAGGAGCTTTGGCCTAGGAGCTGGCATTAAAATGTTTGGGAGCCTTCAGGTACCTCTTTTCCAGAGAGTCCTTTAGAAATTCTAGCCCTTAGTTTCTATTTTTGCCTTTCTAAAAATTATCAAAGTGTGACGCTATGGATCAAGGTTTTAATGCAAGACTTATTTTCTGTAAGTCTTATCTTCTTCAGTCTTTTTTGGTTCAAATAAGTCTATGTCGAACCTATTTTAAGCACTTTCAAATACCTTCCCAAGTCTTGAGGGTTGATATTTTTTATTTTTTTTTCAGTGCAGATTTTATTGGCAAATTATATGCCTCATAAAATTTAACAGAAGTTTTCTGGTATTGGTTTAAAAGAGTGTTCAAATCACTGATAAATTTGATAAGTGACTTTCAAAGTTTCTGTAGGTGCTAAAAGCCTGGAAAAAAAGATACGTTTTCTCTCTGACCATCTTCTTGCAGAAATAATTGCTAAAACTAGTTCTGATTCTGTTTCATGCACCTCTTTGCATTGTCTTTAATGGACGCTATTAGCCATTTTGAATAATAAAATAAAAGGCTCAGAAATCTGCACAAAGCCTTAAAAAAACTTTTCTCAAAGTTTATTTAATTATATATTCATCATTTACAGAACTTAATTTTAGTGAATGCCGAGGTGCCAAGAGGAGAAAATTAAAAAGTAAAAGAAATTTCAGAAGTAGATTTGTTCTTGTGAGATTTTCATTTCAGCACCATGAAAGCCTGGAGAAGCAACCACAGTTTAGCACGACCACATATCTAGCTGGTTTGCAGTGCTTTCTTTATGTGCTCATTTCAGAAAGTTCTTGCTCTGATGAAGAAAAGTAAAGTGTAGGTATACTACAGATACTAGTACCCTTTAGCTTTTTGGTGTTGCAACACAGTGAGAGCAGAGTTTTGCTAGTGTTATCTCATCTTTGGATGGTGACCTAGGGGCATCTAACAGCAGGATCCCATTACCTGTGAGGAGGCTGTCGACAAGATGGAGCCACCAGTGCGTGGTGGAACATTGAGAAATAACACACATAAGCTGAAAGGAGTGATTCAGATTGGATTTAAGGAAAAGTTTTTACACCATGACTACTGTTAAGAGGTGGAGGCTGTTGCCTAGAAAGGTTGTGCTGTCTCCATCCTTGGAGGTTTTCAGGACCTGACAGGCAACTGGCAAGACCCTGAGCAGCTTAGTCTGACTTCAGAGCTAATCATGCTTTAAGCAGGAGTTTGAACTAGACACCTTCTGAGATCCTTTCTAACACAAATTATCTACATTATATAAATTACACTACAAAGACTGACTGCAAGATAAGGGTCACATGGACCAGTCCATCTCATGGAAGGTTGGATGCAAGATACAAAATGTGTTAGATTCTCTTCTTATGATCCAGAAACATAGTAGAAGTTGTAACTAAAATGCTAGCAGGCAGAATAAAAATCTGTTGCAAGACAGAATATGACAAAGTTAAAATCAGAGAAAATAGTGCCTTCTGGAACCATTTCCTATTAGACTGCCCAGGTGTCCAGATGCTTCCCTCTTCTTTCACCTCCTCTCATCCTGCCACCACCTCTTCCCCTCCAGCTACAGTTCTTTCCATCGCCCCCTGCCCAAAGCAGATTCCTTTCAAGGAAAGAATTCCACTTTTGAATTCTGTTACTTTCCTCTTATTTCAAATAATTGTAGCATTGTCTTTTCTTCCATCAGTGTTTTCCCTTAGGGGAATTTTTCTAGCCTTAATTCCCATGCCACCCTCTTTCAAATAGCTTAAGGTTTAATGCAAAAAACCTGTTCATCTGCTTATGTTTCCAGTTACAGTTATTTCTAGCCAGGGTGTTTAGGAAGTCTTATGCCTCCCTTTGCAGACTGTAAAATGTGGGTTTGGCCTCCATGAAATATTCTTCATGTCAATTCTGCTTTGCCTACAACTGCCCTTGATCAATCCCCTGCTTGTTTATCTTGGAAAACACAAAGCTGTGTTTCACACCTCTGAACCTCTATGGTTACTTCTCTGAAGTCCTAAGTGTGAAGATCATCACCCTGAACTATTTAGTACACTTATTGTTGGGGCTTCCTTTTCTTTATTGTACCCTTTGTACTTTTTTCCCTGACTTTTTCTCCAGCCTCATTTTGTAGGAGCTGCCTGTATGGTGGATGTCTTTACAATCTGCAAGAAGGGCTTCTGCACAATCTTTTACACTGGAATTAATAAAAA
>VWZK01022095.1:41956-65538 GCA_013396935.1 Baryphthengus martii
AAAAAAAAAGTGAAAATACTGAATGAAAATATCATTGAGATATATTCACTGAGCAAACTAGCAGTAGTGTTACACCATCATCTATTTTCTGTTCTCCACTTCAATATTGAGTCAGATCTCTGTGAAGTTTTGTCTGCTTTCTGCTGCTGTAAATTACGCTCCAAACTAATGTTCAAATAATCCTGTGGAATTTGGAATTAGTTTTCATGGGTCAGGTTTATCAGTGAACTTGAGGAAAGGAGACAATGATATGATGGGCTACATCAGGAGGGATGTTATCAGCAGATTGAGGGAGGTGATCCTTCCCTCTACTCAGCACTGGTGAGTATTGGGTGCAGATCCGGGCTCCCCAGTACAAAAGAGGCATGGACATAGCAGACAAAGTTCAGCAAAGAGCCACTAAAATGGTAAAGCAGCCACAACATCTCTCATATGAGGAAAGGCTGAGGCAGTTGGGACTATTCAGGCTGAGATGAGAAGTCTCAGAAGCATCTTGTCAATGAATATAAATAGCCTAATGGAGGCTAAAGATCAAGCGAGGCTATTTCCAGTGATGCCCAGTGACAGGACCAGACGCAGTGGGTGTAAACTGAAACACAGGAGGCTCCATCTGAATATCAGGAAACACTTTTTCATTGTGAGGGTGACTGAGTACGCAAACAGGTTACTCACAGAGGTTGTGAGGTCTCCATCCTTGGAGATATTAAAAAGTCACCTAGACATGGTCCTGGGCAATCAACTCTACGAGACCCTTTTTGAGCAGGAAGGTTGGGCCAAATGACCTCCAGAGATCCCTTCCAAATTCAACCATTCTGGTTCTCTGTAATTTTTGTCTACAATTAGCATAAATTACAGTAAATTAATACTGTACTGAGAAACTGTTTTGGCTAAGATATGACTTCAAGTCCAGGCATTGCATTGACATAAAATATTCTTGATTTATCTAATGTATGGGAATGATCAAAACTAAGAATTGTCCCTCTGATCACAGAGGAGCAGTCTTTCCTGTCTTGTCCTCACTGTTCATGTTACTCTGTACTGTGCCATCAAAAACAGATGCATTTTGCATCTGTTGTTAGAAGCTGACTTGAACAAAATTGAAATTCCTATTTATCAGAAGAAAAGGGCATTGTTATTTCTCTGAAATCTGTTCAATTCTTTCCTTCTGTCCATGCATAACCATAAATCTACCTGGTATATTGACAGCCAAATGTTTTCTGACCTGTGCCAAACATAGTCAAATAAATTTTAACTCCTTTGATGCACTACTTTACCAAAACCAAAGCCAGATGTTTCACAGGTGACCTGACAGAATACCATTACTTCTCAATTGCCATAAATAAAAGGCAAAGCTGTCACCAAGAGTGTACAAAGATATAGCATTCCAACATTCCTGAAGATTTAACCCTTCCTGACCAGTCACAAATTGAATGTCTGAAAGATGTTCTTGGACTTAGTAATTAGGCATAAGGATCTTGACATTATCACTTGTCACTTCTCTCAGTATTTAGATGCTTGGAAATGAAGTATTTAGGAGGTATTCCAGTCATTTCAGAAGCCACGGCTCTCATATAAAGACAGGCAGATAGACCTGCAGGAGTGCTTCAGAACTATGCAGAAGGTACAACTCTGTCTTCTATTAGGCTCCGTGAAAAAATAAATAGGCAGACCACTATGGTCCTTGATACATTAGCAATAACCAGTAGTCTTTTCAAGTACATCTTTTTCCTGAGTCAGTGTGCTAGTGAATATAACAAAAGCTCTAACAGTTTGCACTTTGTAATTCTCTCTGTGGCATAAGCTAGGATCTGCAAATATTTTCTAAAACAATAGTTTTATCATAAGACATGGGTCGATTTAGCTAAGTGCGTTGTGCTCACAGCATACACATTCCTGTTAGTGTAGTTGATCTCAATGATGGTGGAATAATACACAAAATGAAGCTTAATGAACCCCAGAAATGTTTTTATATTTAGCAAAAAGCATCTCTTATCCTGGGATGGTAGGCAAAATAAGTTTTTCACACTTAGAAATACTCTGTGACTAGGTTTATCAGGTATCCATCATGAAATAGAAGACTTCTGTATGGCTTGTTAGCAGTGAAACAACAAGAATAGTCCAGCATTAGTTGCAGCTGTCTGGGTTTAAAACCAAATGGACATAACAACAGCAACAGCAACCACCTTCCTTTTCAGCCCAAATGCTGCATAGGCTTCACGTATCTCTGCAGCTTTTCAGTCACCAGAGGGGGACAAAGAACCATAATGAAGAAGACTTAGTTACATTTTGGTCTCCCTAAATCCACAAAACTTTCGCTTCACTGTCTTCTCAGATGCTGGGTCACATTCCTGCTCCAAAGTCTATTTCTCTCATCTTTTCTAGTTTGGCATATCCTTCTTCTAGCTGCCGTAGCTTACAGAGGTATATACTGGATTTCAGGACTGCATAAAGCCAGCAAAATTAAACCCTTCATAAAGGAGTAAGTGGTCAAGGTTTCCCCATATTCTTCCCACTAACACCACACAATACTTCTGTTGATTTTGTCTTTCTAGACGGAAATATTGCTATCCAGTTTGTCATACAACTCATACATGGCTTCCTGCTACAGTCACTGACATTTCACGAAAACTATAGATATTGCCAAATAAAGATTCCCCTAATCTTTATTGAACTCTTTTGGTACTATTTTGTTTTACCTCATCTTTCTCACACATTATCTGACTTATTGGGCTGGTCTTCTTTCCTTATTTGGCATTTCTGTGTGATTGGAATTCTGTCTAGAACATATTGAGCAGCTGAGGCCATAGGGCTGTGTGCTAGGTTCATGAGACAAAGAGTGCATGATACTCCATCAGTATCCCCTTACAGAGTTTCAAGGAGTCGAAACTGTTACTGTAAAACTCTATTAATCCTGAAGATTAGGCAAGAAAAATATTCTTCTCTTCATGCAGAAAATATGAAGTGTATGTATTAATTTATGGCATGCAGTTGTATAGTCCCTGAGAGCACAGCTTTGGTGAAAACTTAGAGCTGTGCCCTTCAGAAGAGTGCTCTAATTTCCGACCAGTCAAGGATAATAACAACCATTGCTTGGAGTGGTGATTAGCAGTTAAAGAATTAGCTTCCTCATCTTCTTTTATCCTCTTGCCCCCTTCAATGTACAGAATTCAGCTTCTATCTCATTCTCATGCCCTTTTCTTCCAGATAAAGCATATAGACAGGACATATACTGAGCTTCTGGAAGACACAGAAGATGGCTTTGTGTAACCAAGTTTTGCTTTCCTTCATGAGTAGAAAAGGAAAATAGCAACAACCTGTAACTTTTCCTAAGAAAGGCTGGGGAAAGTGTTTATCCCATAAACTAAATACCTTCCTTCACAGACGTTTTTATGCAGATTAATGTTTGTGGCTACCTTGATTGATATGTTCACATAACACAAGAAGAAAGCTTGTCAGGTGTTCTTTTTCTCTTAGCATATACTTAACAGAAGGAAGGACGATATAATAATTGCGCTACAGGTTATCTGCAGACATATATCGCTCCTTCTGCAGAGTCTGGTATTTAGCATAATGTATCATGAACCATTTGCTATCTGTTTTATACGTTTGTCATTACCTAAAGAACATGTATTTAATTCTCAGTGTTTTTCAGACTCTCAAAGATGCAATTTCATGCCTGTCAACTCCATAAAATATATTAGATATTTTAATTTCTTTTAAATTTAAACCAGAACCCTGGCTTCAGTGGATGTTTCAATTTGGTTTTTAAATCTCTCCAAGCTTGTGACATTTGTAACCGCTCAGATGTTAACCCAAACCATTCACCCATTCACCTTGGTAACTGCATATTTTCAGTTTTTATGTACTGGGCTGGACATCAAAGACATGTTTTTATTGCAGAGATTTTACTAGCCAAGTCTAGATTCGTAACAAACCCTGTTCAGCAACAGCTGAATTGTAATGATAGTTCTTCTTTGAGATAAAAACAGGTGAACTGTTATTTATGAAGTCTCAAATTGATATCTTCCCTCCATCTTTGCTCTCCCTTCACTTCGCTACTCAGATTTAGACTGGGCCAGGATACTTTCAGGAAATAAATGCTTTATTTGATGTGCTCCTTACCATAAGAAGCCTCAGTCTTCCTGTAGGAAGACCAACACATACACATACACAGGCACACAGTAACGTCTTTCCAGTGGAGACACTCATGTGCTCTATAGCAACCTTAACCGAAAGGAATCTAGCTAGCGATGGATGCATTGAACAATTCTTTTTTTTTGTAAGAGAAACAGGTGCCTTTCGCACCTTATGTAACATTGTCTTCCCAGTCCTGTTCCCATATTGCTTCTGGAGGTCCGTGTATGTAGCTGTGGTCTATCCAATATGTACTCAGACCATCACCTCTATTCAGTCAAGCTCTCTTTCATTGCAATCCACACTCACAAAGTCTCTGTACACACACATGTTTAAATATTCTTGCTACTGCACAAGTAGGACTAAATATATTACCTGTTCTACGTAGTGACTTCAATAAACACTTGTTTTAATACAGCTAAGACCTTTAGATGATCAGGCAAACATGAGGCAGGACTCAGAAATTCTTTTGGCAAAAGATACCTAAACTTGATGTTAAGAAACATAAACAGCGTTCACAGTCACTTCAGTTTGTCAGGTTTCATATAAGAACTCACTTGTATTAAATAAGTTAGGGTACCAGTTGTTTCAGTAGGTGTTGTCAACCGGATCTTATGGTGAACATTATTTCCATCTTATTTCCAAGAGAAAGAAATGAGGATGCTGCTGAATTACAGTTTAACAGTAATGGTATCTTATATTTATATAAAGTGCCACCCCAGAGTGATTTACACAAGATATTCATAATAGTTACTCTGCCCATCCTTGAAATGTCTCCTTCTCTCAGCTGGAGCTTGGGGTCCAAGCAGACAGTTGGCAAAGAGCAGAAAGGACATCAGCAGGGGAAGGAGAATTTTGGCTGAAAATCCATAGACTTGGGAAATAGCATCTCTTATGGAAAAAAAAAACAGAACAAAACAAAAAAAACAACACTGTGAAATCATTAAACTCCTCTTAGAACAGAGGACTTCTGTCTTGTCAAAAAAACTTTGGTCATACAGAAAGCTTCTTGGGGGTTAATCATCTACCATGGAAACATGAAAGACCAAAATCTGCCGTTTTGCGAGAAAATGTTGCCAAGGAATATCCATAAGCCAAACACAGGCCGTCTCTTACAAGTTAAAGTACAAATGAATGTGTACTTGAGAGGGTTGGTCATCGATGTTTATGGATTTGCTTTTACTTGAATGTATTTTCAGTGCAGCACACACAAATGCGTACCACACTCCTTTCTGACTATATACAATTACAAGGCGTGTCAACATACTGCAGTGCCTGATCTGAAACCTATGATGGAAGCTCTCATAGAAATACCTCCTCCAGCATTTATCTCTATCATTTGACAGGAAAAAGGAGAGTTATGCTTCCTTGCTATGACAGCTGCAGTTTGTCATTGTTTTGGCGACTCAAATCAGCTCTGGATTGTTTGCAGCGCAGCAGCGATTTACCAAAGAATTAAGAGAATTCTTTTTTTTTGTCACCATCATGTTTCCGCCCAGCAGATTAAAAACAAAAAAAAAAGTACCTGCTTAGTTCACACAGAGTTATGGGAGGTACAGACTTGTAATTTGGACATCCATTCCTTTGGGACTGAGGCAAACCATTTAGAAAGTGTGCTCTACATCTCACTTCTCAGTTTCCCACCTCTCAAGAGAGTATCTTAACCATTGTTTTACATGATGTTCTGAAATGTAAAAACACACTTAACTGAAGATAAAGTGTAATAAACAGCCATCTCAACCATATTATATTTTAATGAAAAATTACAACCGTGCCAAGCAGACACTAGGAAGCGTCTGAATTCAAAACTACAAGAGGCTTTTAATTTTGTTTTAAATCTGACTTTTTCCCCTCCTTCACCCAATAGTGGCTTTCCCAATGCAGAGTTTTCCCACTAGCCATCAGGCTCTGGGAAAGCATTTAAGAAAGAGGAGGTGATAAGGGAAGAATGATTTGAGAATAAAATGTCTGTAGCGGAGAGAGAAAAGTAGCTGGTTTAGTGCTGCAGTATGTAAACTAGCTTGGGCTTTGAAGCAGACTTTTTAGAGCAGGTTGACAGTCCAAATGACAAGTGAGGGAACTCCTCACAGAAACATTTCTCATGGTTAGAACAGGGCAGCAGGTTAACCCGTTACTGAAGAATTAACTGTTCATCAGTTATGTGCTGACATGTCTGAAAAACATTTGGCCCCTTTGTCTATGATTCACTTTAATTCTGCCAGCCCTTTGTAACCCTGAAACGCCTAAGGTTTCTGTCCTCTCAGAGCTCTCCTGACATGACAGATGGTTTGAGAAATACTGTGGCACTAAATTTCACTACAGAATTTCCTGTGGGCTTTAGTAGAACACCAGCTTGCAAAGCAAAATCTCTCACAGTTTGTAAAATAGCTCATTTTCACCTGTTATACTTAAAAACGTTTGGAGGGATTGCTGATGAAAAAGACATGCCAGAGTCATCACGAACTAATGCACTCAGTGAGGAATTCAGTTATTTGTATGCTGAATTCTGATATTGAAAAAGAAAGAATACATAATCCTCTCTGATCTAAAGTAGTATGAAAATTTGGTGATTAGAGATCCCATTCCTCTTTGACCATGCCATGAAGATAATTGCAGATAGGAAAGAGGTATTCCCTAGAGAGTTTTGGTCATTCCTGAATATCTAATACCGGAGATAATTTTCTCTTCTTGCTCTTTGCTTCTCTAGCTAAATTTATCAGCATGCTTACCCTTTCCTTCTTGGTTTTTTTTTCATGTGATGAGTTTGTTTGTTTGTTTGTTTTCATTTGAGGAGTGGAGTGGCGGCTTGTAGGCTTCTTTTTAATGGTGAAATATAAGAAAATAAGTATAAGATACATCAATCAAATCAGGAACTTTACCAAAAGTTAGCTCCAATAAAGATTACCAAACAGACAGTATTGTGAAAGCCACAAGCCACCAGTTCTTGTTTACGAGAAGCTGGAACCCTCATAGAACCGTGTACTGAAACAGAGCCTGGAGATCAGATCTGAACTCAGACTTGTCAAGGAATTTCTCCATTACACTGGCTTTTTGATCAAACATCTAGAGTTCCTTTCCCTTGTGTCCTGAAAAATTTTCTTGCATTTTGTGGTATTTAGAAATCCCTGCTCTATGGCCAGTGTGAAGATAGACTGTAAATCTGATAGGCAAGGCAGCCAGTCACCTCATTCAGAACTGATCACTTTTTGTCTAGTTTTGACTGACATTGTTGCAGAAGTTCTCCACTCTGGATGTTACTGTCAGACAAATTAAAGTTACAGTGCAAGACAGATAGCTGAAGCACATCCTAAGGCTGCTTTAGAACTGTGAGCAAGGTTACAGTTGTTGGGTGTGGACTGTTGCTGTCAGAGCATAAATTCATTTAGTTTTGGGATATTGTTTCACTGTAAAACTGGTTTTCTGCTATAAGGTTATAATGAAAAGAGCAGAGGGATTACATGTTGAAGAAGATGGTGTGTGAGTTATGCAAACATGCAGGGCTGCTGCTATCTAACAGGGTGGCCACTTCAGCAGCGATAACAAACTTTCTCTGAACTCAAGCACATTTCCTGATAAAGTGGACTGTACAGCTGCTAGGTGAGATTTACCACAGATAGATTTAATAAGAAAAAGACGAGACACTATTTTTTGTTATTATGACTTGGACTGAAAAGCTAAGAATGACTTCAAGCCGAAAGACTCCCAGCTTCTCAGGATATTTAACTCAAACCACAAAGATGAACTAGTATTCTCTGATATTATCTGCAGATCTCCAGTATGCTAATTCATCAATTCAGTTAAAATATATACTCATTCTGATTTCAGTCTTATATCTGCTAGAACATTGACCAATCTGGGGTTTTTTTAAGGACAAAAATCAAATTATTTTCCACAATGCTTGTGCTCGTTGCACTATGTAAGGCTCATCTTAAAAGGATCCTGAGATACATTTGTTTCAAAGTATTTCCTCCTAGAATTGCTGCCTTTCCAAGTGTATATACTAAAGAAATGAATGTGGTAAACAATACTTTAAAAGTTGTTGTACTCCTGCATAAACTCTTGTGCTTGTTATACCTATCGTTAGCAAAGGCTCCCTTGCTTTCTCAATGTCAGGGAGAGGTATTGTAAATTAGCCTTCTATGAATTTAGTGTTAGGACTCAGATTTACAACTATTTCCGTCCCCAAAGCTCCTTCATTGAATCTGTATAATGGCAAAGACATCCTCCACAGTGATGGAATGTAAGCAGAAGCAGTAAGTTATCTATTGCTCCTGGACAACTTCCATGTACTAAACACCACCAAGTCTGGTTATTGAAAAGTGAAAGTCTTTCATTGGTGCCTACAAATTTCAATTAAACACCTGGGTAGGAAATAGAATATTACTTATCTTTAATCTTTATAATCAATAGAATCTTTGTTCTTCTTAAAACACCAGTAAATGCAAAACAATGTTATTCTGTTAATGGACATCAGCTCTAATAGGCTAGAGTAGTACAGACCTGAAAGAGTATTACAAACCTACTTCAGAAGCAGTTAAGTATATGGAGCCATGGCTGTGTGAAAAAAAACCGCTAAGATCATGGGGAATAAACATAAAAAGTATTTGTATAAGCAAAATACATATAGGACTTATGCTTCATTTTCCAAAAGAATGAGGGGACATTCTCTGTGGTTAGAAGGCAGAAAATACAAAGTTCATCAAAGGGAAATTACTTTCCCTTGGTAAGTATGTGATCAGACTTCCCAGCTATTTGCAGCTGGAAGCTGAAAGCAAAAGACAAAGATTCAAAATCAGGTTCAACAGATAAACAAGAATCCTCAGTGATACGATTGCTCAGACTGGCAAGCAACTCCAAAAGAGATAAAAGTGGTTTTTTTGGGTTTTTGTTTGTTTGTTTGTTGTTGTTTTTTTTTCACTGCCCAAGTAGCCCTTTAACTTTTTGCACAGAGATAAATTCCTCATGATTTACGTTGTGGTACCTTTCTACCTACTGTGCTTTTTTTATACTTCTGCTTTAGGCATCTGGGACTTGCTAACAGAAACCATTCCAACTTTTCTGTGAACTTGAAGGTACTGGTAGGACTTGGGCTTCCTCTCTTCCTCATGATCAGCCATCTTCAAGAGATAAATGACTCAAATTCTTTACTCCTAAGAAATGTTGTTTTCTTTCTACCCTCTCACGTGCACTAACAGGCGGACCTTCAAGTGAATAAAAAGACTGAGAGAGTTGTTTACACACTAGTGTATTCTTCTGCTCAGAAGGAGTTCTCCAGTGAGCAGTTTTGCTAATGAGTTTTTATTCAAGAGCCCCTGGCATTTTTGACGGGTGGAAGTTTCACCGGATTCCTGCAGTACTGAGGCCAGGTAGAGGCAAAATAAGAAACTTACATAGTTAATGGTGAAAGGGACTTTTGAGGTGACACTGAACTATCTTATTTACATGGAAAATACCTAGGTCGTTCAGTTTCTTTTATTTCTATGGGATTTATTTTTTGGTTGTTTTTTTGGTGTTTTTTTGTTTTTTTTTTTGTATTCATCTTTGTCATGGCTTAACCCCAGCTGGCAATTAAGCACCACACAGCTGCTCACTCACTCACCCCTCAGTGGGATGCGGGAGAGAGTTGGAAAACAAAAGTAAAACTTGTGGATTGCGATAAAGACAGTTTGACAAGACAGAAAAGGAAGAGAAGGTAATAACAACAGTAATAGAATATACAAAACAGGTGGTGAACAATACTATGGCTCAGCACCCACTGACATGCCCAGCCAATCCATGAACTGCAGTGCCCCCCCCCAGCCAATTCCTCCTAGTATATATACTAGGCATGACATCATATGGTATAGAATATCCCTTTGACTCATTTGAATGAGCTATCCTTGCTGTGTCCCCTCCTAGCACCTTGTGCACCTGCAGCCTTCATTGGAAAGGCACTGTGAGAAGCTGAAAAGTTCTTAATTTAGTATAAACACTGCTTAGGAACAACTAAATCATCAGTTATCAACATTATTCTCATCCTAAATCCAAAACACAGCACTATACCAGCTACCAGGAAGAAAATTAACTTTATTCCAGTGGAAACCATGACACTCCTACACACTTGATGCCTTTGAAAAACCTATTGCCACATCTTTTTTTTCTATCCAGGTCCCAAGATATTGCAGGTGTTTTCTATTTCTTCACAGAGTATCAGTTTTCTGTATTACACTTGCTTTTCTCCCTCACAAACTCTTTACTACATTGGCCATGTGAAATTGCATAGAATTACCTGTTTTTTTTCGTTATTGGCCCTGAATATAACTTACGCCGGTGGGTTCATTTTTACTTTATGTTTCTGGGGCTTTCCAAAATGTACTCTGAAATACAGATTGAATCTCAGCTCTAGAAAGATACATCTTACATTTCTTATAAATCAGCTACACATTCTTAGGCCAATGTTTATGCTAAGCCTTCTCTTTCTGTAGTATGTTGGTGGGAAGAAAATAAACATAAAGAAGCTATCTTAAAGTGATCTGCAGTAATTGATCAAAGTAGTTTTCTTGAAGACCTTAGTCATGAAAATCACAAACAGCTTCTGTGCACTAAACAACACCAAATGCTAGCCCTGAAGCTCTAAGGAATCATGGAAACTTCTCTTCAGTGCATTTCCCAGTATTGATCCATATGAATTTTCATGCTGCCAATTTTGCATAATTCTTAGGTTGAAATGAACTCAGAACATGCAACGTGAAACTCAGCCAAGCATTATGCTTCACATAATTCTGACTCAAAAACATATATTAGTCTGACTTCTCTGAAAGCAGTTTTCACAAAAGGCATGCAAGCATTGACGAACCCCATGCTGGATTCCAAATATATAATATGGTTTTGGTTTCATTGTAAACATTTTGCATAACTTTGGTTTTCTATATTAAAATGTTTTATGCAGTCTTCAGAAGAGTCTAAACAGGAGAAATCCAAAATTAACTCTGATGTCAATAAGTCCATGAGTTTCCTTATAGTCTTTGGACCCTGAAGTCACACTGGCTCAACAGCTCAATTCAGATATTAAGGAATAGTTTTTGAGAAAGCTGCAGATGACCTTCCAGGTTTTGTAGCACACTTTGCACATCTCTTCCAGAACAAATGATCTTCTGACACAGTCCACATAATTACCTACATCACAAGTAGTTGTGCATGGTCCTGTCTCTGCAGCATGGAGACTGCAGATTCTTCAGTATTCATGGAAAAAATGTCCAGAGGAAATGTACCTTCCTAGTGGGCTGTGGATTAAGGATATCTTGAAAGAAATCCTGATACTCAGATGACATGGATGTAGAAAGAACAGTATAACTCTTCAGCTCAGAGATTTTCAGCCTGAAAAAGAGGAAGCTGAGAGGAGACCTTATTGCTCTCTACAGCTACCTGAAAGGAGGTTGTAGGGAGGCTGATGTTGGCCTCTTCTCTCTAGTAACTAAGGACAGAACAAGAGGAAATGGCCACAAGTTCTGCCAGGAGAAGTTCAGGTCAGATATTAGAGAGAATTTTTTTATGAAAGAGTAGTTAAGCATTGGAACAGATTGCCCAAGGAAGTGCTGGAGTCACCATCCCTGGAGGTGTTCAAAAAATGGGTGTATGTGGTGCTCTGGGACATGGTTTAGTGGTCATGGAGGTGCTGGCTAGAAGGTTAGGCTTGATGATCTTGGAGGTCTTTTCCAACCTTTACCATTCTATCATTCTATGATTTATAACTGAAAGGTCATTAGAGGCTATTCCTATCCTGCAGTTTTAGCTAAACTGCTTAACAGTTTGCAGCTGTACTTACAAGTATCCTACAGAGCTTGGAGCTTCCTAGACTACCATGGCTGCATCTGCTTTTTGCAACACTTCAAAAAAAAAAACATTAAAGATGACAATTTTCTTGGACGCATAACAGGACCATTCAGACTATCAGTTAAGGGGCTCTTCTCAGCTGTATTTACTGGTATCCCCACATTTCTGAGAACAAATCAAAGAGATTTGCTTGACATAATACTCATTTAAACTGACTTATTTCACTTTGCAGTGAAAAGAATGAAGAATGAAGTCTTAGATAAAATTACAACTTGGCCTGAGAGGCTGTGTAAGAAGCTAGCATATCTCAGCTATTAGATATTACCTGTCATGAAATAGTAGTGCTGTGCTGTGATATATTTGCAGGATTATCAAAGTGAGCTTCAGATCACAGTATATATGTATAGAGATTTGTATAGAGATTATTGCTACTTTCTTTTCTCGAAAAGATGAATACAAGCACAGACCAGCATGAAATTCATGAGCAATTATAGCTTATGAATTTTGAGCTGGAATATCCAAGGCTCCAGCTACAGCTTTAACAAAATGACTACTAGTATTAGAAGAGGGACAAAGCAGAGTTAGAGAATGCTGATACAGGAAGACCATGGAGAACCTGTGATGCCAGAGGTGGCATGGTGAAACACAATCCTCACTGCACTCTTGAGAAGCCCTGAATACATTCAGGAGCTGCGGTCTCTCAAGACAGATGATTGTAGCAATCTTCAACCTAGGAGTTGTCTCACAGGCTTTGCTAGAAGACCACTGTCAACGTCCCTGTCCTGTGTTGTCCTGCTGTGTTAAGTGCTGACACATTTTTCAGCTGGGCTTTGCTGAAATTCTTCCTTCTGCATAAGGTATGTTAAACTCTTCAGTGAAAAAGGCATGTTGTGAAGTCTGACTGAAATTTGTCCCAATGTTTTTCTATTGATAAGTGGTGTCAGAGGAGTGTGAAGTGGATCTAGATACGACTCTTATTCACCTCTTCAGAGCTAGAGAGGTGTTTGGGGCTTGATGCCTCTAGCTATCTGTTCACTCTTCAGTATTTTTTCAAGTCAGAGTTAATGACTCAAAGTTTTAAAACAAACTTTAGAAGAGGAAGTTGGACTAAGACAAATAAGCGAATGTATTTAAAATTCCCAGAGTAAAGGTATTAAGGAGAAAAAACTACTGAGCAGGAAGTCTTTCTCCCAGCTGTGCTTTCTCATGTCAGGTGAATTCACACTCTGGTTTGACTTCAAATGATCGTAAAACATCTTTCGCATAAACAGTATATTTAACAAAGATAGGAGTGGCCTCATTAGAAGTGCAGTAGTTTCTCACACCTTGTCTGATTTAAGGGAATGACTGGTAACTTCACTGTGGATGTGCTGCAGATGCATTCCAACTCTGATATCATCAGCAGCAGCACCAAAAGCTTTGGTGTTGTGCAGTGTGGCTAATTTTCCAGAGCTAGTCAGATAAGGAAATAAACTTATTTCAGCAACTATACGTTATTCCCATTTCAAGAAAATCCTCTTGGGCTCTGATGTAAGGATTCTGTGAAAATTTTGGTTTATGTTTCTCTTTCCAAAAGTTATGCTGACTTTTCTCCAGATTTTTTGAGGTACTGACGGTATACTTATGTAACTGAGGAGAATTTAGCCTAGAAGATTAGCTTTTTTAAATAGATTTTCCTATAACAAATCATTACTTCAGTGTCTTGTGCAAAATGGCAGACCAAGCTATGTTTTGTTCTCAGACCAACTTTGCACACACATTGATCTTAAACATTTTCAGACTTATCACTATTTGATTATGGAGCCATAGTACTTCCACTTATAAAAGTACAGTGGATTTTAATGCTTCCTGTTAGATCTGAGACCTCTGACATTCAGATTTTTCTTCAATGCTTTTGCTGAAGACTTCCCTGCCTGCTGGTTGTTCTGAATTTCCTCCAGACACCATCCTCCCTTTCACTGAAGTCAGAATTAGGCCTTTTTTGAGACCTTCTTTCAAACTGATATTTGACTCCCTAGAATCCATTTCCCTCTTTTTGCTGTGTTAGACTTGAGATTATTCCTCTGTCCTCTGCCTTTGTCTACTTCTCCGTGCTACTTCTATGTTAGCTCCTACTCAAAACCACTTAGGGGCCAGACTCACCAGAGTTCTTATCCGAAGTTCAAAAACTTTGTCAAAGTACATTGTGAATTTTGCAGGTGGACTGTAGGAATTCAATATCTAGTCCTGACAACCATATCTTTTTTTTTTTTTTTTCCTCTGCACTGACACAAATTTAATATTTTCGTAACCCAGAGTCAAGAGATTTATTAGCAAATCTGAGATTTGGAGCCAACTCCTTCATGAACCAAGGCAAACCCCAAAGTTATGTGATGTATATATGATCATACATGTAAACTCTCACTGCTTAGTGGAGCTTGGTATTCATAAATTCATAAGCATAACTAAAAGAAGGTTTCTTACAATTCTTAATAAAATTACTTTCATTTAGCCAAATCAGCAAATGCAACCACTCTTCTATCCATCTTATTTGCAACAACTAAATCTTAGAGCAATAACTAAAACTGACACATCTCTTCTAGAATCAAGCATGTCTACCCCATGAGCTGGCCCAAGTTAAGATCTTCTCATGTAACATATTAGGATTGTTGCACAAAAACAAATCCTTAGGTTTTCTTCTCAGAGAGGAAGGTTGTGTGGATACCCTGCTGTATTCAATCAAGATTCTCTAACCAACTTTCAGAGCACTGAGAAAAGCAGCGTATTTTGAAATAAATGATGCTAGAATTTGAACATATGCTTTGTAATTGAGATTACTCATACATAGATAATTGCTATACCTCACATAAATGTGATGAGAGAAAATTAAATTTTAAGTGGGCAGGTAGCCAATAAATCTTACTGTAGCCTAATTTTAAGATGAATGTTGCCTTAGGCAAGACATATGTAGACTAGAAAGAAAAAGACTGACGTTTTATAAAATATTCTGCCATTTCGCTCTCTCTTAATTATACAACATTGAAGTATCAAAGCACCTATTTTTTCCAACACTTGTACCACTTAAAATTTTTTTTAAAAGAAAAAATGAAAGACCCTGCCAAACAAATCAAAAAGCAGCAGATCCTTTTCAGAGTGCTTGCTGCTTCTGACAGGCACCATCCACTGTGATCATTTTCTTCACACTGACAATGTCAGAAGATTGAGTTTTCATTCTCTGCAGTTGCAGGTATCTTTGTAACTTGAGTTCATCCAACTGTTTTACAGGAATTTTAATTTTGTATCTTAAAGAAAGTGTGATCTATTAGAATATTACTCCTGGAAAACTCTGTTGTATTCTGAATTTATCATTCACCAAAGGAGTTTTGATTATTACTGAGCTACTTTGAATCCTTTAGAAGTGTGACAGCAAACCCATGCCTTTCATACAAGCTGAGCTGCTGGAGGCCTCATATATAAGGCCTTTCCTAGTGGATACTAGGAAGGTTACTTGTACTGCATGAATGTCAGTTACAGTTTTTTAACACAAAAGAGATGTGTTTTGTTCTATTGCATCAGCAAATATCAGGTGCAATATATGGCAAATGACATCTGTTTTAGGTAAATTATCTGGGACCTGACATAAAGTTACATACAGGTTTTCCTATACAAAAAGAGGTGACTGTGCCAGAAAGGCCAGTGTCATTGAGGCAGGTATTATACACCAAAAGGAGCATGTAAGGAACAATGCCATGAAAATGTAAAGTATATATGGTCCAGCAGAAAGCAGTGCCTTCTTGAAGCTGCAGTCATGAAGCCCCAAAAACTTAGCCGAAAATATTGGTGTTCCCTTATTTCCTTCATGACAAAATAAACATAATCACAGCTTTTTATTATTCTTTTGCAGAAAAAAAAAGAGGTAGGTTATCCTTGGGAGGAGATAAAGAGAAAAGAAGTGTGATATTCCTGTGGTACAGTGTGGCAATCAGTATTAAATGGTGAAACTTCACCTTTTTCTGGGGGACGTATTAGAGTTAGAAAAAAAAAAGACCTTGATTTCATCTTTCAGTATACAGTAGTTTTCAGAGGACAAAGTCAGCTTTAAAAGATTATATTTAACTCTTTTTTTTTTAATTTTATTTTTGCCATTGAATGCATTAAGAATATATATTGTTTAGCTATTTCTACTCTTTTGTTGTTGTTGTTGTTTTTCTTTATCTCCTTCAAATTCTACTGATTCAGCACTTTAAGTTCCCTTAAATTTACACTGCATCAAAACCTGGAGTTCTAATCTTTTCTTCAGTGTGTTTTTATTGTCCACTGGAGATATTTCAAAGATGTAGAATGAAAGGAGAAAAAAAATCCTGCAACTGAAAACAAGTGTAGTTAAGTTATTTTTGTTATACTTGATGTTTAACAAGCTAGGTTTAAAAAGTGAGAGAACAAACAAAACTCTCAGACCCCAAGATAAAATGGAATTCATACAGGATCAACTTTCTGTGTTTCGGTCAGTTTTAATCCCAGTAAGGTAGATCCAAGATAAAAACAACCTGAACTTACAGACTTCAAGCTGCAGACCCTATACACCCAAGATATATTTTTCTAATGGGCCCAAGCTCTTCAACAGATAGATTCCAGAAGGTTAGACCCTTAGGTGATCCATTGCTAGCTTTCCAGTAAACATGCTATCCAAGAGTACTCTGATATTGAAGTTGATGTACAGTTTGTCTCAAGTCATAGTGTAGCTCATTTTATTTTAAGAAGAGAATAAAGAGAGGAAAAGCAATGAGTCTGCTGGGAACTGGTCTAACCTATTTAAATTCAAATTAACAGAAAGGTCTGTTTGTGATGAATGCTTTTTTTGCTGTGATTGCTTCCCTCAGCCTGTTTGGGTGTGTAGTCTCAGGGTAAAGAAAAGGGTTAATCTCAGTACTTCATTGTTAGTGAGGTTCAGGCAAGAAATGAGGTGCTGCCCCCTATTCAGGAGCATATCTACTCTGGGACTTGAAATCCTCCTGCCTCACTCACAGTGAGAAGTTGGAACTGTCAGAAAGAGAAGGAGAGAGGCCCTGGGGTTGGGAGGGTGTCTGAGGAGTGGCTCCCCTCCCTGGGGAGTGGCTGACCTGTATTTGTAAGATGCTGAGCCCTGGGTGTTTTGAGTCTGAAAATTAGTTACTAGTACCTGTAACCCAAATAAGACCAAAATGCCACTGCAGGAGCCGACTTGCCTCTTTCTTTCACTACTGGATTTCTGCTTGGGAAAAGATTTCACCTGCAAGCACTGGAGAGACCACAGAGAGTGGTTGGGATGCTGTCATGCCCAAATTCACTGAACAAAAAAAAGCCCCAAATTTACCTTAGTGTAGAGCTTGGCCAAGATGGTCCCTCACCATTTGAAGTTGAACACACGGAAAGCAGCCCAACTTTGCACAGCAAGATTCTCAGGACACAAAGATCAGTGACAGTATCAAGTTGGCATTTTACTCCAGTTGTCACTTCTTTCCTGCTTTCTGTCAGCCTAGTCCCTACTGGTCAGACTTAAAAATAAACATTTTTGGCTCTGGAAAAATTAATTACATTCCTGCGGAAAACAGGTTGGTTAAAAGAAGCACTATCAAGTCCAAGAAATAAACAGGAAAGTATTATTAAGAGAAAAATAATCTTTAAAAGAAACAGATTTAATGATTAACAGCTCTACTTTACCACAGGCAGAATTCCAGTGGTGATATATGGAAGCCTTCTGGGACTCTCAATTTTTACTAGATAATCCACCCTGAATGTTAAAATACTGCTTTATCCTCCGCACATCACCTTTTGAACTATTCAGGCATTTTACTAATTGACCTCAAGAACAACTCTGGCCCAAATTGTCTGAGACATATGGTTGCCTGACTCCCAACAATAAAATAAAAATGTAGTTGGTTGGGGGATTTTTTTACTTTATGTTCTAAGTTTGTCTTGAAGGCCTTAGTTTTGGTGGGGTTTTTTTGTTTGTTTTGGTTTGGTTTTTTTAAGAAAAAGTGCAAATTACCCTGAGAATTAGTATCTTTTGTCCATGAATATTCTGTTACTTTTCATTCTGATATTGCCCATTGTATTGTGCATTTACTCGGTCACATAATTACCATTTATTCACAGTGCATTTGGTGTACAAGAATCAGAAAAAAAATCAAGTTAATTAAAACAACATTAATTGTTACTGATTATAGAAGTTCCTTTATATTAGGGGAAAAAACCTATTTTCTCCCCAAACCATCTTTTAGGACTAAAGCTTTTACAATGGGGAGACTCAAACAACTATAGTCATGAAAGAACTTTACTTCTTGGTGTTTCTTGGCATAGCTCTCTAAGTTTTCCTTAACAGAACTGAGAAGTGATGAAGCTTCGCTTTTAAGTAACTTGAATCAGCACCAGTCACTGGAGGAAGGCTGTAAAATAGTTGTCAATACCTATACAGACAACCATCCTATTAAAATAGGTACATCAGGTTCCTGGAACCTGTCGGAGAGAGACAAAATGTGTCATTCCCTCACCTCCTAGAAAGGTGGAAATAAAATACTGACCGCTAATTGTATTAGTTATGCCAGAGAGTAAAACAAAGGCAGATAGCCTCTCCTGTGTATAAGCTCCAGTCAGGTTTTACAGAGGTGAAGTTATTTACACTACTAGTAGAACCATGGGCCCAACCTTGGTCAGACACAGCAGCAGAGAGCCCTTGCCTCAATGAATTTGTGAAAGAAAAGAGAAGACAAAGAATAAGCCGAACAATCCTTACTTTTTTCCTTCATAATTCAGGCACAGAACAAGTCAAAACTACAGATTAAATGAGCATCCATTTTCAGAAATCTCAACTGTAACCACAAATTTCTTTACTTCATACCTTTACTTCTTTTCTTTTTACATCTTTTCCACTCTTCAAAATACATCTTTCAGGATATATGCAAATAAATCATATGTGATAACACCACAGCACGTGGTGGGTTTGTGTCCATCAGAATGGACAGACCCACCTACAGCCAGTTTTATCCTGCCTGGGAAAAGATTTGGGACTGTGGAAAGAGGCAGGGAGGCTGCAAAGGGAAGGCATTTTCTCAATTTAATGATGAGTCTAGTGTCCTTCACCACAGTGCTTGCATAGCACCAAACTGTTTACAGCAGAGCACATTGATCCTCTGGAGGAACATAACCATTTCACAAACTGTATTTCAAAATATTTCTATTAAGACACTGACAGCTCCTGAGACTTGACTGCTATTTTGTGGCTTACAGATTTATAGGTATGTGATTACATGCCTGCATGCCCACCCACCCACCCACCCACCCATGTTTCAATCAAGCTGCTAACCTGACAAAGAAAAAGCCATCTGTTTGCTAATCCTCATGGCCATTTTTCTCTCATTTCTGACATGTACTTCTTGGTTATTTTCTCTAATCAGAAGATGATGCAGTGTATGATCAGTGCTGTATTCTTCACAACACAGCGGCTCTCATAATGTCCCACATCTTTCCATACTTTTGCACATTCATTTCCCTCTTCGCAGAAAAGAAGTGCATTGCAAACTTGCGATGGGCATCTCCACTTTCTGATTCAAACCAAGTATTTGTGTTTTCCGTGTCCCATGTAGGGGCTTGTGTTTTAGTTGATCATACAAAGCCCTGCAGAGTCAGTGGTCTTACCCTATGGAGTTGTGGCATTCTCCAGGTTCACCTGTGCTGGTTGAGTAGGCTACCTACCCATGGCTCCCCCAGCAGCTACTCACTAGTTCTTCTGTGAATTTCTGCTTCTTATGATCTGTCTAGTGACATCTTTGCTTGAGTGATATCTGACATGCCTAAGTCCAAATATATCAGGACAACTTTCAATTTAGATCATCTCTTATTGGCTACCGCCATTTAGAGGATGCTGGTGCAACAATATCAACTGAATTTGGGTGGCGATTTTCAAAGCAGAAAGATGAGAAAACAAAGGTAGATGAATTAATCACCTGACACAGTCCTGAGACAGTCCTTGTGCTCTTCAGGAGTAAGAAAGCTCTATTGTTTAATCTTATTTTTTTATTGTTCATTTAAACTGAACTTTCACTGTTCCCTGGACAAAGCTATGGGGCTCCACTGCCTGGGGCATGTATTAGAAGTGCATTTCTGCACACACTTGTGTATAATAACTGTCATGTTCAGCGTGGAAAGCCTTCAGCACGCAGCTGCAGATTTGTTAAACAGTACATTTGCACTCTACCCTCAGCAGCCACATGATAATGACATCCTCTTTCCCTTTCTGTGACCCTGTATGCCAGGTAAACTCAAATTGCTGTATCCAGAGTCCTGCCTCAAATCCCAGAGCATGAAAGAGGCTATGATTCAGGGGTTACAATGTCTAATGTGGTAGAGTTGAGGCTAATGTGAGATGTCTCTGCAGAGCATGAATTTTGATGCCTATTTGCCAATCCTAAGGTGTTGGTCTGGTTTTTCACCATGCATAGGAGAAAAATATCAGTGGTTTTCTGGATTAGTGCTTCATTAGCCACCAAAATTTTAGATGCATTAATGTAAATAACACCCTGACAGAAGGACATACTATAAGAGGCATAGAAAAATACCTTAGAAACCTTATAAAAAAAATTAAGGATATAGTTTCTGATTTCAACTACATACAGACAAAAACTGTGTATTACTGACAAATGTTTGTGAGGAAAATCTTCCTGTCTGAAGGGAGTCTCAGCAGAAACAATTTGTCAGCCTCAATTTCATACCACTAAGGCATGAAAATATGGATTTGTGACAATGATGCAGGAATACATTTGCCTGTCTATGCAAGTGATCCCAATTGAACTATTCTTTGGAAGTGTTAAATAAAAGAGAAACCCTTCTAAGCATACACTGTGACCTGACTAAAATACATATCGTGTGACAAGTTATATGATATCTTTTGGAAGAAAAAGTGGGCTATGAACAAGTTGTCTCTTCCAGAGAACAGAGCTACTAAGTTCTCAGAGAAATGAGGCAAAATGACTTTGTCATCCAGGTAATGAAATTCTGATCCTGACTTGAATCATCAGCTGATTAGAGCACTCAGATCAGTGATTTTTGTTATACATATACAATAATTCTGTCAGTTTTTACCTTAAAATATTGATAACACATATGGGATAAGAGCTTGATGTATCACCTTATAATAGAGCTTAAATGTTTCATTTGATTTGGTGTATCAGATTCAGAAAACCTCAGGCATGAAGTTACTTACGTGATCCATTTTCTAATCATCATAAACATATATTTTACTGTGAGACATTTCTTTTTTTTTTGAGGTTGGGACTAGTGACTGTGCATATTGTTATTAAAAAAAGTCAAAGCATTCTGCATTACTGAATCTGTTGAATTCTTTAATGTAAGCTGAACAACTGTATCTCAAAGAGAAAAGACTTTTTGCCCTTCAGTTAAAAGTTCAAAGTATATAGAGGGATTTTAAATGTCTATACGCCCTGTCAAATGCTAAATCAAATGAAATAACCTTATGTATACATACTTTACAATCCTCAACAGCTTTCTGATCTCTTTCAGGATAAATCCATAAAGCAAACAAAAGTTACTTTCTCATCAGAGACACTTTCTAGTTTGAAGAGTTTCAGCTCTGAATTCTTTTAAACACCTGTCTCCTTCCCCCTGCAGTTATTTATACCTTAAAGGTAAAACTCTGCTTGTTGAAAGTTTCTGAGCAAACACCAAAATCTTAGAGGACTGAAAATTATAGCCAAATTTTTTAGGATTTGGAAACTGGACATAAATATAAAATACACTTTGTGTTCCTGCTTATATTCTTTAATTTATATATACAGAAAACAGTTAGTATGTATATTATAATTTATTTATTTATGTTCTGTATGCAGCACTTGTAGATAAAGAAAATACCCACACTTGCCTTCTGGCTTGTGAAGAGTTATCATTAGAGAAAGACAACTCATTCCCAGGTTATCTCAACCTAACATTCATTTATATCCCTGATTTGCTCCTTGTATCATACTATAAACTAAATACCTTTGGGCACTGGATTTCTGGTTCATTCGTGTTTATCTCGGGCACAGTACCGCTTTCACCACATGTAAGTACAGAGTCACTACTAGCAGTCAGTGTCAGTAATCATAATTTTGTTAAACCTCAACTGAAGGAACAGCTCCTGCAGATATGTCCATGTATGGACTAAGGGCAGGTCACCGGTAACCCTGTATGCTCTAGGAGAACTGCCCTGGGGAGACCTCTGACTATAATAATACAATTTTTTAAAACCCACACACTTTTTTAACAGAGGTGAGATGTTTTGATTACTGTACACTGCACTCTTGGGCATCCTTCCCTCAGGCATTGTTGCTTTCTTGTTCTTCTACTGCAGAGGGAAAAATTCAGGGACCCCTCTGCCTGCCCAGCAGTAGTTACTTTAGGGTTCATGTGCTTCTGCCAGTTTTGGTGGCCCTATTACATCTCGCATGCTTTGATCATTGTACAGGATTTCAAGACTTCAGTTTGTGCAGAAATCTGAAGTTATGAGACATTAGTACCTATATTGGCATGATCTGCAGGCCTGCAAGACTGCAGCAAGGCTGAAGAAAGAACAGAGCATCTCCAGACCACCTCTCCTTACCTCAGCTACAAGATCATCTCAACACTGTAAAATGTATATATTAGCTTTAGAAGTCTATGTTTACTTAAGTGATATTTATAACGTATATTTTCCTGTCCCCAGTGTTTTCTTTGTAGATTTTAATGAGTTTCAAGACTGTGAATATAAAGTGTATAAATACGTCTCTCAGCCCTGACTACAGAATTACGACCAGTAATTTTGCAATGTCTTATATTAAATTCTGAATTAATTTTGAGTTAACATGATGTGTCTCATCAATGTTTGGCTGTACAGTTGATGAAAGCTGGAGTCTTTCGTAATCTATGGGAGGTTTTCCGCTTTTGAAGGTCATTTCTACTCATATATCACCTGTGTTAAAGTGCAAATAGCTTAAATGTAATTCAGACAGGGGAATGTTCTGTGATGGAAAGAGAAAAACTATTTCAATTAGTGTGAAGCAGCAATTCTGTAAAACCAAAATGAAAGATTTCAATAGCTATGTCTTGTTACAGTATGTCAGCATCATGCAATACCACTGTTGCTGGTATGTCTTCTTAGTGAAGACTGGAAGAATCCACCAGATTCTGAATTAATAGTAAAAGGAAAAACAATTAGAAAAAAAATTCTGGTTTTGAAAATGGTTCTTTAGGATTTTCAATGATGTTAATTGAATGTAATGAAAAAGATGTTCAAATAAAACAGATTTTTCTCAGGGGAAAAAAAAAAATCTTAATTCTGTTTTACTATCTAATGTATATGAGGATACATTAAGAGAGAATTAAACAGTACGCAGTTGAAAATGCCATCTGCAATACAGTCACAATTTGTCACTCAGCTTCATTCACCTTGTAATTATCAAATATCTTTACTTGGGGTAGCCTTAACCCTGCTCTGTGGATTAATCTGATGTATTATGGCAATGCACACACTTTAAGAAAAAAATAATTAAATTTGGTGTGAAATCAAAACTCGTCTTTTTTCAAAACCCCAAAATGTAATTTATTTTTCCCAAAATATTCAAAGGGACTTTTTTTTTTTTTTTTTTTTT
>VWZK01022095.1:65558-92278 GCA_013396935.1 Baryphthengus martii
TTTTTTTTTTTTTTTTACTGAATGTGTTTTAGAGGTCTTTTTCACTTTAGTCAGAATTGTTGAACCTTTTCATAAAATTTTATTCATAGATTTATTTAATTTACCAGAAAACAATCTTTTTTTTATCACATATAATAAATATATCATCAGCTATTTAACAATCTTTTAGTTGTGTAATATACATGTGAAGGGAACCATTATTATGAAAAATGAGAGGTTTAAGGAATAATATCAATATTCTGTATCTTTGGAAAGGGCCAAGAGGGCATTTTCTGCAAAATCTAAGATGAAGAAACAGAAAAAAAGCCCATGGTCTGTAATCCTAACATTTCATATCAAGGTTATCTGTGATGTTTTCACAATCTGTGAATGAATATTTGTTTCTATAAAGAACATCTTTGTTTAACTAGAGAAAAGTAAACATACACGTGAAAAGGTGACAGAATTATGAGACAGCACAATTCGTAAATGTTTGCCCATAAACATTACAGATGATAAACTAAATCATCCACAGAATTTTATTTAATGTGTTGAACATGAAGATAGGTTACACTTCAAAATGTAAGAGGAGGAGGTATTAAATCTCATTTTGCTGTAACTGTAATTATCAAGTCGCCATTCAAAAGACAGTATAGCCTGTAGTAGGACAAGAGGCCAACGCTTGGCCTCTAGAAGTCATTCTGCATTCATTAAATAAAAAAGACTCAACAGATTTGTATATTTGTTATATATGATATTCATAAAATGCACATCTATGAAATTGTATATCTGGCCTTGTAACGATGCATGCTCACACAAGCAAGCAGTGATCAGTCATTGTTTGCTACCTAATCCCAAGTAAGAGCTGGGTGGAGCAAGACAAAGGCCCTGCTATTACGAGTAACAGGGATGCTGTTCCCATCATGAGAACCAAGAAAGAAACACAGGGGAAATTTTAAACTAAGGAGCACGTTAAATAGAAACTGAGTTGTCATTAAGTGTTGGAGGTATCTCAGCCAGGCTTCATTTACATGGATGGTTTTTATACAAGCAGATTAAAGGACACATGAAAGCATAAATTTCTGTCAGAAAATAGAACACCATCTATTGTAGACATATTTCATTAGTTACAGGTACTGATAGCTGAAATTAATGAACTAAGATTAAAAATTTGAAATCAATCTTTTACCTAAAAATGCATAGTCTACAGATTTCAGGAACCTGTAGAATCTCTAAAATTACACCAGAAAATTTTCGATTCTCTTGAACACCACATTGTCATTTATGCCCACATGACACAAACCCAATTTTATCACAAATAACAACTAAATCAAAATACTATTTACTCTTTATGTTTATGCTTGCATATGTAAGAAGATCACTTAGATGAAGGAACAGGTTTCCTTAAAAAAAGAAATCTCAGAGAAGTGTGAGATTGGCCAATTCTAAGCAGATTTGGAGTCATAATACGCCTGAAATGTCTGTGAATAGATATCTGGTAGTTAAACCATCAGCAGCTGCTTTGGGTATAGATGGTTGCTAACAGTAGAACAACATGGTTATCATGAAGCCTTCTTCTGCCTGCATGGTTAGAGGCACCAGGAATACTTCAGAGCTTTGAAAAGAGAAGCAAGCAAATGAGCAGTGAGCTGGATTCAAGTAGGTGACCCAGCACAGGCAAGAATTCAGTCTCAGCCACTTACACTTTCAGGCTAACAGGATAGAATTAATTAGCTGAATTTGAAATACCCAGGCTAAGCTAGTCAACTAGGCTTTCTCTATGACAGAGGAGACACAAAGAGGCATTTCGTCAGGATCCACGCACTCAAACATAAGAAAGGCTAGATCGCCCTTGGCAGGTGCCCACCTCTCCCTTTCACATAAATATAAAACACAGCAGTGCAAGGAAGAGGCTTTGACTGATGCCTATATCTTTGTTCAAAGAAAACTGGGTGAGGTAAATCCCATCATCATTAGTGTTCATCATATATACCCTATTGCATTTCGTAAATGTGAATGAGAACACTGTAGCTGTCTGGAAAGATGCTGAATGTTACCTGAAAGGTGGCAATTGTTGGTTAGTATGCTTTCAAAGTAAAAATATACGTTACTAAGTATTACTCCCAAAATTTACTGCATATTGCTCAGTTCTGCAGAAGGATTCTCTTAAATCAGATACAATGGTTTTTTTAATGACAAGGAATTTTTTTTAGGATCTTTTTCTTCAGAGGGGTTCTCCCCATGTTGAGTATCTTAGGAAAATGAAGAGGGCCAAGTCCTGCAGTTCTTGAAATGATGCAGGGAAAATTCCCACCAAATTCAACCAGTGCTGAGGATGGGCTGTGGGATCTGGATGAAGGCAATGACCATTGAAGCAGCTGTTACTGATGAAAAGCATTTGCCAACACCTTCCCAGTGGCTTAATTTATTTGGTTTTGCATATTGCAAATTGTAACCGTTGCAATGAGCAACTCGCTGAGCAAAGAAAAGCAATAGGATGACAACCACCTCACAGGAAAGTACATACAGACTACTGCTGACATGTTTGCTAGTCATTCAAATTGCACTTATCTCAATGAGAGTAATAGTATTTCAGAAAGATCACCCTTGCTAGCTCTTTTGACTCCCTCACAGATATGATGATCATCATTCCAGTTGATCATTGCTTTAGTCATTAATTTTTATGACTGTTTCCATTCTCAGAGATAAAAAAAATGAAAAAAAACAACCCAGCCATAGACTCTAAGCGTGTTAATATCCAAGTGCACTTTTCCAAGCTGAAATATATTGCCCTGTCTATGAAGTGAAAGGAACTTGCCATCTTTCAAACCATTACCACAGGATAGCCATTTTCATTAATTTGAATTTACAATTGAAGATGCAAAGGGTACAAACATACTAAAAAAATCTGCAAAACTATTCAACTATCCCAAGAGATTAACCCACCCCTCAGACTTAAATTTTCATTTGTGTTCTCCTGTAAATGGAGATGCAAATATGAAAATGACTATGGGATCACTTCATGTGGGAATTCAAGAACTGCTGTCAGAGCTAAAAAATGCTCAGTTATATATATCAGAGTTATTCATAGATTGCAGTGAGATTTATAAGAGAAAGTGAGTTATGAAGTTTTTATGTAATGCAGCTTTTTAACATATCCAGATACAACATTTCTTCATGCCTTTTATTATGTGCCATTAGTTCCATCATTTAGATTCCATATAGATTAGAAAAAAAAAGGGGTTTTTCTTCTTTTTTTTTTTTTTTGATTGAGTTTAAGTATTTGAGTGGTCTGTGTATAAGGAATAAGAGCTATCAAATCATGATAGCTTTTACAAAAGCAATGTGACAGTTCAATATTTTTAAATATAATGTCATTAGCTTGATATGATCATTTCTGGTGCTGTAATAACATTATTTTTCATATATTGAAGCTCTGAGAACTTTGGCAGTTTCAAATCCCCAGCATTCAATGTATTATCTTTGTCTTTGTGTGTTTGGTTGGTTGGTTTGTTTTGTCTGTGTTTTGGTGTGGGTTTTTTTGTTTCATTTGCTGTGAGTTCACTTACTGAGTTTAATTTTGGGTTTCTGGACTCATGCAAACCCAAAAACTCAAAGCAATACTCAACCGTAATCATGAGTTTTCCATGGTTTGGAACAAAACAGTAAAGTTTCTGTGAATCTCAGAGAGGATTGACAGTCAATCTATACTTTGTAAATTCATCCTGAGTTCATTTCAAGGGTCAGAAAAACTTGGAAAATCTTTTTGACAAATCTGGGACAAATTGAGGATTATGAAGACAACTCAAAACATTCCTATCTCAAAAAAGGCAAGTAATCCCTCGTCTTTCCTTTGTCCTCCAAAAAGCTTCTGACAAACCAGTTGCTATAGAGATGGAAATTTTATATAGCTGTTAACTTCATAAGAAAATGTACACAGTTCATTCAGATGAGAAAGGCTTACTTATTCTTATGCTTTTTATAATTTATTTTTTTGTATCTGTCCCACATTCTGCTGAAATGCTTCTAATTTATACTTACTTACATTAAAGGAAGTTTAGGCCTATAATTCAATGTTGATCAAATTGTATAAAATCCTTCTTTCTCCCATACAAATGGGTCTTTTTTTTTTTTTTCTGTGTCTGAGGGCCCCTACCTACATTTGACCTCATTCAAGTCACTTCGCATTTAAGTCCAGATCTCAAAAAAATTAACCAAGGTTAAAAAAAAAATTAAAAAAACAGAAAAAGAAATGTCCATTCTTTCATTATTTACATACTTAATGTTGTTTGATTCAGAAACCACATTGTAAATATTTCCTTTTCAAAAAGACCAGTAAGTATCAAAATATATATAAATATTCTACAAAACGATCAGTGTGCTCTCACTAAAAACAGATGCCTTGAAAATACTTGGCTTGTTTTTAAGAAAAACACTTAAATCATTTTTTGAGGTCTAGCCATATATACATTCAAAGAGCAAGTGCTTTCAGAAGAAATGCTTCTAAAATATATATGTATACATATTTCACATGTATATATAAGACAGAAAATCTTTACTTAATATTCAGAAAATCAACCGCGCTGCAGGTGTACAACGCTTTCCAAAAAAGACTTGGGAACAAGAAGAATTTACCTAAATGGCCCCTTTTACAGCAAAGTTTATACTGCCGTTCACACCATCCCAGCAGCACAGTGAATGCCTTCAAGTTCCCATCTCTTTCCAAGAAACAAAATATCTTCAAGCCCACAGGCCTAGATGCGCCCGCAGCTCCAGTGCACTCACACTGATGGAGGAGCACGATCCGAGAAGACTCCATCAGTGCACCGTTTTGGCATGGGGGATGACAACTGAGCTTCCCACCCGAGCTCACCACCACTCTGAGCTGCTGGGCAGGGATATCAGTCCCAATCACAGCTGGTCCTTCCACATCTGAAGGAGAAGATGGATTTGTTGCAGTGTGTGGTCAATACAGCAGGTGCCAGAAAGGAAAAAAAAATATGTACAAGTTTTGTTTATCTGGGTCAGCTGCTTGCTAAGGAGTATAGACTTGAACTTGGCACCTTGCATCTCAGAGCAGCATGAGTCTGTCCCATGTAGTTTTTCTTTTCATAGGGATAAAATATAGTTCCAGTATTTCAGTATTTTAAGCATATGTGTTGTTTTCCTCATCTGGTGCGGCTTGCCTTGGTTTCCTAAGTTTTCCATGCTTTGGAAGTACTTGCTGATCTAGTCTGGAATGTGGTCTTTTCTTTTTGTTATTTACTATGTTTATTTTTGAGGTAGCCATCTCAGGTCTCTTGTCGCTAAGCTACAGCACAACTAACAGGGCCTTATTCAGAAATACTCACTGACTAAGTTAGGAAATTAGGGCAAAAATCACTACTAAGTAATTGTAAACAGATGAGGCAGGATCCATCTCTCTTTAATTTGACATCCTAAAATTTAGGTATCTGGTCTAAACTAGTCCATCTAAACTCCTTCTCTCATCAGAAGAGAGACATAACCTTCTCCAAATAACAGTTCATTTCACTGTAAGTTGAGCAGCTAAAATATACAATCCTTAAAATGTGCCTATGTCTCCCCTTCATTTTTTTTAGGAAGCCTAAATAACTAACTGAAACTAAACACGCCTTTTAAGTGAAATGAAGCCCACCCCCACTCATGGATATTTGCATCTAACATGAACCTGGCATACACAAAGTTATTTCACTGAAGGGTTTCTTAATCACTCTGCAAGGAACAAATACTCTCAGCTGGCTAACAGCAAGCAGCGCCCACTACACAGAGATTTTCAGCATAGTTTTAGTTACACATCTCCTCAGCTCTTGTGAAATATATGACTATACAACAGAGCAATTATAAAGTGACTTTCATGCACAAATAGAAATGTGTAAAGAAGAGATACTAAAAGCAAAGACAAATGAATACATGATGAAGTAATTAGAAACAGGTCACGCTATAGTGCTGTTTGAGAGGAGCGTTTTTCACTTGGTCCTATTGATGTGCTGAGACCCACAAAGAACTTAAACATGGATGAAGTTTTCTAACACATAGTAAGTTGCAGAAAAATACCATGTAATTTAGAAAAAAAAATAAAATTCCACTACTGTTTCTACTGAGTACAGTGTTCTTTTTCTGTACTCCTCCTAACTAAAATCAGGTTGCAAAGCATAAACAATACATTTTACATAAAAACTCAGCGTATATGCACATTGATTTTTACTGTGGAATGCAATGTGCCAGTACCTCTAGTGTGAGGTTCAGGGTTTTTTTTCTAGTTTTGCTGGCAAATGTAGTATCAGGCGTGTACCAGGATTTAGCCACACTAAGTTGAAACACTTTCTGACCCAATTGCACTGAAGTCAAAGGCGATTACACTTCAGGCTCCTCTATTTTCAAGGTCCTTTGATATTCCAGAAGATAGCTTACTGTTCAGATCTCCTCTTCCAGAAATCAAAATCATATTTTGCTATTCCTCTCTCCAGCATGAGAGTAAGTCCTAGATTTCCTTTTGTTAATACTCAAGGATATCTGAGGTAGGACTCTCTGAAAGTGGCTTTGTCTATGGCTGACTTTTGCCCACTATGTTTATAAGACATCAATTTCTAAACATTGCACAATAATGTACTTTTAATTTCAATTTTTGGGTAGAAGTCAAAAATAAGAGTTTCTGGTCACAAAACAAGCAGGATGATTTCCTGGCAATCTATTGCCATTTGGTTTTTATAGTTGAAGTTCATAATATGTAAAGAGACTCTTTAGTAATCTTAATTACTTTCTTAGCAAGGAAAGAAAACAATCTCAAATACTTAGGTTAAATCCTGGAAATGGACAATTCTAGCAACATGTTATACAATCTCCCAAAAGTGGGTGAACTGTCAAAGAGAACAGTGTAAGGAATACCATCATTTTTTTGGCTGCGGTCCTTTACCAGAATTTGTGATGTGTTACATGAAGAGCTGAAACCACATGGCACACAGAGTCACTTGGAGAAAATTTTCCACTTCTTTGTGCTCTGAGACTAACATTGGGCTGAATTCTCATGGATTTCAGGAGGAAGAGAAAGTTGACCACGAATTTGGCTCAGACATCAACTCTGTTTTTACATCAGGGGCCATTCTTTTATAGAGGGCAAGTAAACATTTTCACAGGCATGAATGGAACTGGACACAAGAATATCTGGGCCATCATTCAAAACTAAAATACCTCTTAAGTGATATGTGGAAAGAAGAGAACACTATTTTATTTCATGGCTAATGTTATGGTGCATTCTTGTACAGCTGAAAAGATCTCATTGCACTAGAGAAACACCATCCTGCAAAGAACTTGCAATCTAAATTACAAGAAGGACTAAAGGTAGAAAAAAATGTTTAGTCTCTAGAGTCAGCTGCAACAGCATGAGGAATGATAGTCTGTCAAGAGTAAACAATTTCATATCTATCCTGTGTGACATAGGTGAAGTTGCGACCCCATTCTCTTCATAAAAAATTGAAAACATCTTTTTCTTTCTTGACTCCAACCTTCTTCATCCATTCTCCAAAAGAAAGTTTACCATAATCAGCAACTGGAAATGAAACAGTAAAACCATGAGAGTTTGCAGATCTTTAAGGGGTTCATTAGTCTATTTAAAATAACTGTTGCTAGAAAATTATGAATATTGCAGTCTATATGGAAACCTACAATGGATAACATCATAAGGAATTAGCTGAATTGCTTTAGAAGTGTTAACTCAATGTTTGTATCAGCATTTTGTACTATGTAGATATTCTTACTTCAAACTTTCCTGTCTCCTTTGGCAGGTCTGTAAATTCAGAATCTTCTGTGTAGAATCAGCAGCCATTCTGACGCTCCTAATCACAGAATCATAGAATGGTAGGGATTCGAAGGGACCTCTGAAGATCATCTAGTCCATCCCCTGTGCTAAAACAGGTACGCCTAGATCAGGTTGCACAGGAACACTCTGTAGGCTGTGGTATGCTCACTTTATGCTATGCACAAGGAAATTTTGCTTAGCTTCAATTTTCCTTGAAGATACTCCATTTTCTGTGAGCACAGAAGGAGACAGCATAAAACATACAATGTCACCCAGAAAACTCTCAATAACTGAGGTCAAATTTGCAAGCTTTACAGCTGCTAGGAACCATCAGATTAAAACACTGGGGAAAATGTGCTTTTATACCACAAAGTTTACACAATTTCTCTCCCCCCTTGTTTGTGTGATTCAGTCTCAGTTACTTCTCTTACCAGCTGCCTATATGGGTGGCATATCCATGAATTGTGTGGGAAACGATCCCACGCAAGCAGAGGACAGACAAGATGACCCGGTACTTTTAGTTTTTTTACTTCTAGCTATGCTAGCTGACATCATTTGTGGTATGACTCTTTGAACTCCAGACTATCTATATACGAGGGATAAATGAGTGTACAAAATGTTTAATGAACAAAACACAAAAGTTAGCTGTAACCAAAATCTGACTCCTTAGGGTCTCTGTAGTCCATGGAGAGGGAGAAAGGCTCCTTTTGGGGTTATTTGAAGTAGACGGGTATCCTCTGGGTATGTCACTGCCCTCAGAGAGTGAATCTAGTGAGACAAGGTTCCCAGAGATAACATTAGGCTTCATGAATATCTTCCCCTAATTGTAGTTTTTGTTTCTTTTGATATACAGGAATATTTCAGTTCAAAAAAAACCATAGGTGTCTGGCCTTTAAAACTGCTGGTTGAAGGACTCTGGGTGGATGAAGCCTGTATAGCCTGAAGTTAGAGAGTGGCTCTCTGAAAGACAAATGCTGTATATCCCATTGAACTTCCCAGAACACCATGCAGGAAATGTATTCATCATAAACATCTGAAAAATATTTTTACTTTTTTTTTTTTAATCAGTGATTAAAAAGTTAGTTTTTTTCATTCTTTAAAAAAATAAATATGAAAATTGAAGCATACTAATGCAGAGACTGACTTGTTAAATACAGCTTCTGGAGGAGCAGGTGTAAAGAATCACAATTCAGACATTTTGAGGCCCATTGTGACAATTCAACTCAATTGCTGGGAATAAGGAGTTTGTACACAAGACTATGAGAGGCAGGGAATTAAAAGCAATCCCAATCTCATAGGTAACTTACTATTTCAGATGAGGAGCATCATATACCATACAGGCTGGCCAACCTGGAGCCAAAGAGCACCATCAGCTATAACTTTCTATAAAAGCTAATTGAATTTATTAGTTATTTCCTCCAAATGATGCACTCAGACAACTTGCAAGACAGTATTTAAGTCATGTTAGCATAAATTTAGATTCTGGGCAATTCTGAATGAAACTTTTCATCTTTAACATTGTTTCATAGCCCTGTGTATGGTAGATGTGTTACTGCCTCAACAAGCAGGAATCCAGAGACACAGAGAGACACATAGTTCTCTCGCAGTGGGAGGTGAATTGAGCCTTTTATAAATACTCCAGTTTCAATGTGTACGTGAAACATGCAGACTAATTCATAGAGCTACATCTGCATTGGTAGTTAGCTAAGCACGTTTGCCACGTGCAGCTTTTGTGTTATCTGGGTTGCAAAGCTCGAGAAAATAAGCTCTGTTAATAGACATTCTTCCTTCCTTCCATTTTGGAGTTAAGTATTGGTGAAATAGGATGACTCCTAGGATCAGAGTACAACTGAGCTCTTCAGGACTGGAAATAACAAAAGTAAAGGTCCTCAAGACAGTGAAAAGAAAATATTACTTGGAAAGAAAAGTAGGGTTTTTGGGGGATGGTGTTAGATGCAAGTGTCCCTTTTCACTTTTATCTAAATCAATCTCTAGAACAAATCAGAGCTAAAGAAAGAATGAAAATGTGTTTTATTATCTGCACATCTTTTGTCTTGCATTTTGAATGTATTTCTCTGTACTGTGACTTGCTTGAACAAGTATTTTTCACTGTAAACACTTTCGATTGTTTATAGAAACTAAATGTCAGCCAGCGCTAAATGCATTTGCAACAAGAAATGTACCAAATCAAAATAATGGCAGATGTATCTCAGGCAATATTAAATTACTTTAAACTGCAATGTATCAAAAAAAATAATAAAAATAATATACTTCAAATATAGAGACACATGGTTAATCTGTCACATCTGTTTAGTTAAGTGATGGCCTTAATGACTTTTAGTCACCCATGACTCTCATGAACAGACTCCACTTTAGATTCAGACATTTTTCCATTTTCTAATTAGGATTTATTCATGTGTAAACAAGTTCAGCATTGGTTTACCCACACACATCTACGTTTTCAACTGTGTGGCCTTGCAGAGCAAGTTCTGCATGTTTCACGCATATTCATGTAGTTGTCTTCCTTGTCCCACATGTAAACTGCAGCAATAACCTGTTGACAAGTGAATATTTTTTAACTTTTTTTTTTTTTTCGTGAATAGACTTTGAAAGGAATATCCGTAACTGAAAACTTGATTTGCAGAACCGTCTTTCCAGTAAACAGAGAGCACTTCTTTCTCATGCATCCCTTCTTCCAAGTATCCAGGACAGAAATATGTCTGGTTTATTTTTTCCCTCCTCCTCTTTTCCACATCATACTGGTAGTGGATGGAGAATGGAGAGATTTCTGCAGGCAAATGAAACTTCCAAATAAAATTTCCCATGTGACTGTGGCTGGCCACTGACATAATAATCAGCATGAATTTCATTAAGGGTTACCCATTTGTGGATACGGTCTTTTATTTAGTCATCTCCGGAATTATTTCTCTCAAGCACAGAATAGTGCAGGCTGAGCACATTCCATGAGGTTTAACCCTTAAATGAACTAGATGAGACACAGAATGATTATTTGATGGAGTTAATGCTACTGAGAGTCCCTCAAGATAACCTATTCCAGTACATGAAAAAGAGATTTAAGCATGTTCCAGAGCTTTTCCACTTAGCGTTGTCTCAATGTAATAGGCAGAAAAGTTTTTTCATGAACACCCATGTTTTTGAGTGTCCCGCAAATCTGATTTATCATGTGTTTATCACCACCATTACCAATTTACAGAGGCAGGAATTAAAAATTTATGTGGTTGTTCTACAATTCTCAACTGTGTCAAGGGACCAGCAATATTCCATCGCAACAGTGAGATCAGAGAAAAACTAGTCCGTTCAGGTTGCTGCTATGCCTCATATGACACTTTTCAGTTATAAGAAAATGTTATAACCAAATGAATTCAGAGCACTTTATAGTATTTTTCTCATGTCATTTTATAAAACTCAACTTCTAATCTCTCTACATTTGCTGTAACATTATCTACATTTATGTGCACATTTTAGTATATCTGTTGTATAAACTATATCATTACATGCTATTTTAAGTAAACTAACAAATTATAATAAGAAGAATTTTCCTGATAAAAAGCTTAAACTCTGCTATTTAAAAAAAAAAATCTTTATTTGGAAAAAAATGCTTTATACCATGCTAAATAGTATCTCCTCTCTTCTGTGTTTTGAATATAATCTTTATAGAGTACCTGTAATTATATCAGATGGTATCTGGTTGCTAGAGCCAAGTATTATTTGAACACAGTTAGAACCACGTAAAACTAATTCCATTAACAATAACTGCATAATACATGCATGTCAAATTGATACAATCAGGTTTAGACAATTTTCTATATAAACCACATATACCTGGAGTCTCTTCACTGTCGCTGGACTTACCCAGTGTTTCAAAAGTTGAAATCTGCAATAGATTCAGTAACTATGATATTGTGGGGGCTATTGCTAGCAAATGATTCTTTCCATGTCACTACTGCCGGTTAATGTAGGTCTCAAATTCAAATCCGGGCCTTCAGTCTGTACTAAACATTTTCAAATCCAGGTATACATATCCAGCTTAAGCATACTGTGAATATTGTTGCTCTCTGAAACTCCAGTGAGAGAAGGCAGTCCTAGTTTATGAGATCAGAAAGAATCCAGGCTATAAGGAACTTAGATATTCGTTTGACATACAGTGAACATTGTATTTGAGTATAGACTCTTTAAATTTTGCTTAAGGAATGGAGATGAAATGATAATTTACATGTTACTAGCTCTGTTCAAAGCACTACCAAGAGACTCTTGGTAAGAGAAAGTAACAAGGGGAGTGGTTGTGACTATCTTAGCATCACGATCTATGATTGGAGCACTTAGTGCAATTAAGTTTTGCAAGATGGTAAAAGCAGTTGAGGAGAGCTTCTAAAAACATAAAATTCAAAACATGTCAGAAAGATTCAAAATGGGAGAAGACACTTAATGGGCTGAGAGACATTAGAAGAAACATGAGCAGGATCCTATTAAACCATTTTAATTTTTGGCAAGAAAGAGAGCAGGAGCCTTCTGATAGAAAACTTTTAAGTCACTTATAAAGTAGCTTAGTAGTATCAAAATTATTTGGCTTGCAAATTAGCATCTTTGTATTTGCACTCCATCAGAGTCTTTCTTAACCCATGTATAAAAGACCACTGACAAACAGCAAACGCTCAGAATGGGCTTTGAATCACAAAAGGAACAGAAAGCAAATGCCTGGGTTTTGGCTGCAGGAAAAAGTAAGCCTACATATTGTCATAAAATCACTTAACAAATATGTGAATAAATCATGAAAAGAAGGAAAAAGCCATTTTGATTTTCTTTTGTCTTTCAGACACAGCTAATACTCCTATTTCAAAACACTTCATCCACTCAATGACTATGATCAAACTAATCTTATATATATATTTAAGTGCATAGATGCCCAGTCTTTGCTAGCAGCTTCTGTGTATCCTTCCTTGCTCTCCAATTTTGACCATATTTTTGGACACAGATTCTGCCAACATCCACTTTTGAGTGAAGAAATCAGAGCTATACTTACTGGGTAATGACTAACAAGCTTCTTAATTTTTCCATTTCTTCTGCAGATTTACACACATTTACACAGGATATTTTTGTTTATTAGCTGTCAGATCACTGGTCCCTTCCATGTGTCCTGATAGACGTATGTCATGATGCTTTTAAACTTACTTTAATTTTCCTGGCCACATAACTTATTTTCCCCAGGTTTCTTCTTTTTCTGATGGGATATTTATAATATGGGAGCTTTATTTGTTTGCTTGTTTTAGGTCAGAAGTCTGGCCCCTTCATAAATGGCTCTGAGCATCTGGCCTTGCTTTTCTGCCGTTTTTCTTCTGATCCAATCATTATGTGTATAGACCTGAGTGTATGCTATACAATCAAAAATGTGTTTCATTTTCTGGTGAATCACTGTGGCTGCCAAACACAACCCAAATGGCAGTTTGAGGAACAGTGTCTCCTAACGGGAATAGAGAATGTGCAGAAAAGTTTCCTTAAGGCACCTGCCAGAAACCTGCTGAAGCATCATGTGTAGAAAAATATTTGGCAACAGCAATTTCTTGGGTAGTGAAAAATGTTGCCTTTATAGATACTTGCTTCATTTCTTTGGTCTGTCCATAAAAAATGTCTCGGTCTTTTCTTTCTACCGTGACCAGTTAGCGTACGTACTCAGCTAGAGCTTCTGGTGATTTTAATGACTTTTGGACACAATTTGCACATCTATTTTGTCACTGCTTAAAAAAAAAAAAAAAAAATCTTATACAAGGCAGGAGTCATGGGATCCTAGTAAGAACTGATCTAGTAAATATTTTGCTGAAATTTCCTTAATAACTCAAAGATATCCTGACAGTTTTAGTTGTTTGTGGCTTTTTTTTTCTTTTCCTTCCCCTTTCAATTGAATGAATCTTTAGACAAAATAATCAGATGAACACATTTATAACTCATTAATCGATACTTCTCTGATTGGTAACTAACAGTGGAGAGAAAACAAAATAGAACATGCCACAGAATGCTTCTTCAGGTGAGAACTGTCTATCCTGAATAGGCATGACTTATTAACATAGATACGGGTTGTGCAGAGAAACGTCTCTGTGCTCATAGCACTATCTGCTCACCTGGGTGGTTAAACATGCTGATAGCATCTCAGACTATAGTTAATTTCCAGACTGTAGGTAACAATTAACCTGGGCCAACCTCTCCTCTCCCATCCTATCTCAATTCCTTGGCTTTCATGGAAAGTGACAAGGGTGGCTGACAGCAGAATGTATTGATCTTAGTAAAATGTAGGTAGAAACAGCAGCCAAGTGGTTGCATAACTGATCATCACTGTTAATATCTCTCTGCAGATAAATATAGTTCCACATCAAGACAGAATCTGCTTCTTTGGTCCATGGCAAGATATGGCTGGGATGTGTTTCTAAAATGATTTGACATCTTCTGCCATTTAAGGTCACATGGAAAAGCACTGAGGAAGGTTCAGAACAGAATTATCCATCGATCTGAGTAAGAGTGGCATCTGCAATTACTCATGCTGGGACAAAAGTCACAAGAACCGTTAATCCTCACGCTTCAGGACGTAATTGAGCAACAGCTGGAGTCAGGAACAATTTTCCTCTATGACAGAACATTGCACAATTTAGTGTGTTAGGGGGTTTTATGTCTACATCTAAGATGGATGGCACTAGCTCACTTGAAGACAGAAGGTCAAATTAGATGGTCCTCTGGTTTTCCTCTGTAGCAGTTATTATGTTTGTACACTGCTACAGTCACTGTAACAATCCCAAGCTGTCTCAGGCGTCATGTAGGCGTTAATGGCTGCTTCTTCATTCTCTGTTTTTCATCTGCTTTGTATAACCTAGAAATTAATACCAGTTGAGTCTGTGGTTAAATCTTGTACCAACAAGTAGCAAAATGAGGATATGGAAGTGCAAGAGACCGTGCAACAAATAAACATCTTCCACATCAGCCTGTTTACCTTTAGCATCACCCACTAATTATTAAAAACCCTCTATTAGGAAGACCCTTCTGGAAAAAAAAAAAAAAAAAAAAANCCTTCGGAAAAAAAAAAAAAAAAAAAAATAGGATTTAGCATCACTTCAATGCCTCACTATGAACAGATGTATCTCTATGATTCACCTGTTAGGTGAAGTGCTAGCAGGATTTTCATGAACTGCAAAACAAAAATGATGGAAATGACAATTCAGATAAGGATGAGTGAATAACTTAAACGTAACAGTTATGGAGACTCAAGTCCTGCACTCTGCTCTTCTCAAAAGAAAATCTTGATGGTGTTGATTGTTCAGCTAATTCAGTATGCAACCTTGTGTGAATTAGAAATGCAAATTCAGTGCTAGATAATTTGATTCATACTGATAATGCACGGAAATAGGGGAAAAGGGAATTTAATCTCCCTCAGGTATTTCCAGTCTTGCAAATGGTGTGGTTTTAGGATTTATATTGTCACTATCATTAAGATAAGGGTTCTGTAGCCTGTTCTGAACACGACCAGAGTAGGGAAATTTTCAATTCTGTGCCACTTCAGGCTCATCTATCAAGCACTTCTTTTAGCTTAAGCCTGACTTCTTTGACTAGTCTGGGCAATGGCAACCAGACTCACTCCTTGCCCAGTGTAAGCACAAAATGTCTGAAGTAAGACAGGGGAAACTCTGTAATCATGCAGTATAATGGCTACCTTGGTAGTCTTCTCAATCGAAGTTGATGGTTCTGACTTCTACAGTTGTTCAATCAAGTGTTGTTTGGCTTTCATTCTACAAAATTCAATTCTATGTAGACTGTAGAACATTTCTAATAATAAAAAGTATCTCTCAAACTATTTATTTATATGAAATATGTACATAGAGTATGACTTTGCTATTTCTGAAGAGGTGAGTTTTAACCTCCAGCAAATTACTATGGTTACACAGAAATGTACAACCCATTACCATGGTAATAGACGTGAAATAAATTTTATGTTATAGAAATTTATTTACTGAGAAGTTTCTGCATAACTTGAAGAAATCTTCCTATAATAGGAAGACCAGGACAAAATGAAGCAACATGAATTTAAATACATTTGTGAAGTTTCCTTGTTTTTTACTGTTTCTTTTCAGTGATTTCAGTGAACAGAAATAGAAGTGAAGAAATTTGAGAAAACTGCAAATAACATAGATGATTCAATCATAAATGAAGTCATTTTATAATTTCTTCAGAGAAAGACTGACAAAACATAATGTTTAACTGAATATTCTGTGTAACAGTTATAGAGAAAAAGAAATTTAAGAGGAAGAATACTCAACATCAAATTTTCTTTTTATCTCTGCCTGCCCTCTGCTTTTTTTACTATTGTGAGTATTCACGTCATTTCTTCTACATTAGATGCATGCCTCAATATGCTCTCTAACCACTTCTTGAGAGATAAAGTGAGACTGAAAGGAATTGAGAGATATAAAGACATTGGGAGGGGCAAGAAGTGAAAGAAGGACACATCATGAAGCAGAGATTACAAAAAACCTTGGAACTGTGGAAGAACAAGCTTAATACATGGGAGATGCATTCTAACTGATGTCTTGTTGTTTAATATCAACACCATCTTCCACAAAAAAAGTTATGTATAGAAAGAAGTGAAGTTAAACTTACACACTATTCATGTTTTACATTTTTTTCTTATACTTGGTGAGTTACATAAGTTGACTTTGCGGCACCACACTGCATAAGCTTCCACATTTTCCATATTTCTCATATTTCCTTGATTTGCTCTAAGAATGTTTTATTACCTCTACATATTTTTCTAATTATAAGCTTCCAACTATAAGGCTAAGTGCCATCTACTTAAATAGAGTTCTGATGAATAACTGACTTCATATCAGCTGATTTTATTTAATTTATCTATCGTAGACCTACTTTAGTGTTGAAAGGAGTCTTAAGCGGCTTGTGTACAAAACGACAGGAGTTTTCAAGGAGGAAGATTAAAAAATTTGTACTAACATATGTTCTCAAGCTTTTTAGAAAACTTCAAAGAAAACAACTTCCTGAAATAGTCTGAAACTCAAGTCAAAGAGAGCTATACTAATGCTTGAGTGCCAATTTCTCAAAATGACCAAGGTCAACTTATTACATCCATACTTATTAACTTTAACTGCTTGTATCACATTATTGATGCTAGTTGGAACACTTCATAATCAAGTGCATAACCTTATAAAAACAGAGATATGTTATATGTGTGAAGAACTATTCTTGTTTAACTCTTAAGATAAGTGAAATAAAAAAGGTAAACCAGGAGTAACAGAAAAATAATTAAAGTTGAGGTTTTTAATCACTTCTAATTATTTTCAATATTGTTATTTTGATTGGGTTAAAAATTAAAAATAATGATGCCATTTGTACTGAAAATATAACCTTGTTGAGTCCAACACTGAAATAAGTGTCTTGAAAATACTTTGTAACTCTGAAGGAGTCCTATAGAGATAGGGGTAACATCCTTTTTCTTCCTCCTTTTGGCCTTGCTCAGTAACTTATTCACCACAAGGCTGTCTCTTTCCTAAACCTGTACCTAGGTTCATCTTTGTAATTCTTTCGCTCAGACTGTATCTCTTGACCATGGTAGCCCATGCCAATCATATTCACTGGGAAAATTCACCTGTCTTTAGAACCTGCAGATCTTTCCTTCAGGAGGTGGGATTAGGGCTATACTATGGTAAGACAAGTGTCTTGAAGGAATTTAGTGAAGAGATTTAAAATATTAATGTCAGTGTACTCAAGGCTGTACAGATCTATGCTTCTTCTTTTCTTAGGTCAGTAATTCTTACCTTGCGTCTGTAGTTTGGCTTCTCCTGAGCCCTATGATCTGTGCTCACAGCAGAGAAGGCATCTCATTGTTAAAATCAGACAGCTTGTCTCTCTTATGCCTTCAAGCCAACTTGAACTGGTTTGAGCAGACCACTGATGACTGAGAGCTTGGGTATAAACCAGTTGAGAGGGTCTTCTTCCTGCATACCAACTCCTTCTTGAATTAATCCTAATGATAAAAAAAAAAAAATCCCAAATTGAACAAAAAAGTTGTACAAACATATGGAGCACATGATATCACTAATTTAGAGCAGATTCAGAACTAATCTGATACACATAAACAAAATGTCTTTTGGAACATGGTAAGTAAATAGAAAACCACTATATGGAAATTATTTATTCATGTGGCATTTAACAATATCCTTGTCTGGAGTGGCTAGTAGATGTGAGAGTTATGTTAGGCCTCATTCAGATTACAGAAAATCCATGATTAAAAAAAAAAGTAATCTTCACAATAGAGATGGTTGGACTTCCTGCGTCAGGAAGTCAGAGACGTGCTTCAGTAGACTTATGCTTGTCCTTGCTTGAACTAACACATGCAAACCACTTCACGAAAATAGTTTGAAATTAATTAATTCTAACTGTATGTGCTTCTTTAAAAAAATATAGTGGAAGTCTGAATAAAAGTATGTAAAGATGGTTTAATGAACTCTAGTCTTTATTTCACAGCTTGCTGTATCTCTGTGGTAATGTCCATGCTGAGCATTTTCCTTAACTGTTTTGTCATTGAAATAGCACTTCTACGGTGCTCATGCTGGTAGCCATAGTGGAGACATTTCTATATAAAAGGCAACTGGACTTTCATCATCTCTTCATCTCATCCTACTCAGAACAAGGTTGGATGACATGTTGGGAAGGAGGACCAAATATCACAGTTTTCATGTCTTTGTCAGTATCCCCATCATTATTACTTCGGTGAGTGTTGTATTTCTAATTAAATGAAGAAATAAAGGCAGACAAGGATGCTTCAGGTATAAGGGCCTTGTCATTTGCTGGACCTGTGAGCTGTCTCTACATAAACAGTAACAGAACTGGGAGACATATAGCCTTGTTACTACGGCACTGTTACTATGAGCCATTCTGCGGTCAGGCACTTACACAGCACTGCATCTGGAGCTTACATATGCCCCCATATTTCTAGCCTTTGTAGAAGCTTTATCATACAAATCCAAATTTTGTGGTAGAGTAGCATGCTTTGATCTTAATCAAATTCTTGACTCTGAATGTATTTCTTCAAAGAAGTTGAGACTTGGACTTATATCTTAATTTTTATGCAAGACAAATTTCTAATCTTTGCAAAAGGGACAGAATAACCCAGGATTTTGAAAGAGAAAAGTAATTATGTACATTTATTTCTTGGCCTCAGTTCTTAAGAACAGTGTGTAATGTAAGGAGGATTAAAATTGTGCACACATTGATTCTCAGTTGTAAGACAAGAGAAAAAAACTGGCATAAATTTCACAGTTTCCAAAAGCAATATAAGTTACTGATGCATAATCATATTGAGAATAGTCTGTACTCTGTTTATTTCTGGTGGAATGATGAAAACCATTGAGTGAAGGCCAAGTATCAATCTTAGTCAGCCACACTGTGGTGAAACAATTGCAGCTTCGTTAATCCAACTCAATCCATCAGTCACGTGTACTGTCCTGGTAATTAAGTATTTAACAACCTTTGTTCTTCTGCCATAAAACACTGTAGCAAAGCAAAATTTGAATCAAGCTGTCTTGAAACAGAATAGAATACTTGTTTTGTGATTATTTGCAAAAATGAATTCCTTATTTTTGCAAGACTCAGTGAAGCACTTATGTATTTCTGTGCCGCTGCCAAAAATACACCACTTCATTTTCCTCTGTTTAGTGACTGTTTTTTTCTATGCAGGCATTTATAAGTGAGAACACCTGCATAAGGGTTCTTTGTGTCTGTTTTGCCAATGATTTTTGAAAAATTTAGAGTATGTGAGGTTGGGGTAAGATGATTGCTGTGACAAGGCTATGTATTAGACAGCAATATAGTCTCCTCAGAGAAGTGATGGAAACCCCAGCATTTAAGATTGCAAAATTAAGATGGACATACAGTAAAAAATACTCAAATTGGACCAATCCTTTCATCCAGGTATATGGACTAGAAGACACAGAATTTTTTTTCAGGAGTGATTTTATTTTAAGGAAATATTTGAAAATATTCTTGTTGAAAAGAGCTACTGTAACTTCAGTAGAAAAGCATATTTTGTTTGTTTCCTTTGTCTTTCCTGTCTATTTGCTGCCATTTCTATTAGAAAAAGCCAAGAAACAAAGCCGAATGAAACTGTGAAGATCTGCTTCAAATGCACTCCTATTTCTTGCACATAGAAGTGCAAGATTTACTTCCATGTATGAGTCCCATGTGAACAAAATCCATTTGTTTCTTAGGGCTCCAAAGCATTGTCTTCCTTCAGACAGTTCTAAGAGTTTGTATGTAATGTATCATCCCTAAAGCTGGTGCTTGAAAATGCGAAGGTAGCTTGATTTTTCTGTTAATGTCATAAGATTTTCATAAAACCAGGAATGTCGACCCCTTTTTTTTTAATTATTTTGGTTTTTACTTTTCTTTCCTTTTTTTTTTTATTTTTTTTATTTTTGCTTTACTTTGGGGCTTTTTATTGGGGTTGTTTTTTTTTTATGTTTTATCTTTTTTATTTTTATTTTTTTTTTATTATTTTTTTTCATCAGATCTATGACATATTTGTTCTAAATATCCTTCAGTATCAAAGACCTTTTTTTGTGAAGAAAAAAAAGCTGGATGGCCAAGCCAATTTATGTAGACTGGAAAGCTGAAATGGATTGAGAAGAAACCACACATCAAGTTTCATGAAACAAGAATTCAGGAAAATGCTACAAAAACTAACATAGCCCTAGAAAGCGCAGTGAAGATGGAAACTGGCTCCTTCTTTGAAAAGACTACAATGATGAGACAAACACAGCGTGCTTTTAGCTCAGTCGTGCTGTAAAAGAGTTGTGATGGTATAAATACCCCATTTCTGGCTATGCGACAATCTCCTTGCCAAAAAATCTGTGAACCAGACACCAAGTGTCTCTGGATGACAAGCCTGGGGAGGTAAAACCAAGCATCATCTGGAGAGGGCATGAAATCTAGGCATACACAGCACATCTCAGCAACACTAGGGCTGAAGCAACTCCAGGAGGCTGCTGCATCTCAACTTGCCTAGGTGGGAGGTCAGGAACCAGGGATAGCAGAAAGGATTTAAAGCTATTTTGATCTCTACTGGCCTGGTCTGTAAGCTCCTTGCAGTACGGTATAGAAAGACACAAGGAGATTCGATGAAGCATGGGAGTGGAGTATTTGCAGGATTATGTTATCTAAACAGATTTGTCAAATCCCATTGATTCTGTAGTATTTTTCTGGGCTGGAATAACAGAGCATTTTAGTAGTGAAATACAATTTTTCACGTTTTTTTTTTGTTAGCATCAAACCTGAGCTAACGGTTTGAACAGCAGTGAGTCTCCTTATTGTTCATTTGCTTTGAAAATACCTAAAAGACATAATATGCTGTTCCATCACTGCAGAGGAATATTGTGTTAGTCACAAATTCACTGATGCTCTAGATATTCCCCACTGATTGACTTTGCTAATATTCAGAAAGAACCTCGACTAATTTACACCTCCTCCAGAATCCATGAGATGAATGAAGGTAAGCAAAACAAGTACTTAGTCAGCATATTTCTTTATTTAGCAAAGGGTGGGTAGATAAGACTTTCAACTCTGATGCTCAAATTCAATGAAATACACATTTTTCTCCATTTCCATTTCATGCAAAGAGAGTTAATTGCTTCATTCCTTTCTCCTGGACCACAGCCAGAGTTGCTGAGTTACAATATTCTCTTCTGTCTAAGAACAAGATCAAGGGCAATAGTTCTAACATAAAGATGCTCTATTCTGTGGGAAAGAAATATGGAAAACACATTTAATTAGAACATTTCTATCTTACTGGATCTAATATAGTATATGTGGCAATATGGCACAATGTTAGTTCTTAGTTACTATCCCTATAAACCAGCTACTTTAATTACATGGTTATAACATTTTTCTACTTCACCACATCATCATAATCTGTCTATATATTGTATTTATATGAGTTCATATGCATATGCACTTATGCTTTCCCATACTTTCAGTAGCTGACCAGTATGTTATCAAATAACTACTTATTTGGGGAAGCTGAATTTATGACACTTTCCACGTACCTAATTTTCAGAAAATGCTGAGTATCCGGTATTCAAGGATGTAAGGCAATGTAATAAATTCCACACTTAGAATTGCCAGTCACCTCTACAGATCTTAGCCATACATTACCCAAAGAAGGGCGTTTTTTTTGTTGTTGAGTTGTTTTTTTTCTGTCTGAGGCCAAACAAATAGTGTCAGATGTAAAAACTCATTTGAGAGTGATTTCAAGGAGGAAATGGACGCATTCACTTCTGTTTTGAAAATATAAGGATACGAAAACCAATACTTATGAGAGATCTCTTGCAAAAGACTGAAGTTAGAAGATGGAGTGTTTCTCATGTAGTTAGGAAAAGAGTTTTTTTGAGGATTGTTTTTTTTTCAAGAATGAGCAAATACAGAAAGAAAATCTCCGACATGCCGATTCACATATCTTGTTGCATAGCAGTCATTGTTTTTTTCCAGATATATTTTCTTGCTGGAGGAATAAAGATCTGGATTTAACATGGCACTTAAAACACACGTGCAGTCAGGAGTTGCACACTATCTATCTCTTTCTCCTGGCTTTGAAACAGGACATTAAATTGATCTTAAACTTATTCTGGCCCCTTTGCTGTAAGCAGTATCTTGGAAAAGTTGTGCATCTTTCTAGGAAGACACAAGACATGGCTTTCAAAGATTTAAGTACAAATCCAGAGTCTGAGCCCATATCTTGCATTTTCCTCTCTTGATCACACTAGAGATCAAATCAGACCCATACATTTATGAGGCCATTCAGGCTCTGGTAATGTTTTATTTTATAGCTTTTATTCTTTCTCTGAGAATTTAGAACAAAACAATACCTTCTCTTCCCTGTTTTTTGGGTTTTGTTTTTTGTTTGTCTGTTTTTTTCTTTCAAATATATTTTTTAAAAACATCAAGCCAAACCATATCACCATTTCACATTTTGTTAATTTTTATCTGAACAGGATTCATAGCCTTAATTCTATGTGAATGCTGTATAACCAGTCAGCATTCCCATGATATGAGCTGGTTAAGTCCTAATAGCTGGTTTAATATGTCAGCTAGGTGAAGGCAACCAAAAATCCCCCAGTAGGTTCCCTTTAAGCAACTCCTTGCTATTGTGCACTGCTGCTCCTCAGCTGGTAACATGCTAAGAGCCAGTAACAGAGGTCCACAAAGGCATGGGAGATACCAGTGCCAGTGTTTCTGCACAGCCTGTGTGCCATTGCACTGCATCTGCTGCTACATTGTGTCTCCCATGTTCTCTGACACAAAGAAACCGCAATACAGCTTGGCAATACAGGCTTGTGCCTGTACCTGCTCACATGTGGATCCCACCTCCACAGAAAACTAACCTCAAAAAGAGCAGGAAGGTTAAGTCCAAGGGAGTGGCTGACTGGGTAGAGAAAAAGACTATAGCTAAAGAGTCTCTCTATAATGAAAGACGGGAGGGTCATGATTTGACCTGCTTTTATTTCACGTGTTCGGTGTTTTTGCCAGGCAGGTGAGCTCCCCCAGGCTCACAGACCCCCACAGCCATTCTGGCACTGAGGGCTTGATCACAGACTGAGTCATACCCCTTGTGTTCGGTCCTGGGGTTTAGTCCAAGCATTGCATAGCTACAGAGCTGGCCAAAATGCATAAAAAGAAATAATTAGCAGCTCAATGCACCTATGAGAATGTTTCTGAGCCCTTGAACAGCAGAAGGAAAAAATACCCAAGGTTTGTTCTGCGTGTATTGTATGTGTATCCTGGCAACAACTGCAGTACTGTGACTGATTTGATGGCTGAATGGGGTATTACAACAACTACAAGATAGTCTTAAAAGTCTGCATGACTCTCTATTACAGTAACTATTAAAGAGTTGACAGCATCTGTAGGAACAGACTGTACTGAGGCAAAGGTTCCAGCACACAGAGGGAAAAATAAGCAAATGTACTCATTCCTGCACTTAATTTATATATAATTTCTTTTAGACTTGTCACAGGCTATCCACTTTGGATTTAATTTCTGATCCACATATGACATTACTAAAACATTATTGAATTGCAAAGTACACAGAATTTCTTCAAGTAGCAATACTAGTGCTTTCAGGTAGCTTCCTCCAGACTTTGCATCCAAAGAAAATTAAATTAGAGGGGCAATCTTAATTTCTGTTTCTTTCCTATTTGGCCATGGTGTTCTTACATTCCTTTCTTCAGTAAAATATAATATGACCTGAGAGTCATTTAGACGCTGCTCTAGCCACATGTTCTCTAGTGACATTTCCACAGCATATCCCCAGATTCTGGTTCTCTGTTCTGCAATGAAGCTTGTTTCCTTCAATAATTTGCAGATACTGTTGTCTAAAGAGGTAGTCTTTTTTAGTGATACCAATGCTTTAAGGACAAGTATGTGCTTTGCAGGAAAAAAGAGTCATATTAAAAGGAGGAGGATCATTGGTTTGAGCCACACAGTGTAATTGAGCATGTAGCTACTAACAAAGCATCCTCAGAATGCTCCAGCAGCACCTATAACAATTTTCAGGTCAAAAAGCTAGGGAAAAAAAAATCTAGAGATAAAAATAAATTCTTCTCTCAGTAGTCTAAAAAGTTGTGATAACCCAAGCACCCAATACCTTGTAGATGCAAAAGGAACAAAATACAAATTAATGCTATATGAAGCTTTAACACTACTAATCAAAAATTCTCAAAGTAATTTTGAACAAGACCATCTTACAGGAATAATTTTAAGCAGAAAAGTATGAATAATTGGGAATTGATTAAGAATATTTACAGTTGTTAGTCAAGAAGCTGCAATCTCTTAATACTAAAGGAAGGCCACAGTGATTAGAAAAACAGCCTGATAGAGCGTGAAAAATTAAAGCAGCTATTTAATATATATATAGCTGTTGGAAAACGAGGTAAATTGGTAGAAATTAATATTAGTCAGAAGTTAAGACTTAAATCTGACCGTGAAAACTAAAGACTGCAATGAAAAAAATAGAATTGTTGCAGTATTAATCCTTTTTCTAGTTGTCACTGGTAGAATTGTTAACTGTACAAAAAAGAACTGTTCAGAAAACATGCTATTAGACAAAGCTTGAATAGAGTATTAAAATGAGAATTTCAATACTTTTCCACATTCAGTACATAAGGGAAAAACATAGACTTTATTCATGCTTTAGATATATCATAGCAAAATCATTGAAAAATATCTTAATGTGATTTAAAGAGATCATCTAGTCCATTTCCTTTGTCCTTCATGACTACTCTTTGTCTAAGGTGTTCTTACAGACCTCCAGCACTGAAAATTCTGCAGTCTCCTTTGGCAATTTGTTCTAGTGTTCTGCTATTCTTGCCCCTATAAAGTTGTTTCCTATCTAATCTTTCCCAATACCTTTAATTTCTTTTACTCCAGATTAAGACCACTGTTTATTGTCAGATACACCACGGTCACTGAAGATAGATTATTCCTTTCATCCTTACAAAACTCTTTTACACATTTGAGCACTGTTCTTATGCCCACTTTAATCTTTTTGTTAGATGAGACAAATTCAGTTATTTTATACTCTCATCATATATGTCTTCTAGACCCCTGATCGTTTTCATCACTCTTGTTTGGATTACCTTTACTATTTTCACATCTTTCTTGAAGTTCACTGCTCAAACCTGAGCTCCAGCTGAGGCTTTAACAGTGCTAAGAGGAGCAAATGGATTATTTCATATGTTTTGTCTTGTTTATACATTCCACTGTGATGTTAGCCTTTCTACAACATCAGAGTATTTGTGACTTGTGTTCAGCTTAAGATTCACTCAGATCCTGAGATGAGCTTCTAAAAAATGGCTACCATTCTGGGTTTTTTTCAGTGGGGTTTTTGTTGTTTGGGGTTTTTTTTTGGTGTATCTGCATGGCCGATTTTTTCTTTTACTCGTTACTACTATATTCATCCAGTCTTTTATTTCATACTATTTCTTCAGTATGTTAAGATCATTTTTATTTCTCTTCCTACTATTCTAGCCTTCAATCAATTGTAAATATATCAATATGTTCTCTTTTTCCCTCCTGAAGGTCAATCAGTCATGAAAATATTCAGCACATCTAGATCCAGGGCAGCACATGACTGGATATGTCCACTAACCGTGGACCATTTCTAACAACTGTCTGAAATTGCAATACATCTGATTTTGCAGATAGTTTATAGTCAACACAAAATTTCCTTAAGATTCTCATAAGACTGTCAAAAACTTAATTAAAAGGAAGATATACATCTTCACAGTATTCTCTGATCTGTTACTGTGTTGGAGAAAGAAATTAAGCATAAATTGTTCCTGGCAAATTCCTATTAGCTCTCAGTCTGATGAAATAGTTTCCACTTTGACAGAATATACTAAACAAAGACTACTAAAACTTGACATTTCAACCAGTGAATAGAAGTTAACTTGCATCCAAAATTTTAAAAAGAGCTAGTTGAATGTCTGCTTAAATTGCAATTATTATTTTCCAGTAAGTTTGGAAAGAATCGGAAAGTTCCAATAGAACAGAAAAATCCTAATATCATGCCAATATTTACGAAAGATAAATAGGATGAAACAGTTATAATCTTGGACTTCCTTAAATGTTAGTCCATCCAGATGGAACAGTTCATTAATAAGATTAAAAGAAGGTGATATAACAGAAGTAAATCAAGGTGGCTTTTATGAGAAGTTGGATTTTCATGACAGACTTTGTATTTTAACCATAATAACATTTTGATTGATAAAATTGCAAGAATTTATACAATCTTGCCAAACTTTTGTAAAATATTTGATGTGATAATGGGTTCTACTTTATTAAATAAATAAATAAATAAATAAAT
>VWZK01022099.1:0-51674 GCA_013396935.1 Baryphthengus martii
TCCAGCCTATCTAGATCCCTCTGTAGAGCATCCCTACTCAAAAGCAGATCAACACTACCACCCACCTTGGTGTCATCTGCAAACTTACTAAGGATGCAAAGAGTTTGGAGACGGTCTCTTTTCATTAGTGCCCAAGAGAACATAAGCACAAATTAAAACAGAGGAGGCTCCCTTCGAACATCAGAAGACTCTTTTTTTTTACTGTGAGAGTGACTGAACGATGGAACAAATTGCTCAGGGATCCTCAGATGTTGATGTCTCTTCGGAGATACTAAAATCTGTCCAGACTTGCTCCTAGGCAAGTGATTCTAAGTGGTTCTTGACCAGGGGAGTGAGACAAAATGACCTCCAAAGGTCCCATTTAACCTCAACCATTTTGTGATTTTGTGAAAGATTGGAATAGTGAAGATTTTTGTTTTATGTATTTCTACAAACATGTTTTTTTCCCCAAAGAAAAAAGTTGTAGCAGTATGCGCTTGGTACTGTACGTTTCTTCAAAAAGGTATACAGGCCAATAATATTACATATCTGTGTTCATCTGTGTCTTTTTCCTGGATAAATTTATCTTCATATTTTGTCTTTATTTGTTATTGATTAATGTCATTTGTTTATTTGTTTCTCTGTTTCTTTGGCTTTTTTTTAGCCAGCTATAGGTTAGAGACTATTAAAATGTCTCCGGGTTGGCCAGTTGTCCTGATTTAAGTTAGAACAAAACTAATTCTGTTCAGTGATTTTATTTTTTAGCTATGTCTCTTGTAACTAGCTGCACTTTCTGAAGTTAACAGCATATTTTTGCAAATGGTTTCTGAGTCTAGTAGTGATAACGCTCAATGTTTACAGTTACTGCCAAGGACTGGTGTGCAGATCAAGGTCACTGCTAAATCTTGTGCGCCATGTTGCGGGGTGCAGAAAGTAAAAGGCCACACCTGCAGGGAGGACAGGACAAGTGACTGTAAACTGACCGGCAAGGTATTCCATCCCATTTATGTCATATTCTATATAAATCTGAGGGATCACAAGGGTCAAGCTCTTTTCTTCAATGGCCAAAATCCAAGGAGGACTCTGTTCGTTTTGACTCTGACTGTGATCTGTGTGTTTCAGAATCCAGTTCCAGAATCCATATCCTAAATCCATTTCCCGTCTGCTGCTAAATCCAGTCTGGGACTTCCCCAGTGCCTGCTCCACAGCATCAGTGATCACAGTGATGTAATTGCCATCAGGAGGAGTGGTTTCAATGCTTGTTTTGTATATATTTCTATATATTTGATTTTATTATTCTTATTTTCATTAAAGCTGTTTTAGTTTTCTTTTCTAACCCAGAAGTCTCTTCCCCATATTCCCTTTATCTTCTCATTTTGGGAAGGGAGGTGGGTTAACCACCTAGTTAGCTAGTGGATGGCCCAACCCTAAACTGTGACACCAGTGTTTTCTCACACCTGCAAGCAGGTGCTTGGCAGTATCATCACTCATTTGAAATCCCGTGTTAGACATACTGGAATCTGACTTCCACATTTCTCTTAGCACATCTAGGAATGTTTTAAAAATCATTTTCATTATATTAAGAACATACTTCATGGTTTCAGCACCACAGTGTCTGCAAACAGTGAATGATTTGCATACTCATTTCTTCAACAACATAATTTACGAAGGTAATACAAAAAAGAATGTTTTTATTGTTAAGTGTTGAGAAGCAATGATAGTCTGATAATTAAAGTAGTGAAGGATGATAGGATGTATATATTTCAAAATACATGACTGAAGAGACGTAAACTGGAGTATATTTTAGGAACAGAAACTTAGAAGTAAACTACAAGGATATGAAATTTCTTATGCTCTATAACTTCTGAATAGAGAATTTGTTTTTTAATTTCATTGCATTGATTATTTTTCTCTCTTTTTTTCTGAAAAAGGCTTATTAAAATAGGAAAGCAGATATAAGTATATGGGCTAGAACCAAAAGAGAACTAAAGACTCTGATTTAGAATTTAGGACAAAATTCTTAGAACCAGAAACTATCCTTAATTTTTTAAATTATTTTTAAAATTACTCAAAGTCTTGTGAATTTTTCAATTGAACACACTTAAGTCTTCCTAAGTCTCAATATAAAAATTCCTAAGCCCATAACAAAAACAATCAAGGAAACAATGGAGAACATAAACATTTAGAAAATACATATTTTTGCAGAAATAAGACAGTTTATTAGCAATATTCTGATGTTCTATTGTGATTGTGACATTTGTAATATGTATGCTAATTTTTGATGACTTCTCCTTTCTCCTTTGTCCTCTTTGAACTTAATTTGAAATATTTACTCCAGAAATAATCTAAGATATCTACACCTTGCTGCAGCACTGTGTTCCAGAAGCAATTGGAAAATCAGTCCCATTCTCTAACATGTAGAGTTGCTATTTGAATTAACTGTGTTCATAATTTAGTTTGGAATTAATAAATGACATTTAGTTTTGGTTTGGTTTATTAATCTTATGCTAGTTGTGGCATTATTCTGCATTATAAGTGCACTGCATTAAGCTGAACACAGCCTTTTCATATTGTCCTTTGCTGTTATGCCTAATCCATTTCAGGCGATGCCATTGAATTTCATACTTCTGTTTTTGCCTTAAGAGATCCTACAGCAGTTCTGAGCTGTTTTCCAGTGATCATCAATGCACACCTTTTTGTCTCCACAATGCCACAAAGCCAGACAGATCCACTTAAAAAGACTTCACCTAATTCAGCTTTGCAGCTTTTCATTCTTATTATTTATTACTCGTGTTCATATAGTGCCTGGAAACACATTAAGACAGGTGGAAGATTTTATAGCTCAAACCTTAACTAATCCTACAGGTTGAAAACAAATTATGAAGAGAAAAAGACAACTTAGGTTTTTTTAAAACTAGAAATTATAGATGAGCCATAAAAATAGAGTCATTCAGAAATGCATTGACAATACAGAATGGCATCTGATTCCTCTGAACTTTTTAGGGGTGCAAATTTAATCTTGGATTCTGAAATTGGATCCTCACAAGCAAACTCCACACACAGGACTTTTTGTGACACTCTGCAGAACAGGAGACCTTGCCCTTGCAAAGATGAATTTGCAGAACCAGGACAGTTCATTAGGAGCTTTCAGAGCCATGTTCAAGCCATTTCAGATCTTTCTAGAGCAAGAAATACATATACACACTCCCCTCCCACACTCCCAGTACGCATTCTCCAATCAAAAAAGAAACAACAACGACAACAAAAAAACAACACAGAAACAAACAAACAAACAAAACCCACAAGAGTTTCTTTTAGTTATTTCAGGAAAATCTGAATGCAATATACACCAGACATGAAGCCAAAGTATGTAGAACCGATAAAAGACGTACAAGTATCCAAAGTGTAATTTCTTGTAGAATCAAGGTCCTCTGTTCTCACATGCAGTTCTGAAAATTGCTTCCAGGCCCCGTACAGCTGGTGCTGAAGACTGTTTCCTCTTCCTTATCCACAGTCGTTGAAGAGTTCAGCAAGAATTCAGCAGAGTTATGAAAACTTATTTGTTGGCCTAGGTACCTGTTGCTGTAACAAGAACTTTTTTCCTTAGTATGAAGGAGGAGGAGAGAGAAGAGAACACAATTTCCTGAAAAATTGTTTCATTGGATACTATTTTATCTTTACAAGTCTTGTAAAGTTACGAATGTTAGGAGTAATAAACTGGGATTGACAAACAGCTTCATGGGTACCATTTGCATTTAATGCATACTAGTGGACAGGTAATGATTACTCAAGAAACTTCACTAAGGATGCATTTTATTATCCTAATCTTAGGTAGTTATACGATATGCCTAAAGTTTTTATTCTCTTTTCATTAAAAAAAAATAATACAAGGAAGCAGGGTGGGATATATCTCTGCTTATTGAAGACACCTATTTTTCACCATGGAGAACAGAATTTCCTCGTCTCAGAAATAACAGGTTAAGGCTATATACATAAATTAGGTAAGAGGAATCTGGACTTCTGTAAGTGGTCTATTTAAAAGCAAAAGCAAAATATAAACCCTGACTTTTCTACCGTTGTGTTACTAATTTATAAGTTAATGTTCTTTTTGTATTTTTGTTTTTCATTTAATAAAAATGCAAATACTCTTAAATACATTTAAAAAGGAAAGTTTTAACTGTATCCCTATTGTGTATGTTCCTTTCATAAGCATTTGCTATTGTGTATCAGTCATCTTTAAACTGTGTGATAAAATGTTCAGGTTGTTCCTAAAAGAGTTTCAGTATCAGTTGCACAGTTTAAAAATTAGACATGTAACAAGAAATAATACATAACCATGACTTTTTGTTTTATTTTGATTGGGTTTTTCTGGCATGGAGCTCTCTAAACATATTTGCTGTTGGTCTTACAGAACTGCTGGCTGGTTTTCAGATGTTTTATTTTAATGGAAGGTTAACTCAGCGAAAAATAAAGGGGTCAACTCAGCAGAAAATTCTACTTGAATGAACAAATTCATTTTCTATGCATATCATATTAGCTTACTATAGACTTCATAAACTAAATTCTTTCAAAAATATAAATGAACTAGAGACTATGAAATTCAAATTGAGGCAAGGATTCAAATCTTTGTAACAACCGTAGATTTAAAACATGAATCTAAATAAGAGCATAATTATATTCTGATGCACAAAAATTATCACAATAATAACAGAAGTATAAAAATAGGAGTGTAACATGCATTTGTATGATATATTTGCACCATAAATGAGATGAATTTCAGAATGATGTTGTTAAGAAAGAGTTATGAGAATGTTTTTAAATAATTCATGAACATGTAATACATTTTGTTTTTAAACAGGAAGACAAGCATAACACTGAAGTGTGAGACTTTAAATGGAAGTTAAAGACTCATAGAATAATACTTTATTTATTAGTGGTCTGTTTTGGTTCTATTCTGTGATTATGACACAGGTTACTCATGAAGTAAAGAAATGTATTTTCCTAGCAAGTTGAATTTCATTTCTCTTTATTTTTTTATTTTTTTTACTTAAGAGATGATTTGATATTACAAAACTGTGTCAAACTGTATACATTGCCTGCTTCACTTGGAGCAAAATCCCATTATATCTGTATAGAACCAAATATGATCTTGAAAAGGAAAGATCTCTGAATTGGAACTTTCTACATAAATTTCCCCTGGTCAGGCCAAGCCAACAGGACCCAGTGACATGCACCACTGACAGTTGAGAACTAGATGTTTATCATCTAATACATTTTCTTAGTTGTAGAAAGTGTTTTGTTGTTGGCTTTTTTTTTTCTATTTGATGTATTAAATAGGGACAGAAACATAATAATTTCAGTGTAGTATCTTTAATTATCATTTTTGTACTCAAACTGAACTCCATGTTTGCGCACAAAAAAAATTTTGCTTTCATTATTTCAGTTTCAAGAAAGCAATATACCTGCATGCATAAGAGAACACATGTTAGAACTGAAGGAATCATATCACTGGAAAACACATCCATTACTGGTTTCCCTAGACAGAAGTTAAATTGCTTTTTCTCCAGAACCTAGTGGCCCAACAACCCATGTATTCCTATTTTTCCTCCCTTCACAATAAATGGTTGAATGTAGTACTTTTAGGTTTGTGAAAAGGACAAATTTTATCTCAGGTATGCAGTACTAGATATCACAGATCCATTAAGATATATATTATTTATTTTTATTTATTTATTTTAAAAATACAGTGTATCATATAATAAATACCCTGGAATTCTGTTCAAATGGTTTGAAATAATGCTTTTGAGAATTTGTCTGTAGATCTCTATAACTGTGAAGGAAAAATATACAACTGAAAGAATAATAAAGAGTAGTTGGAGTTCTTTTGCACTGTGTATGAATTTATGTGCATACCTTCATTGGGTCTTATTTTTCAATCAATAGAATCTAACGCAAACAAAATCCAGAATGTTCTTTTTGTAAATGAAGTCTATACATTAGCTCTACTTAAGCATAACATTACAAATAAATAAATAAATAGATGAATAAACATATCCTGAATCCTATGGTAGAACTCTTTGTCCATCATTTTTTTTTTGGAAGTTCCTTCCCTCCAGAGAGTTTCTTCTATCTACTTTTTCTTCTTTCTACTGTGCTTGTACTTGTACATAAATACTGTATTTGCACATGGTGTTTGGATTGCAGTGTTTGGCTATAATGTGACAAAATACTGGTTACACTCTTTTCCTTTTGTGTTGCTGCTGCAGCAATTTTAGTTTAGGTTTACCACAATGAAAGTGGAATTAAGAAGCATGTAAAACGAATCTGACTTTCAATCCTGAGATACTGTATGTATTCTGCTAATCCTTAAACAGCAGGTAATTGCCAAGCTACTCAAGCTATCGTAAATAAATTATTTGAAAAAAATATATAAATTTACCTCAGTGGTATTTCAAATGTCATTCCTGTGCTCAAGCTGTAACTCAGTTGTTTGTTTTACTGTTAGTTTCCTCTTGACTTACTTGGTTTAGTTTAATAGTGTTTAGAGTTCTCCCATTTTGCTTCTGTGTCTGAGAAAAAAAAAAAAAGGTCAGGGGTTGAATGAATAAATTAATTTCTTGCTGTAATTGATTGAAATTATATTAGATTGGCATATAGTGTGAGTCTTTCTTGACAGAATGTCTTTTAAAAGAAAAAAGAAAAACCAACAAAAAAAAAATCCTGGAATTTATGTTTGGTTTAAGTTACAAATTTTGTAATTGGTAAGCAGACTTACTTGACTCCATAATGGTAAAAACTGAAAAGCAGGTTTAGGGATGATTGATACGAGTCTCAGTGCCTTAGAGATATCAATAAAGAACAGATTGTTGTGGTTTAAGGGTTAACAAATTGGGAGGGGGCACATGAACACCTGGTATTCCCGCCCCTTCCCTTCCACACTCGATAAAAGGACAGGAAGTGTGGGGGTTTCAGCCCTTCCTTTCTCTCTCCCTCGGGCTGTGCTGCTGTGGGACCGCAACCTAGCTCGGCTAGGCCTGACTCCACGTGCTCTGCACAATCCATCGGCATCACAGGACTGGTTTTGTATATTTCTGTATATCCCATTTCCCTTAATATGATCCTTCTCCCTGTTTATCTGTTACCTATGAAATTTTGTTCATAGTCTTAACTTCCAATTTGGTGTGAGGCGCTTCCTTCCTCTTTTCCCTTTGTATCCTCCCTTGGGAGGGAAGGGGGAGGGAGAGAGGGGGTGCACGGCAATTCTGCTCTGTGGAGTTTGCCCGGGACTCTAAACGGAGACACAGATTCACCACAGCACTAAGTTTTTGGATTGCTCTCTCTGTGTAGGATGTTACTGAAATACATGTTTCAATATCCCACCATGGAAATATTTTCCCAGCACCTAAACCTGGAAATGCTGATAATTCTGACATTATTGATGTTTTATATTCCACTCTGTAACTGCTCATATTTCACTGAGACAGTTTAGAGCACTCATAGACTTAAAATAGTGGAGCTCTCTAATGGATCTCACAGAGACTCCCAAAATTAGTGTTCTGCTAAAAGTCCAATTCAGTGTCTAATCTGAGAGGACATCTAAGAAGGTCTCCAGAAGAAGTTAGTTTCTTCTAACTTAGGTGTCTAGAAAGAAGTGGTGCCCCATGTAAATACAAGGGTAATTAATAGAACACTTAGCCTGGATATTTCAAGCCATGGGTAAATATGTTCCTGTATTCTGACTTCATTTAAAATTTGACTTGTTTATCAGGCTATAAATTGCTACAATGAGAGGCTTTAGTGGCTTACATTCTTAAATCTAGGCCTTCTGTTGATCTTTGGAGAACTTCTTTACCATTTTACATTTGTTTTGTATTTAAATTTACATTTTCATAACATTAAAATCTAGAAAAAAAATCACACTTAAAAAAACCCAACCAAACAACCACCCCTTTTTTGTTTGTTTGTTTTTTGTTTTTTTCCTGCTTCACTACCTGTCCAATAGTCTCCTTCATTATTCTTAAAAGTATTTCCTGTGGCATATTTGCAGTGTCAATACTTTTCATTCTGAGTTATCCCTGATTTTGTGTTGACTGTAGGCTGGGATTTTCTCAAACTCTACTTAAAAACTAGAACTAAACTGCATTGCTAAATATTAAAGGTATTACTGGCAGATGATTAGTGAAAAAGACTTCATGTTTACTGGCATCTAGAATATTGATAGTGTTATATAGGAAAGTATCATAAATATTATATGAGAAGAAAACAATCAAATATTTAAAACTGATTTAATGATTCAGAATATCGATAATGGATTAAAAAGTCTCTCATCACAAGAGTTAATTGCTCTATATATGTCCCTGTCAATAGGAAATAAATATTATTGCCATATAAGAGCTTCTTGCTTTTCTTTTTCCTTAGTGACCAGGTCTGATCTTTTGGAACTTAGCAGAAAAACTTCTATTGGCACCGAAGTTTCACGACATAGATTATTTTCTAATTTTCGTTGTGCTTTGCGGACAGAAAACGACTTCCTCAAAGTGAGTATGTTTAAGCAGCAATTGTGGCAGATCTGTTAAAACCATCACTCTTTGCAGATATAAAACTAGCAAGAATCTTACTGTGATACAGCTTTCATATTATATGATGACCAGATTTATTTTTTTAAACAACCTGCTGAGTGAAATGAAAGTTAAATTACTGCTTCACATGCATTTTATTTCACAGAAAATGAAATAACGTATCAGCTAAAACAGACTTTTAATGGAGACCTTTGAGAAACCATCTAAGCAACTCCAACATTTTCCAAGTTTTAAATGCAAAAGAACATCTGGGTGTTCTCCTCAATAAAAAAGCAGGAAAGAGCCAAAAAGGTTGTAGAGATTCTCTACATTATTTGCCTCCTCAAAAGCAAAAAAAAAAAAAGAATTATTTTCTTATATTTCATATTGCAGAAATGTTTACTATAGTAAATTCAGATTTAGCACAAAGTTATTATCCGTATCAGAACTAACTTTTTACTTTGGATTTTCCATGTCTTCTCTGTTGCTTTCCCTCCTAGCCTTCCTGCCACCACTGAACTCTTCAGACAGAAAGCATCAGATTATTTTGTAGACAATGAAGCTGCCTATTTAATAATTTTTCTAAAACAATGGGGCAGAAAGTTAAAGAAGTACTAGTGATAGTCAAATGTTTTGGTAATCTTTTTTATGGAATATTCAAGTTCACAGAACATTGCCAGAGTTGCAGACAATACTTTCAGACTGGCAACTTAAAAGTAGAAGAAACCCTCTCCATTATTTCAACAGCTTTCATTTGAAATGCTATTCAGTTTCTCACATACACAGCAGGAAATAAAGAAGGGAAAACAGGCTTTCAAAAACAAATATTAAAATTAAATGTCTCTAGACTTGCAGCAGATAACAAACAAACAAAAAATATTAATGACCTTTGGTATAATTTACTAAACTATGACACAGCTGGAAACACTGAAGGAAAAACCCATAAGCAAACCTCTCAGTAAATACAAGTTCTACTTAGCAGGGAAAGAAAAAGGAATGCTCTGAAAACCCATTAAAACTCACAGTATGAAATGGCACAAAAAATTAAAAGAGACAACATAATACAGTAGTCTAAATTCAGCATGTTATATGGGAAATTAATAGAGATCACATTAGCTGAATTTCTTCTCTAATGGGAAATTACATTCTATAAATGCTATCTGAAATCTTAATGTACATAAATATTTTGATCTTCATGTAGAAATTTTACCAAAATTTATGCCTAAGAATGTCAGATTTTATTTTTTTTTTCTGAAGCTGTAGGTTTGGTTAGGGGATTTTTTTGAGCTCCCATATAAATTTCACTGAATTTCATCATATATTTTTTATAATTAGACAAATTATCAGACAGTATGTTCAAATTATGACAAAATCTTAAGAAAATTATTCTGGAAAATATTTGCAGGAAGAGACAAGAAATTAGGGAACTAAATCCAAAATTGGTTTTGAAATAAAGAAGCTGCACTTCACTGTGGAGAAGGGTATCTCTGCAATGCTATTCATTGTGTCCTGTAACTGTCACCACTTTTAAGGGCCAGTACTTAGGCTAGACCTGGGGTTCAGTCTAGTGAAGGAAGACAATGCAGCCTAAGAAATACTTTCCAACATTTGATACTAAGGTGGTTGTTGCAAGTTTATTCCCAAGATTTTCTGAACAGAGCTATCTCCAAGCAATATCAGCACAGTAAATTCAGTGCCAGAATACACCAGAGTAGCTGCTCAGCATACATTTAGTCAGTATGTGCATCACAGTAGCTATTAGTCTGGGATACTTGGACATTCAGCAGCTTGCTGCTATTAACCTGAAAACACATCCAGAAATCCTGCAGAAATGTCTCAAAATCTTGTTTAGCTATTGGGTGTTAAGTAGCACATACACTAGCCAGTTTAGCTGATGATAAATAATACCTTATTCATGAAGATACTGAAATGCCAAGATGAAAATAATGAAAGCTGCAAAAGAATTGGTAAATAGTAGGCAGGGTTTCTTCCTGTTTCTGCCGTTGATTTTTATATGGAGAGAGAGAGAAAGAACTTTCTTAAAATGTTTCCTAAACCAAGAAAGGGTAAATAGAAGAATAAATGATATAAATTTTCCCCTTACATACCTAGTAACCCTGAAGGAGCTATGGTGCTAAACAAATGGTTACTTGCAAAAAAAAAAAAAGCACCCTCATAAGCCTGTGTCTTTTCATGTCAAATGGGAGATTAATTCGAAAGCACAACTGGGAGGAGCTGAGGAGGACTATAAATGCCAGATTAAATAAAGGGTTTAGACTTGCTTCAGCAATACAATAACATCAAAGTAAACAGCAACTCTCTTCAGTTCTTGCTGAAACAGTTGAAGGTACAAGCCAGGTACCAGGTCATGCCCAGATGTACTTGCTTACAAGCATGGAACTTGGATGCATTTTTGACAGCAGCAGTTATACAAACTGCAGGCTACTTCTAAAATGCATAAGCACACCTGTCCTACCTTTTGCCATTTGTTCCCTTTTACTAATGGAGGCATCACTCAACTCTGACTGTTTGATTAATTTAGCTTTCATATAAAATCTTACCATCAGGGTGGGGTTTTAGCATGCCACTGTACTTAAAATTTCCCATCAGATAGTCCATGGTGTATGTTCTTTACATTGCCCTTCTGAGCCATCTGCTACTCAGAGTTTTATGATACTGCACTCAGTCTGAAAGCACAGCATCACAGCTGATCAATCTGCTCTACCTGCCATGCAGAGAATTCCGTAGCATCATGTGTACTCAAGTTTAAGCATAATCTATAAAGCAAAACAGTAAAGTCTTTAGGAGCTCATTTTCTTTTCTAGTACTCATTAGGATTATCAAATAAATCTTCGAATATCCCATCTGCTTTGAATGTTTTCAAATGCATGTACATATATATATCTGTGTTTCTTCATGTATATTTGTATCTCTAAGTGTATATAATACACAAATGCGGATGTGCATATATACACAAATACACTCATACATTCTTATTTATGGGGTGGATTTTTACTTTCTGCTTTGTCTCTGATTTAGAGATCATTAGTAAGATTGGCATAGCTGAGTCAAACTCAAAAGGAATAATGAGTTTATGACAGCTGAAGAGTTGGCCTTACACTCAAGGTTTGAAGAAGTCATATTAGTTCTTGCAGTAAATTGCAGAACTGACCACTGAAGAAATTTTTATATGGACTTGATATGATTAAATCTATGAGAGTATGTATGTTTGCTCACAACACTCCCTGTGTCACTGAAATGGTGGTTAAGGGTTATTAAGACCCCAGATGAGTCTTAATCTCCCCCTTTCAAAGGGTGTCAGTGGAAAGAACTGGTCACTCACTGGAACTGTATTGGAATCACAGCACAAATGTTAGTAAAACACTGCTGAAGGCATTTTCTCAAACTTAGGTTTTGCGGTATATTCTGCTCCTGTTTACAATCTTTCAATCAATTTCTGTTCCAAGCAAGTTTGAATTACTGCTGGTTGAATTATGAAAGATAAATTAAGAATGCTTGATTCAAATCAGTGAATCATTCTACATGGACAAATTGTTTCCATATCCTGTGAAAAGTGTGGATAGAATAAAATTAATTTAATTCATTTGAAAAACATCAGGATTGAGAAACAATTTAGTGAATACTTGACAAAAATACCTTTTGTAAATATGTTATTATAAAATGTATCTAATTCTGTAATGGCATGCAAATACATCTCATTCTATGAGGCTCATCTGCTGCTTCTCTTATCAATATGTCAAACAATTTCCATTAGTTCTGCAAAAGACTTCACTATTTATTTCATATCAATTTATTATTTTTCCATCATAATTGATTTTTTCTATTAATATTAGTTACAATATTTTATTGAAATAAATACCTTCTTCCTTCCTTTCCTCTGTTCTAAAAAAAAAAAAAAATACATAGAGGTAAAGTTTACTCTTTAAAAGAACTCTCAATTTTGTAATGACTAGCTAAAAATGCCATTAGTAAGGAATTTATTTCTTTTACCCTGAAGAATTAACAGTATACTGGTCTGATTTCACTGACACGTATGTTTTGCAACACCTTGGTTCATTTTCTCTTATCAAAGGTTATGACTGTAAGTTTCCAATAATAAATACAATGTGGTAATATTTAGGAGTGCTAAAGGAGGAAGATGGATTAATGCTACAAAAGATACACAATTAGATATGGATACAGTTGACTTCTGAATTTTTATTTTAGATATAACAGCAAACTGCTATTTAGATAGGTATTAGTCTCTTAATTACTTTTTCTATATTCACGTGCTTAATATCGTGGGATCCGGTGATAGGAAGGCAGGGGCTGTGATTGTTCTAATTTTCTGTCATCCCATTGTTATCCTTTGTGTTATATTCCTAGTATTTCACTCTGATTGAAAATCAGACAAGGTATTACACAGAGTTCTTGTTTAGTTGTACAGCTAAGAAAGGTAAGGGAACAGTGTGTTATAAATTGTTTTGTTATTTAATAAGAAAATGAAGGGGAAAATGCTTAAAAAATGGTTCAAGCCCAATGGTAATTCAAATTATGTAAAAGAAGATAGAGGGAAATTCTTTGTAAAATTCTACACTTGTCCTCCTAATATGACAATATAAGTGGAAGAGTAAGTAGCTGATTATTATTATAAAGAAGTAATAAAAAAATTCCACACAATATTCAGTGTAACCTATTAGATCATTGTTGACCCAAAGGACAGATCATAACGATAGTAAAGAAGATGAAACAGTACTTGACTACATCTCCTAACATTGATTCTTAAAAGTAATATGACCACTCATATATTTTTCTGGAGAGAAATAGTTTTATTTGTCTGTTTTTTAAAGGTTTCAAACAGTTACATCTGAAATAATATAGTTCCCTCAATGTTTATTTAAACTCAGCTTTAATCAGTCTTTGGTCAGTTGAGGGGAAAGTCTGGATATTACTTTCCATATATTGAGATACCCCAATTTATTGCAGTAGTTTAGAAGAGTTACAGAGTTTGAGTCAAAGGCTTTGCAAGCTAATAAAAATTAAGGAAAGATGAAACATTAAAAAGCGAGCATAAGAACCTTGACTCAGCAGGTATTTTACCTTGATGTATAACAAAGCAGGGGGGAGGGGGAAGTCATTTTAGCTATATTACCAAGTGCATATATCTCTGCTGAGTTCAAGAGAACTGTACGAACTCGCATCAGCTAATCAGTACATGATTTCTTCTTTTGCCACACTCTATGTACTTTAGAGTAGACTTGTTTGATCTGTGAATTTCTTGTTCTGTAGCTAAAGTATTTAGCTTTGAAACTGAATTTGTGGAGAGTGACTGGGGGGCATTACTTGTTCCTTTCAGCTCCTCTATTTGCCATCCACTGGATGGCAAATAGAGGAGCTCTAAACCTGGAAAGAAATGAGTGGTCAGCAAAGTCTCTTTCAGTATAACAAAGAGTATTTTTTTGGAGGGGTTCGGGGTTTTGTTTTGGTTTTTTATTTGTTTTAATATGTGCATCCACTGTTTCCAGTGACAGAAAACAATCTCAGTTCAATGGAATTTATACAGATCACTGTGTATGTAGGTGTAGGCTTCTTTATAATCCTCTTTTACAGGATGCAATTTAAAGTGCATACATAATATTTTCTTTTAAAGAAGCTTTTCAGTGCACCCCTTTGACTGTCTGGTGTCACAACCTTTTGAGAAAAAAGGTGTACTGGTTAAACCAAATGAGTCAACAGATTTTAGTGTACAGGGAGCTGAGTAATGGCTATATGGACATACACTACCTGTTAGGAAGGAGTGAAAGGATTGTCAAGCAGAGGTATTCAAGGGAGAAGGAAAAGGCATTAAAAATTAGTCTTTTGCCTAGAACTGCAGCTTTAAAGGCCATTTTCAGAAGACAGAGTTTCAGGGCTGTGAAAAGCAGCAGCACCAATGGCATTACTTTTTGCACAGCAACAGAATTGCACGTAAAGCAGTATTGGAGCAGGTGTATATAAGTGATGCTAATTGTGCACCCACCAGAAAAAAACAGTGAGCGGTACAAAAATTCAGAGTATAAGGCAAAACATTCAAGTTTTATTTCCTTGTTCTCAGTAACAAACTGCTCCAGATGCTGTGCACCAAGTTTCTAGGAGTGGCTGTCATTCACAAGAATTGCCGTAGTTTTTTGCCTCAGCTCTGGAGATTAACATCTTCCTCTATTACAAGCCTCTTTCAGAAGCCACTTAAAGGAAATAAAGGTGGAAAAGGCTAATCCTAAAACTACGTTTAATCTCAGCTGACTTTACCTGCCTGTGGTATATCTCCATTCTGTATGGAGGATATTTTGGTTATCTAAACCTTTCTCCATGTAAAGAGAGAAAGGTGCTACCAAAATGATTTTCTGGAAATCCCTCTGCTGGGCTAAATTACGCTGGAAATGACAGAATGGAGAATACCCGAAGCCCTAGAAAAAGCAAAACTTTCTTGAAAACAAAACTGAGAATTTAAAAAATATTAACTATCCCACATTTTCAGTGGGATCTACCAGGAATCAGACAGTATTTGCACAAGTATAAACACAGAGCTCTGCAGGCAATATGGGGATAAGAAATGCACAGTGACAGAGGTCACTGAACAGGCATGATCTTTATTAAACAGAGCAACTCAGGCTGCAGATTTTCAACCAGAGCTCATTGTATGATCTTTTGAACACAAACCCTCCTGTGCAAGTAAGATTGCTATTTTCCAGAGATTAAGAGCTCACTTAAGAGCTGTTTTCATTTGTGTGAAGAGCTGGAAATTTTGAATCTGCATTTTCTTGCCTGAGCCTCTCTCCTGTGCCATTCTCCTCAGACCCCTGCAGCTCACAATGATATTTCATATTACTTTGGAGGACTGAGAAAGGCATTTTCCTGGCAGATCTTGTCTGGCAAAACACAGGTACTTTTCTTATTTTATTTTTTTTTTTTTTGTATTATTACAAAACAAGGGAAAAGGACTTGGTGAAAATTGTTTCATTGTCTTATTTTCTCCTTGTTCATTATAGCTCTGGTCTCCTTCAGATCTTCTGCAAACTGAGTGACAAAAAAAAAAAAGAAAATTACATTTAAGATGTAGTAGAGTTTGCTTTAAAATTTGAATGAGAAGGCTAAGAGAAGGTATCTAACCAAAGTCTTCGACCACCTAATCTCTATGACCACCTAATCAGTGGTCATAGAGATGTGAAAGCCAGACTTCTCAGAAAAGCACACTAAAAGGTTGAACGTTACAGCAAAGGAATTTTGGTTTAGATATGTGAAAAAAAAAATAAAAAATACAGTGACATTGGTCAAACAGTGGCCTAAGTTGCAAACAACTCACTCAGAGAGGTTGTCTCTTTGAAATATCTGTCCAGACAAGGCTTTGAGTAACATCATTTAAATCTGAGGTATGTGTTCCTTTCAGTCAGCACTACACTAGGTGATGTCCAGAGGTCCCTACCAATCTAATGTATTCACTAATTCTAAAACCAACAAATCACATCTATTGAAGAGAGTTGTTGAAATTTTCAACAAGCATACCTGATACATGAACATGATTCAATATTTCCTGTTATAAAATTATAGGAGATAAAAAGGAAAAATTGAGAGGAACATGAAAAATCTAAGGTAATATCTAATATAGAGGAAATAAAAACAAATCACACTATATTAAGTTGGAATTTCTTGTTTTCCTTGTTTTTGCTTTTTTTACTTTCAGTTTCCTCAGATGTTAGTATTCTCTGAAGTTATTACCTTCACCAGTTTCTTTATCCCAGTAGTTTTGCTTCTATTATACTGTACCCTTTAAACCTTTATAAAAAAAATGCTGTAAAAATATCTTCTTTGGGAGACCAATTCTTGCAGTGTTCTGTACACACAAGCTGCATGCATTGTCACATGAGATGCCTATGCCTTTACATATTTTCCAAAATAAGCATTGTGTTTAAGATTTACTACTTTTCCCCTCACTATGCAGAATGGTGTTGCTCTGGCAAATGGGGATTACAGTGCAATAGGATCAGATGTTTTCTGCAGAATCCTGCCTCCATCAGACATGTGTTTTAAATAAAAGTTACCATAGGTCCCACACTATATCTATTTTCTTTGTGCTAATTCTGTTGTAATAGTTATTTTATCCAAATTTTATCTCCCAGCAATAAATGTAAAACTTAATTTAAGCTATACCAATTAGATCTGGGTTTGTGATTTTATCTCCTAGTTATACATTTAATAGTTGATTTAAGCTACACAAATTGCTTTAGATCCTGGAGAAGGAGGAGATGTGATCCTGATAAATCATATCGGGTTTCAGGTGAAGTGAATATGGGCTTGCTTAGGAGTTGCTGTTACTCAGGTTCCCTATGGTTTTCTTTACACTAATAGTTGAACAAATTATGGGTCCGTCCTATAAACTTTTAGCACATGGAACTTCTGTTTCCAATAGAAGCTCTGGTTGTGAGGGGCTTGCTCCTAATCCTGGGGCCAGCCAAAACCAAGGGGTCAGGAGCAGGGAGGAGAGGCACACACAGCAGCTCTGTCCCAGGAGCAGGCTGAAGAGGATGGCCACTCTTTCACAGCTTCTTTATTACCCTTTTCTCCTTGCCTTGGTAAGGAAACAGAAAGAAGAGTAAATAGTTTTTAATTCCTTCTTACTCTCCTCATTGTACTGTTTGCCTTGCTCCTCCAGGTCATATGTGACTGACCTTCACTTATCTTAACTTTGCTGTCTTCTGTGTCAGAATATTAGCAGCATTCCCACTCCTGACTGTAATAACAACCAAGGGTTTGAAGAAAAATACATCTTAACAGATCCGAGTGTTGTGTTTCTGGAACAGCTCAGAAGAAATTCAATGTGGAAATGAAATTTAGGTGTCTAGCGGGTAGGACAGTACCTCAGATGATCTTCATGCTTCACTTTGTTCATACAACCTTATCATCTGCTGACAAACTACTCCTTACACTGAAAGATCATTTTAGCTCAAGTCCATGAGATACCTTTCTAGACTAGGCCAGGCCATAGCTTATCCCTCCATTCACATAGATTTTAGTAGAAATGTATCTTTCTAGAAAAAGGTTAACTTGAGCACAGATAGTAGAGAGGATTCCAGTAATTCCCAGTTAACTCAGTTACCCAGTTTGGGATTCTTGTAAATATATAGAGGAAGTCCTAATGTAATTTTAACTGCAATTCCAAAAATGCATGTTTAAAGTGATCTCAAGACACCTCTATACTCTGATATCAAAATTGGACTAAACTGTTGTAAGAAGTTGGTCACATTAGGTGGTCACTTCTCAGGTATCTGCATAGCACAGAGCTAGAGGAAGAGCTTGTCCTCTGAGAACGTAGCAACTCACCAGTTCTGGTCATTGACTAAGAGAACTGGTGTAGGGAAAGGAAAGACTTTCCAGGAAGGATTCTAAAATTTAAGTCAACAAACTGCATCTCAAGGAAAACTCTACTGAGAAAGCTTTCCTAGATTTGGTTCTGTAAGGTCTGAGGACTTCTTTAAGGAGTTAATTGGAAAAGAGTCCGGAGAACTAGATGACAAACACAGTTTTTATTTAAAATTAAGTGCTCTTTGGAAAGTAAGTCTCAGATACTGAGTCAATTCAGAAAAAAAAGATTTATAAGAGTATAAAAATTACCAGACTTTCCCTCTGCTCAAACTGAAAATCAAACAACTTAAAAATAAAAAAAAACCAACAAACTGAAAAAGCAAATCCCACAACCAAATGCAATCAAGAAAACTGCAAGCTGCATTCTTACTCCTAAACTTTAACCTGCATGCTCATCTGTGGATACATACGGCATTCCTTATATTTTTGTGTTTAGCCCTTGAACTCATGCCAGTTAAGATGGGCTCACTTTATGTAAAACAGCTCAATGTGCATAGTCCTTCTGTATATAACGTAGTGACTTACATGTTTAAAGATACTGTGTAAGGTAGAGGTGGCCATTTTCATATGCCGCAGATTTCTACAAATGTTGTAGATTCTACAAATGTTGCACAAATTTCATAGTTAAATTATAACTAATTGTCTCCTTGTGAAACTTGCAGATCTCACTGCATTTTCTTCTGTAAAATCTATACTTAATAGTATAGTTTCATTGCATGACATGATAACCAATATCTTTAAAATAACACAAGGCATTTACAGCCAGTTAATAATATATATTAAGAAACAGTAAATGATAAACCTCTTGAGCACCTACTGTCGTTTGCTTTCCCTCTCTTCCTACACTGACTCCACAATACTTAAGAGCACTGGAGCACTGCATGTATCATTATTCCTTACAGAGTATATATTGTATTGGACTTTTTTTTTTTTTTTTTCCTCCCGGGAAGTATGACATTGCAGAAATTACCCACTCTCCTGTTACACAGAAATCTCTTGCAAGTTCTAGTGCCAGGTATGTGGATAGGAATGCCAGTGTGAGCAGAAATCTGTAGAGCATGGTATACATTCAGATCGTGCAACTAATTTTAAACCTGTTTATCCTCTCCTTCTATAGTTTGCATATGTCTGCAGATAGATAGACCAGGAAATGCAAGAGTGGTTATGTTAATGTCTTTCTTTTGCTTTGAAAATATTTCCCCTCAACATTTCTGGGAAAGAAGTGGAAAAGAGTGGGAGAAGAATCACTGTTGTCTATTTTGAGATGTGAAGTTTAGTCTCACATTGCAAATAAATACTGAATCATACGGCTGTTTTGTCACAGGACTATACTTGTTTTAGTGTAGACAAACACACTGTATCCACACAGTATTATTTGGACAGTATTTCTAATTTTAAGTACTAAAACTGTGAATTCCAAGGAAGCTTGGACTTATTGCAGTAACTGAAAGCCCTTATTTATCCCGCAGCTCTTTTTGATCTAGAAAAAGCATGGGATGAAAACACAGTGGAGAGATGTATCAAAATGCTTCAAGGGACATCAACAGTGAAGAGACACGGATTCTATTTGCTTTTGTAAGGAGCGTATCCTATCATTTTTTAATTAAAGAATGTTTTCCTGTTTCATTAAATTATACATAAATGAGGTCTATTCTTTCATTCTTGAAATCAGTAGCATTGTCTCATTGCTATTATCAAGAAAAAATCCAGCCAAAGTTAGTATTTACCTAGATATTTACTGATCTGAATCTGGTAGAAACTTACAATGTGCAAAAATGTCACCTTAGCCTTTTTCAGGAATTGTGCCTACATGCAGTAATAGCCTCGCAGAAATAGATACAAACTGGGTAGAAAAAATTACTTCAGAAAGACAATTTCCTATATTCTGCCTGGACTACTGAAGGCTTAAGACCTCAGCATCAAACAGATTCTTATTTTGATTGCTGTTCTATAAATAGAAAGTGAACTTCATTTCACTAGTTTACTTGGGTATTTTTAATGCGTGAAAGGTCCTGGCGAGAGATTAGATACATGACTAACAAATGTTGCAGAAGTAGTCAAGGCAAACAAGGCAAAGATGAGAGAGCCCAAGGAAGCTGAAAGATTATGTTAGCATAATGAGAGTATCTCAAAGAAGAGCAAAATACATAACTGAAGGACTTCATGAGAATGTGAAAATGATCTCATATAAATATTAGGTTTCAAAAAAAAAAAAAAATCAATTTTGAATGGGTTTAATTATTTTACTTAAAAAACTATTTAAGTAAGTTCAATTATCTTATTCTCAAAAATAATCCACAAAAGCCAAAGCATGAAATATAGGCTCACTTCCTTCCGAATTACAGAAAAAGCTTTCTTGTGGTGGCTAATGATCTATGATAGCTCATGATTTATGAGATAATTTATAAAATACCATATTTAAACACAAGACAGCATCCTTTACTACATGATAATGAAGTAAATAAGGAAGTAAATACAATGTATTTAAGCTTTGCAAATTATGAGGGAGGAGGCAAAGGGAAAGGACAGGAATTAGGCACTGAAAACATTTTGTGAAACAGGTTTTTTCACCTATACCTGAAACTTTATATCCAGCAGAATTAAAGAACCGCTTTTGTTTTTTTGTGCGTGATACCATATGTTTGGTTTGCATTCTGTTATATTTCACTGAATTTCTTCTCAAGACTTGCAGAGAAGTAAGAGCTAATATTAAAAGAAGTATATATACTTGTAAGGGAGTGTAAGTGAGAGTAAGTATCTTGTATTGCTCTAAGGCTGAAGGAGTCAGTCATTTCAAATACATATAGGGGCTGATGACCTGATACCTAGTTTTATTCTGACATTTAATTCTGCGCATTAATTTTGACTAGTAAGCTCTACTCAATGAATTTTTGGAAATGCTTTTGTGTATCAGACTATTTCAGATAATTGGCACCATGTCAGGCTGCTAACACTCCCTGTAATAAATGCTATATAGGCAAATAAACTGCAAGATTTCATAGCTGCCAGAAGCCAGTGGTTTTACAAATATTCACATGCATGATTAGAAGAAAATTAATACTTACTGACTTGTCCATCTTATAAATCTATCTAGCTGATGACAATTCGGTTTTGGAGCCATTATTATTTTTTTAAATATGCTTAAATTCCAGAGTAGAACAACAACAACAAAAAATATATTTTAACAAATTGTTGAGCATAGATTTTTGTCATAGCATTCATTTTTCAGTTCAAAAAACTACCTTTTTTAATAAAAAACTTTATGTGTATTGACATGAGATACAAATTATCTAAAAGCCTCATCTTAAACAGATTTTATTTCACTCTGAATGAGGCAGAACAAAGTCTTGAACAAAGTACATCCTGAGATAATTTATACCTCAGGCCTGGCCCTCTGTGTCTGTGAAGGGATGAAGAGTACAGATTTAGATGACTAACTTTTAGCAGATGGATATCCTAATATTTTCTTTTTTCCTCTTCTTCTGAATGCAACTGTACAAGTTTGTATTTTTATATATATACATTCTTAGCAACAATTTTTATACAGACAGCCTCAGAGCTTGGGAGATAGGCAAAGAATCACAGAGAGACCAGTCCTGTGTTTTTTTATTCATTCAGTGATGTGAAAGATGGTATTTATGCCCAAAAATATTCAACATTAGCCCCATAACAATTTGTCCATAAGCTAAAAGGAAATGTATGTATTACTCATACTAATTTATTAGACAAACAATCAAGGTAGATCTCTGACCTCTTTTAAGGACAATGACTGTTACTGAATATCTTAGAAACTCAAATAAATTTGCTTGTGAGCTGTGGAAGATGAGTTGGAAGAAAATATGAATATATTCTGAATTTACAAATTAATGTGACGTTCATCTCTTCTTAAATTTTTTCCACCTCTCGCTTGGTGATCCATGATCAAAATTAGAAATAACTTTGCAAAGTACAAATCATTCTAGACAAACATGAATAATTTGTTTTGATGTAGATGTGATATACCTAGCTTTTACTAAGGCATTTGCTATAGTGTCAAATGAAATTCTACATACAAAATTAATTCACATTGGCATGGATATGAACACTTACAGAGAATGAAAGCTTGCTGAAGTACTTCAAACAGTGCACTGATAAATGGCAATATATTGAGCTGAATTTGCAGCATGCAAATGAAATTCGGAGATAATACTAAATTCATTTGGGAGGTGTTATGAAAACCTCCAAGGAAAGGGAAATAGTACAGAAAGAGACCTAGAATTAGTAATATGCACATAAAATATCAAAGTGTTTCACAGTTCTATAAGTTGTGTGACCAGCAGGAACTATAAAGAACATCTAGTCTGACCTCCTGCTTAACACAGACCACAGAATTTTAACAAGTGATTTCTATGTAATTTTAAGATGAGCAAGACCCTCTATTTGAGAAATAAATCTATTCTCAATTTTAAAACTTCACCTTTTAGAGAATTTATCATGACTCTAGGTACATTTTTTTTTCAATGGTTAATTATTTTTACCATTACTGAAAAAAATTGCACCTTATATGAGGCTCAGAACAGAGAAATTGCAAAATGAATACATTTGAGAATATATAACCTATAGCAAGGATATTGAATAAAGAGGAAATCTTGCAAAATACTGAAGTGAAAAAGCCCTTGGGATGCTGAATAGCATCTTCAATTGGAATTTGGCTTTTCCAGTGACCACAGCGAATAATGACAAGGACACTTTCAGCTGCAGAGATAATAAGGCATAGACCAAATGTAACATCTCATTCGTGATGTATAGTTTTGTTGTAGCCATTGTTTGAATCCAAATTTAGGTACTTTGGAACCAGTTGCATCTACATTGCTGTTTTGGATTGAACAGGAGTGTGCTTTAAAAATAATGTCTCTCTCATACTCACTTAATTCTCTTTGATTTGCATAGTAGAGCAATATCAGAACACATAACCGGATCCCTTTCACACAAGTCTGGACAAAAAGATGGATTTAAACTCAAGGGGTTTGAGTCTGCTTAACCAGAGTAATTCTGATGTTATCCTTTAGAATAAATCCAGTGTGAACATCAGGTCCTCAACCTCAATAGCTTTACTGTACAGGTTAATTCTTCTTGTGCCACTATACCAGCTAATGCAGGCATTGCTGCAGAAATACTAACTCTTGGAGAGGGTTCCAAGAAAAATAAGTTTAGGCATTAAGCAACGATTCATTCACTTTAGCGTTATACACATAATTAACTTTTCAGCTTGTAAAAGAGGAGATATTGCCACGTGAAGCCTTTGGAGGCTAAATACACTAACAATAGAGCAAGTGGTATCAGTGATACAAGATAGTAATAATGAAAGTTCAGGAGGGGTATTTTGTTTGAATATCTATATAAACTTTATGACAATGAGGTATGATTACATTGTCAAAATGACTGCTAAGAAAAGTGTGGAGGCCAAAGCATGTAGAGCACTTGAAAACTCATCTGGACAAAGACACTTGTAGGAAACAGTATTTCAGTGTCATGGAAACAGTGAATTACTAATTAGAAGGATTCTTCCTCTGTTCCTTTAAGTACACAGGTTCATAATTAAATATTCATCAATTTCAGCAGTGGATGATAGGAAATTGATAAAGAAAAAAGTAATGAAGAGAAATTTAAATTCTAGTAAAAGTGAAGAATTTTAAAGCATCCATCATTGACTTTTACCTTTGAATATGCCTAACCCCTTCCACACTCTACTGTTGCCCTGCTCCTTCCCTCCAAAAGGTTTCTAGGCCAGAATTCAGAGCAGTTGTACTAATAAACATCAGCTCAAATCTCATTGTTTCTTTATAGAACTATCTTGTGTACTACTGTTGCTATTATGCAGGAAGTCAAAAGATTTTTTCAGAGCAGCAAACAAACTCATCTACAAATGTGCACTGGTTAGCTGTGCTGACTGATCAGCTGTAGGAGCCTGATGCATATCACAGATCATAGGTACTTTCTGGGATCACATAAGCTACTACCTTACTTAACATCATCAGTTATTCTATCCCCAGGGCCTAGAAGCATGAGCTACTTGTTCGGTTGATTATTCCCATGCCAAATCATATGTCATACAAGAACAAAAATACTGGTAGTATGAGCAGCCAACTGATAGTATTACCCAGGTTCTCCACAGACATCTGGAGACTTATAACAATGAACTCTCCCTCTTCTTCTCATATACTACTTCACACAGTGATCAAAGACTCTAACTGCAGCTAAATAATCATTAGGGACACTAAGTCTTGGCATAGACTCCAGATACACTGATTATATCATATCTAGAATTATATTTTTAAACTAGGTGAAGATCATGGAAACAGGAAGAACTGATGCATTGCAAGAGTTGCCAGTAGGAGACAATTTTTTTGAACTATCACAGAGATAGAGATATTTTATTAAGAGTTAAGTAGCATGAAAATACAAAATAACGTGTTCCAAGAAGTGAAACAGGAGTATATTATCTCTGACAAGTGACTGATCTCTTTCCCACATCTTAAAATGCAATTTTTGCCACAATGAAATCTGTTCTTACTGAACTAATGAATGTTGTGATTTTCCACAGAGAGAGTAAATGTTTCCACCACTTGAGAGAGTTCTAGGGAGTCAGGGGGAAGGAAACAGGTAGCAAAACTTATTTTGATGAATAAGAAAAAGATGCATCTCCATAAAATGCAAAACAGAAGTATAAGCAAAAGGGCACTTTTTTCAGCAGTTAAGTTTCCAAACTTAGGGGAAAAAAAAAAAAGAAAAAAAAAGATAAGTATGGATTTCAGTCTCTCTTCACAAAAATTGTCATCCATGAAGATTCTTAATCTAGATGATAGTTGAAAGGAAAAAGTAAAACAGCAAGAAGCATTCAGAGGAACAGTTCCATCAATTATAAAAAGCAGGGTAATGCAGTAGCAAGAGAGCAACACTTCCTGACACTTAATTGTATGATCATCATCATAATAATAAAAAGTAAGTCTGAAAGTGGAAAATTAAGTAAGAAGACAATTTTATGCAAAATGGTCGGTACTGGAAAGAAAAGGAGCACTCTAATATACAATATTTTTTCTTGGAACTCTGACCTCTTACACTTGGCACAATTCTTGGCACTTGGAAAGCTTGAGAGGCATCCCTCCACAGAGCTTGAATCAAAGCAAAAATGTTAAGCAAAAATATAAAGGAAAAATCTAAGATAATTCAAAATTTGTAACAAGGTCAAAACTGCGATAGTGAATCTTGTAAAAATTTTGACTCATCCTTGCAAAGAGGAGATGATGTTAGCTCAGGCACTTGTGTTTTTATAGTGTGCCACTGAGGATCCTAGCTCAAGTTTCAGTCTGGGCTATGGAGCACAAGAATAGATGTAGACCTCATTGCAGTTTGTGTTTTCTTGTGGATTAACCCTGTTGAGCAGCTAAATACCACCACTCCTCTCCCACTTACCACCGATGGGATGAGAAGGGAAACAGAATTGGAAAAATGCAAAACTTGTGGGGGCTGAGGTAAAGGCAGTTTAATAGGTAAAGTAAAAGCCGTGTGTGTAAGCAAAGCAAAATAAGGACTCAATTCATGAATTCCCGTTGGTAGGTAGGTTTTTAGCTATCTCCAGGAAAGCAGAGCTCTATTGTGCCTAACAGTTACTTGGGAAGGCAAACACCGTAACTCCGAATGTCCCTCACTTTCTTCCTCCTTCCCCTCAGCTTTTATTGCCAAGAACATCATACGGTATGGAATATCCCTTTGGTCAGCTGGGGTCAGTTGTTCCAGCTATATCCCTTTCCAACTTCTTGTGCACTCCCAGCACACTTGCTTATGGGATGGTATGAGAAGCAGAAAAGGCCTTGATGCTGTGCAAGCACTGCTCAGCAATAATAAAACCATCTCTGCGTTATCAACATTGTTTTCATCACAAATCTGAAGCATAACCCCATGTATGCTACTATGAAGAAATTTAACTCTATCCCAGCCAAAACCAGTACAGTGGTTGAATTTGTTTAAACTGTACACAACAAAGGAAATGAGTGCTCTTAGTTCTCCTTGGGAAGAATGAAAAACACTGAAACTATATATATATATATTTTTTTTTAATGCAGTTTGTTTACTGCTGTCCATACTTAGCTCAATAAATACTTGTATATGTACTAAACTCAGTATCTACTAAACTAATTTCTGTAAGATCATCTAGAAGTATTCTAGCACATGTCTAAAACATTACATGTTCATGACAAGATAATAGAATATCAAATGTGGCAAACAAATGGAAGTGTTTTGAGTCTTCAATCGAATACATGATTTTCTGTTTAATTTTTCCCCTTCTCCTCTTGGAATGACTGAAAGTCACCTGTCAAGTATAAGAATAAGGACAATAAAGTGTAGTGAAATACTAAGGAATTGCTGGAACAAAATAATACGTGCAGTAGTAAGAATAGTTCCAGCAAAGAAGCTGGAAATGAATTGAGAGTTAAAAATATACCATTCTTTCTAAAGTCCTTTAAAAAAAAAAAAAAAAAAAAAAAAAAAAAAAAAAGTCTGATTATTTTCATCAGCTGATAGAACAATTTCAAACAATAGAAAGACTGAGCAGAATTCCTTTTACTTCATATTAGATATCTGGTCAACTTAGACTTCCTTTTCATACAGCTGAAAGAAATGTGTATTTCCAAGCCACACATCATCTAATGCTAAACCAGAAGTCCAAAACCCGAAGTGAACCACTTCTTAAAAGTGCCTGTTTCTTTCACAGACTGTAAAAGGAATCCAGCTTATTTAGAGAGATCTGCATTTTGCTGAATGAACTTTCATAACAGCTAGATCAACACAAAAAATTTGACAAACCAGACACTCCTCGGTTTTTTTGGTGATGTTCAATAAGTAAATAAATGAAATGTTGGAAAAATCATATTTAAATTTTATTACTACTTCTTGGGTTCAGATTTTGCCAACAGCTGTGGGAATTCCTACAGCTTTAAGTTAAGAAATCAAGATCAAAGAATAGGAACCCTGGTGATGCTTTCTTTGGATAATACTATTTGTGTTTCCATTTGATCTAATAAGTATTTATATTCTTGATGGAACAAGCTATTACCCTTTAAAATGTTGGTAAGGCGTATAAGCAAACATGAACAATTAAGAAAAATTACAAAGTATATAATTTTTTTTTGCTACTTGCAATAACTCTTTTCATTTTCTGTCATAATCAGAGGTATTAGTGTTAGTATGAAAGCTTTGACTGTACGTCCTTATTTTCTTAATATTTGAAGTAATAATAATTGCCAGGATTTTGCAATATCAGTTAATAGAGTATGTTACATGCTTCTTCTGATAAAAGGCTTCTTACTGAAATATCTTACCTAAGAAAATCCTTAACTAAAATATTTAATAAAAATAATTTTGTGTTTTATACTGGCGGGTATATGTGTGAATATATATTTCATTTCAAATGTGATATTTTAAAGGTGATGTATGCATGAGCCATCTTGCAGGCTCAGTATTTTGCTTTATTTCCTTATTTCTGAAAATCACAGTCAGAAGTTTTGTAAACTTCAAGGACTCATCTTAGCTGACTTTGACATGAACTGCTACCACTCTCTTTGTAGAGTGTGCTGAAGGTTGTGCACTGCTTCTTAAAGTAATAAGCAAAAGCAGTGGTCAGCCATGTATTCATTTGCTTTTAAGACACTGTCTCAGTATGTTTTTCTATCACAGTCTTTAAGAAAATTAAATATGCCTTGGCTTTGTCTACTTATGTCTTACATATAAAAGGCTCTTAAAAGAACATTAGCTGCAATACTAGGTTATCTACAATTTCGGGTTTTTCCTTGTTTTACCTAAGAGAAAATAATTTTAAGATTTTAAAACATTTATTACCTTCATGGATTTGGAACAATAGTTTATAAAAGGGAATGGGAACAGACATTATTTAAAATGATTTTTTAAAATGAATATTATACAAAGTAGCAGCGTATACATTAATTGAGAAGCAAGGCATAAATATCTTATTTGTACTATCCTAATTTTCAGATAACTATATGTGCACTTTTAAGAGTTTTGAAGAAGCTGTATATTTCTTTGTACTCAACATTACATTTGTACCTTGCTACCAAATGTATTAATGACCTGTTCACAGTAATGCAACTGAAATAGAAAGCTACAATAAGGCAGTAAAGAGAAAGGCATGAAGTTTTGTATTAGTGTCTTCACTTTGCTCTCTCATGTTTGAATCATATTATGATACAGATCATTCTGCCAAGATTCTCACACTGGGCAATCCAAATGTCCAGTGAAGTCCTAATATGAGTATTTGTTCCTCTTCCTTGTAAAATCATGTCATTCATTACACAATCAGGCATTACTGGTGTTAAATGTCAGCCATTTAATGGATTTCATATTATGAAGACAGTGTTCTTTAACAAGAAATTTAGTGGGACTTTTGGGGAGAAACGTGAGTCTACTAAGTTTGTTTATACATTTAACTTCTCAAAGAATAAATAAGTTGTTCAAAATTTATGTTTAGGTTTGGGGTTTTTTTTCTTCCAAGAGTCCAAATACAACCCAGTCTGCTACTGCCGTATTTTCCTTTTCTGTGGTCCACATTTGACCTGTCTTCACATGCAGAAGACCTTGCCTCAAATTGATAGGTGTCCTAAGAGAAAAATTAAATTTAATATTAATTGATATGTCAAAAATTAGATGAAAATTTATGGAAACATTTTAAATTCCCCAGATCACTTTCCGTACACTTCATATCTTTAAGGCAAACTGTATCTTGGGCAACTCTCCTTCCTTTTCTCCCAGAATTCCTCTCTCATGTCTCCTGAAAAGGCATGCTTAGTTTCTACAAGTGTGATTCAACCTACGGCAGCTGTTTCATTTGAAACGATCAGAGACATAAGCTTGTCCAGTGAAGTAAGGAATATTATCATCTGAAGAGTTATAAAAGTTCACATAACTTTGTCTTGCTGCATGTTACTATGCTACATGTTTTCACATTAGACAGTTCACCCTTTTATGCAGCCAAATTTATTAACACAGTCAGGTTAGGTGGAAAGAAATCCAGTGAGGCTGGAGGGGCAGGATACAGACAGCAGTTACTTGAATGCTGATCTGCAGTTTGGCAATCACAAACTGCAGCAATTGTGAAAGGATTCAACATGGCCCACACCACAGTGAAGGTGAATTAATCAAAATTAAAATACTGATACAAGCACATAGGCTATCACTGAGACTTGGCTGATATGCTGTTGTTTTTTAAAATATAGTAACTTGAGCATAGAATCATTAAGACTGGAAATCACCTTCAAGATCAAGTCTAAATATCTACAAAACATTATCATAACCATTAAATCATGCACGACAGTCAGTCGACGGGGTGGCAGCGGCAATGACTGAGTAAAATCGAGGTTCGATCACGCTGCGCAGAGGGGTTTCCAAGCTCAGGGACCCTCCCCTCACAGCTCGAGCCCCAGTGGGAAGCAGGGAGTCTGCGGTAACCGATCAGGAGTGGAGGAGGTGTTGCCAGGAACCATGCGGAAATTTGAACACCCCTGGGGAGCACGGCAAACAGGGGCATGGCACATCATTGAGGCGTCACACGGCAGTTTGCATGGGGCAGTTCGTGCAGGCAGGACCCAAGGGATGCCCAATCTCTGTCATGGTGTCTATCCAGCACCCACAAGAATGGATATGGGTATTCAGAAGGTGCCCCCACAGAAGGAGTTGGCTATCCAGGTCACAGACTGTTGGGATTTCCACAGCCTTTTGATGGAAACAGGGAACAGCTCTGGCCATGGCTGTGTCTGGTGTGGGCAGGTGGATGATCTGCTCTGCTGGGTGGCACAGCTGCAGGATGAAGCGTTGGAGCTCAGGGAGCAGGTGAGCAGATTGAGAAGTATCAGGGAGAGTGAGAGAACATTAGATGAATGTTTTCAGGGCCTGCTCTCCACTAAAACGGCTCAGGAGGCAAATGTCATTAGTGACTCGCAGGAGTCCTTATCTCAGGATTCCTTACTGTTACAGCAAGTTTTCCTCCTTCCCTGGAGAGAAAGGAAATACGCTGAGGCCCCACATACATCAAGAGGATCCCTTCCTTAAAAAGAAATTTTAAAAGCATAAAAGCAGGCTATCCCCATGTGCCCTAAGATGAGCTGGCAACATAGGAGACCAGCCTGTTTGATAGGGAGATTTGGTTGAAAATCAGGGAAAAAGGTAGAGTTTATGGCCTCTGGAAGAAAGGGCAGGCCACCCATAATGAATACAAGGATATTGTTAGGTTATGCAGGGAGATAATTAGAAGGTCCAAAGCCCAGCTAGAAATTAATGGGGCTTTGAAAGTTAAGGACAGCAACAAAAGCTTCTATGAATATGTTAATAACAAAAGAAAGACCAGAGAGAGCCTCCATCTCCTGCTAGACCTGGGAGGAAATATAGAGACAAAAGATGAGGATAAGGCTGAGGTACTTAATGCCTTCTTCACCTCAGTCTTTAGCAATAGGAACACCTGTACCGAGGGAAGCCAGACTCCCAGACCAAGAGACAGGGGCCAGGAGCAAAATGTCCCCCATCATAATCCAGGAGGAGATGATCAGGGACCTGCTGCTCCACATCGATGTCCATAAATCTATGGGGCCAGATGGGATACATCCTAGAGCCCTGAAAGAACTGGCACAGGTGCTCACCAAGACACTGTCCATCATTTATCAGCAGTCCTGGCTGACTGAGGAGGTCCTAGCTGGTTGGAAGTCAGGCAGTATAACACCCATCTATAAGAAGGGATAGAAGGATGATCCGGGAAATTACAGGCCTGTAAGTTTGACTTCAATTCCAGGGAAGTTGGTGGAGCAGATCATCCTGGGTTCCATTATGCAGCACATGCAGGACAACCAGGTGATCAGTCCCACTCAGCATGGGTTTATGAAGGGCAAGTCCTGTTTAACAAACCTGATTTCCTTCTATGACTGGGTGACGCACTTGTTGGATGAAGGAAAAGATGTGGATGTTGTCTACCTTGACTTTAGTAAGGCATTTTACACTGTTGCCCACATCATTCTCCTAGAGAAACTGACTGCTCTTGGCTTGGATGAGCATATGCTTTGCTAGGTAAAAAACTGGTTAGATGGCCAAGTCCAAGGAGTTGTGGCCAACAGAGTTAAATCCAGATGGCAGGTGGTCACGAGTGGTGTCCCCCAAGGGTCAGTACTGGGGCCACTCCTATTTAACAAACCATTTGGCTCTGCAGCTTCTCTGACTCAACATAGTATGCCTGAAACGTTACTATTATTTTATGTTTGGTTTTTTTTTTTTCCCATTCAAGGAATGCAACATAAATTGAAGACTATGTCATAATCATTTTAATTTTAATGGATGAAATAGGGGTTTGGCGTGAAGATATGAGAAGGTGTCTGAAGATACACAAACTCCTGGGATAAGATTTGGAGGTCTTGGAAGAGGGGAGAAAAACCACAGTTACTACAAAGCCATCGTGAATAGATCTGGAGTGAACCATCCCTAGACAATGCACAGATATTTTCTTGGACAACATATTTTGAGCAACCAAAATCAGTGAGAAAGTAAGCAACAGGTAAGTGGTGTGAAGCATAGATTTCAGGCTTGCGTATGCTTTCTGGCTCTTTTGTTTATCACAGTAGTACTCAGACGCCCTCACTATGTTAACATAATGCACAACAAAAAAGTGTCAAAAAACGAGTACTTAATTTCAACAAATCTAAATACTGAAGGCATTTTTAACTTATTTTTTTAGAAAAGGATATTTCTGGAGACACATTGACAAAAAAAAATAAATATTTTGTCCAGAAAAACAAGTGACACAAATATCACAGTTATACATGGTGCTAATACATGAGTACATACAAGTGAAATGACTGTGATTGCTGGCAGTTATATATGTCATACTCTCCTTTAAACCATTTTAGTTATTTGTCTTGTAACAATGAGGAGTAAGGCAAAAAGAGACTGAACATACATGATGTGACATGGAAAACATTTTTTTTTTGTTGTTCTTTATGAATTAATACATCAGAATGCTCATCCCATTGTATGAAAACCAAATTAATTGAAGTCTAAGATAGGAATTGAAAAACACCAAAGGAAATTTGTGGAGCGGTGTTTTCCAGTTATGTTTGTTGCTTTGTTAAATCTTTTTTCCAAGTCTTCGTCTACAGATAGTAAAGTACATTAATTTGCAATCATAAAAGCCATCAATTGTTATTACCTTTCCATGTATACTCATCTTTCCCTTTCTAGCAAATGGCCCTAAAAGTGTTGTCCTTATTATTAGGAATGGCAATATGAACATTGTATAATGGCAATATGAACATATTTTATTGTGAGCTTCTAACTTTGCACATGCCTTGAAATGCAGTATTAAATTATATAGTTTTCTTGCTGTCCTTTAAAACCTATGCACATATATTATGAATCTCAGCATGGAAAATACTAAGCATACCTGAAGCAGTCCATAATGAAATCTTAATCATCTATCACTAGTAAATCTGTGTTAATGACAGACACAGCTGGAAAGATGGAAGAAAAGTGTGTGGTTTTGTGTTCTTTTTTTTTCCTCATCATGAGACACTGACATGGTCTATCAGTGATATCTGATAGAGAAATTAGTCAATATTAAACAGCAGTAAGCTCTCTAGGTTTTAATATAGCAAGGAGTTTATTTGAAAGGATATAGAACTTTTACAAATTGAGCAACTGAGGCTGAAAGAATATAATTAAATAAAGCTACATTAGAGTTTAAAACTGCAGCATTATTTTTAATTATTGACATTTTTCCATGACTACTGAATAGGCTTGAACGGCTATGTCATATACATTGAACGCATGTTTAGGTGCTTTGATGAGCTGGTGTTAATAACAAAGTAGTGCATTTTCCAGGAGCTACTGGACACAATTCAAAAAGTAGAGTTCCTATTCTTTCCTTATTTTAAAAAGCAAATATCCTGATGAATGGATAGTGAGAGTGATATGTGTCATGTCTCAAGCTTATTGCATCCCTAGGAGAATGGAAATTTTATAGCTATGATCTTCATATGAAATATTGACAGAGAATGTTACTGTCATCATACAGTTTTGAGGTGCTAATTTTGAAGATACAATGATATCTTCACTGTTGAGTTGAACGCAAGAAGAGATGAATATTATTGCCTGTCGTGTTCATTCGGAGCAAAGAACCAAACTGCCAGACTGGAACTATGAAACAATGATACTGTGCAAAGTCCTTTTTTAACAACAAAAAAAAACCCCAACAACAAGGGGCTTCTATTTTCCTTAGCATTCTGTTGTTTTTTTTCTGCTGAGAATGTATTACTACAGGTGCTCATCAGAATACTTATGGCAAGGATTTTGATTAGTAAACAAAATTCTCCCTTCTATTGCTTGCGCCCAGCTGCAGTTCTGCTACAGAAATTGCCAGATTCGTGACTATATCTACTGAAAGTGAGAGAGTGTCAAAGAATATATATTTTCTTTTGATTTTGTTGTCCCTTAGATAATACAAAGGGAAATGAGGTTAATGTTTAATCATTATCACTATCACACAGGCACACACACTCTGTTGTTTGATGAGCTTAATGACTTTCGTTTAAGAACGTGACTTAAGGAACTTGACTCCAAAACATTAAAAAGATGTGACAATTTCGACTGGTAATACTGTGCTGACTGAAGATAATGATGTGTTTTTAGGCAGTTTTGTTAAATACATACTCCTACAGAATCGATGATCATAAGTACTTCATAGTTTTAAGAGTAGGTAAAGAATACTTACTGATTAATCTCAGACAGCTGTGCCTGTCATGCCATTTTAGCTTTATTTTACAGATTATTACTGACCTAGCAGTTTGTTTTAATCTCACCTATAGACCTAGTTACAGTCTGATAAAATGAATGCCCCAGGTCATCCACAAAGTGAAGCGATTTACGATTCTAATGTAATCAATAGAATAAATTAATGTTCGGATATTGTTTATGATTGCACACTAGAATAACTATATCAAAATCACATTAAACCTATCTGTTTAGCACAAAGACAAATGTTACCTACTTGTTTTTCTCTTTAATTCCTCATCGCCCTGAGGGAAAGCAAAGCAAATGACAATTTACCATCATTTTAGTTGGAGGTCATTTAATCTTCGTTTCCCAAAGGAATTTTCCCATTATTGACATGTTTTTAAAAATGCCTAGCAAACAAATGTTTCCATGGGTTTAAAAATACTGACAACTGTCATCACTGCTAACAGTTGTGCTGGGTTGCAGAGCTAGGGATTTTAGTGCTTAGTGTGGGCTATCAGATTGTAGGATGTGGTTTTTTCCTGACAGTCCTAGAATAAATTTCTACTTGGACAGTCCTCTTTTCATGACCTACGAAGCTAATTTGGGCAAGTCTTTGAGGAAAATTAATTGCATAGATCCCTAAAAAACCCTTTCATGTCTCTATGATTGGTACTGTGCTGGGTTTTTGTGAGTGTTTTTTTTTTGGTTTTTTTTGGCTTGATTGCTAGAATCTCTCAAAGACAAGTCTTGCAGAGTAAAAAGAAGATTAAAGACAGCCCAGTACTGTAATTATAACAAAATGCCAATGCATTTGAAAGATAACAAATATATCAACAATTTATAATTAAAATATGTTGAAATCTGAAATATAAATTGAAAAATAAAAACTCAAATACTCATAATCCTTGTTCTTAAAAAAAAATAGATATTTCTATTGCAAACCCTGCATACAATGCATTCATTGTTTCCCTACTTTCTAAAGTTGAATTCTTATTAAAAGTGATTCAGTCAAGTAAAAATGGGAAGAAAGAAGAATACATTTTCCTTACTATCCACTTTAATCTATGAAAAATAAATTAAGATGTCCACAGAGATGGATTTGTTTCTGCATTTTGACTATAGCATATACAGTCCAATAGTCAAATCAAGTTGCAACTGTACTTTTTCTTTTAAATGGGACAAAACCCCACAATAATTCAGAAAGGCTAAGATAATGAAAAATCCATATGAAAAGACTGTATTTTTGTGTTTAATCCCCAGTTTTATGTTCTGTGAGTAGTTAATAGACACGGACATTTTGCTTGCTATTTTGTAATACACAGAACAGGCTAATTATAAGAGCTTGGCAGACCAACAGAGATACAAATAAAAAAAAGAAAGGAAAAAAAAAAAAAAAAGAAAACACACCTCTAGAGCAGATGATAGTTCAGCTACTTCCTTAATGAACCAAATACCAATCAAAGGTCAACTTTGACGCAGATGTGTACATGTGGAGTGTTAATTTATATACACTTTCAGAAATAAGACATTCACCAGTAACATTCTAATTGTCTAGAAATTATTAGTATTTTTCTTAAACACCTCCAGTGAGAGAATTGTATAGGTTTAATGTTAAAATATTTTAAGATACGTGCAAATTAGCATTTAGACATACTTCCTAACATCTAGGTGTGTTTTCCTACTGAATCATTTAAAAGATCCTGTGTTACTGACTGTTTTCTCCTACGGAATAATGTGAACAAGAATATTGCTGCCATGTATATTCCCACTGGTGGAATACATCTCCAAATTTGATTCAAATGCATGCTCCATTTTATTGCGTACTTTCACTTCTTTTGCACTAATGTGGGAGAAAGTACAAGAATTCCATGGAATAATATTCTCAGCATCCCTCACCTCTTTATAGGTCCAAACACTGTTCATACTAATTAAAATGACAACCCGTTTTGAAAGGTGATGTCAAGTTTCTGTTTTGGAGGCGTTTAACTATATAACACATGCTTAACTGTTACTGTTCTTACAAATATCCAGTTGTCTTTGAGTCTAGTTAACTACTTCACTTTAAAACCATGATGTGACATGTTCTACAGATGCATTAAGAACTACTATCTTTTGACGTTTTTGAATTCACAGTTCTTGTTAAATTCTTATTAAACTTCCAAAGTGTTTACAGACATGAAAATGGAATACACTTTTCTGCCTTCTGTATATAATTTGTTGTTATTATGAGTAAATTGTAAGGAAATTCAATGACAGATAAAAAAATTAAAAAAAAAAGAGACAAAAATCTGCCTAAACCAGATTAAAATCCCACTGTGATCACTTAGAATTATCTGATTTATACCTTCTCCAACTTCAAAGACACCTCAGACTTTTCTTTACTTTGTGGTCTGTGATTCCCCATCTCACCCCTGATTTCCTTATCATTCTTTTCACTCTTCTCTAAACACCCTGGAATTCTGTAATATCATTTCTGAAAAAAAAAGATGATCAGGGCTAAATAACTGGTATCGTGCAAGAAGGCACATCACTGGATTGCATAATCACATAACTGCATCCCATTCTGAATGAACATTTACAGTTTTGGTGTCTTGGAGCTGTATTGAGGGTGCTTCAAAATATGCCTGTTGGAATGGAGCAACAGGCAAAATATGCCTGTTGGAATAGTGAATTGGCACAATCTGTGGATGCTACATTGGCACCAGTTTCCTAATCAATGCACTCAGTTTTTTAGGTCAGTGTCTCTGAATGTAGTTTTCTGGTAGAGTTCTGCACTCCTTGGGGCAAAGGTGCATCTAGATTCAGCCCTTTGCATGCAGCATCCCTCTAATCCTAGCAGAAATCACTGTGTGATGTGGGCTAATGAAATCCCTTGAAAGACAGCAAACAAAAGCATGTACTAATGTCTGTAAAAAGTCACCCAAAAGTATGATTCGTTTCAGCAGAGCTGAAAAGGAAAAGACTGGTTTATTTCTGCATGACTTTTCCATCAGCAGTATTTTTTGTATGACTAAATGTAGCAATATTTTCTAAAAGTGCTATTCAGCAAGTATTACTTGTGTATCTCAGACACAGCCAAGACTATAAATATATTTCTAATTCTTACAGTCTCATAATATTTATAGTATGTATAAAAGCCTGCAGCTTTTACACATATATACAAAAAAAAAAGAGATAATTACAATTTATTTTTACATGTTAGTATTTTTTAATGTATTTTGTTCTATCTCTCCAAACTGAACACCTTTCCGATCCAAGAAAAAACCACCACCAAAACAAAAAAACTCCACAAGCTTAGTCAGATGTGTTTCTCTGCAAGCTTCCATTTTTAAATTGTTATATAGGTTTGTTCTGATTTATTTTTAATAAGAATACATCAGACAGTGAACTCTCTGAAGTCCATATGAGTTAAGTTTTGCTTTCAAAGCAAGTTGATGATGTTTTTAATGCACAAAATTCACTTCCATTATCCCCCTACTGCTTTTCATGTTGTTTCTTCTCAGTGAAATGCTTATATCCACCAGCATATATCTGATAGCATGGTAGCTACAAATACAGTTCTCTCAATTGTTTGACCTGCATAAAAATCTCAGACTAACCCACTGTCATTTTGAGGCATAGTCCCTTTGTGCAGCAGAAATAGTTACTTTCTACCCATCACATTTCTCCCTGAGCTGATTAAGTGTTTTTACCCTGTTTGCACATGAGGTTCCTCTTGTCTAGTCCCGGAATGATGCAGGCTGAGCAAACAGACTGTTACCATCATACAAACGGAATGAGCTTGTGGCCAGAGGAGCTGAGAAAAATTACTCCTACAGGACGTCAGCAGCAAACACAATCACCTTTCCAACAGCAAGTTCAAAAAGCTTCTTTGAATGAAAGCTTAACCTAATGTTTGACTCAAGAAGAAACAATGAATATAATTATTTTCCAGCAGATCGCTATTCAGTGTTGATGTACCATTTCGTAATGTTGCATGTTATTTGAATCTGTGTTCTCAGGCAATGGAGACCAGTGCATTTTGATGGTGTTTAACATGTGCTGTTGTGAAATTCAAAGTATGACGAGATTGTAACATTATTTATATATGATAATTATTTGTGGTGGGTTGACCATGGCTGGCCAAGTGCCCACCAAAGCCACTCTATCAGTCATCCTCCTCAGCAGGACACAGGAGAGAAAAAGCAAGGAAAGGCTCATGGACTGAGATAAGGACAGAGAGAGATCATTCACCAATTACTACCACAGACAAAACAGACTCAACCTGAGGAAAATTAATTTAATTTATTATCAACCAAATCAGAGTAGGATAATGAGAAATAAAAACTGAATTTTAAAAAATCTTTCTCCCATCCCTCCTTTCTTTTAGAGCTCAACTTCACTCCCAATTTTCACTACCTCTTCTGCATCAGCAGTGCAGGGGGACAAGGAATGAGGGTTGCAGTCAGATCTTCACATGTCTCTGCCACTCCTTCTTCCTCAGTGGGAGGACTCCTCACACTCCTTCTCTGCTCCAGTGTGGGGTCCTTCCCATGGATGACAGTCCTTCATGAACTTTTCCAACATGAGTTCTTCCCACAGGCTGCAGTTCTTAAAGAACTACTCCAGCATGACTCCCTTCCACAGGGTCACAAGTCCTTTCAGCAAACCTGCTCCAGCATGGGCTCCACTTTCCACTGGTTCATAGGTCCTGCCTGCTCCAGCATGGGCTTCCTGTGAAGTCACAGCTTTATTTGGTTACATTGATGTGCTCTGTCGTGGGGTTCTCCACAGGCTGCAGGTAGTCATCTGCTCTGATGTCTGGATTATGTCCTCCCTCTCATTTGCTGATCTTGGTGTCTGTATAGTTGTTTCTCTCACATATTCTAACTCCTTCCTCTTCTGCAATTGCCATTGCACAGCAACTTTTTTCCTCTTCTTAATGTTATCACAGAGACACTACCACCATCACTAATGTGCTTGGCCTTGGCCAGTGGTGGGTCCATCTTGGAGCTGGCTGGCATTGGCTTCATTGACATATTGGGAACATGTGTTCCCAATACGGGATAAGGGAAGCTTCAAGTAGCTTCTTACAGCAGCCACTCCTGTAGTCTCCTTGTTACCTAAACTTTGTCATGCAAACCCAATACATTACTATACATAAATATTATGTATTGATGATTTAAAGTATGGTATAAAAAATTAAGCTAATACAGGATTGAAGATGGGCATAAAGTGAAGTGAAAAGCTTAGTAAAAAAAATATGACATCCCCAAAATCTAGACATTTAATCTTTAAGAAGTAGAAAGAGATGGGGGAAAACAAGAAAATGACAAAAAAATCAGCTGTCCAAAAGCTAGTAAAAGGAAAGAGTTATTTCTGGTTTTAGAAAAGTATTTCTGATTTCTTATGCTATGACAAAGGTTGATTTCAGGTGCAGATGTTATACTTTCCTATTGCAATAGACGCAGTTTACAAATCTATTTCTGGGAAATAGTTTTGAGGAATTTGCATAATTTGAGCACATGAAGAGATTTTAATATGTAAATCCTTCACTTTCATGGCTACAGAACAAAAAAGCAGTTTTTTCCCTAAGTTAAGAGCTTTTTCTGTTTATTTATTCTTAAACACAAATCATATGGTATTTTCTGTGAGAGCTGAGAACAGAAATTCAGACTAAACAAATTGGTAATTTATAATGTGGAAAAAACATTCACTTTATGGATTAGGTAGAGAAAAGAATCAGAAAGGGATCATGGGTATTATAGAAGTAGGTTTTATACAACAGGCCTGTCTGTCATGAGGTTGATATTTGGTTTTCATTTAATTTTTATAGGCTTCATAAAACACGTCTGCTTGTGGATACAGTAATGTTGATATCAGAAAACTTGATCTTTTTCCAAACCAGTTGTGAAAGGGTGAAAAAAATGTTGGGTTTTGTATAGCAAGGAAGAGATATACTGAATTTAATATTCAAAAATGATGACAAAAATACTTTCATATTTATGCACAGTGGCGAAAAAAATTCCAACAAACAAACAACAATAAAAAAAGCCACCAAAAAAAGAAAAAAAAACAAACCCCCACCCAAACTCAAATCAGACAGAATTATAGATTTCTTAGGCTACCTACAGGCTCCTATAGCAGTCTGATGGACTGTCTTTAAACTGTGTGAGAAGTTTAATTATGTGAATAGCAGAGGATATGGGTGTTAGCAAGGCTGGTAGCTGCAGAAAACTCAGAGAATAAGCCATTTGAGGAAAGATACAAAAAACCTGAAGTTTTTTCTTGTCTTTATTGATGATGATAATTTTGTATGTATTTATCTTCCTGAAATAAAACGAATGAAAGAATGAGCAAATTACTAGTTTGTGGTAGAACTTTTGCTTTGTTCTCTGGCTAACGCCGCATAAAGGCTCAAAAATGTCAAGTTTTTACTCAGTAGCTGTGGAATATCTAACACAAAACTTCAGTGAACTCTGTCAGAATAGCTGACTTACTGAACAGAAAAGGCTAAAGTTTTTCTAAGCAGGAGCTGCATTTCAAATGCTTTTGGGCCACTTTGAATATACAAGGCCAGAAAAAAAATGACATTCATTGCTCAGACAAAAACTGGAGACATAGCTTTTCTCAAGTTAAGCGACAATCTTTGTGTTGTCATATAGGAGTTGTAGAAGTTGTAGGACATAGTAACAGATTCAATGAATACGGTGCCTATACCCTGCTAAACATTTTCTTAGGAATAAGGAAACTTTAATTGCTTTTACTTACAGTTTTCTCATTTAAATGTTCCCTAAGAAGCAAAGTTGAAGCCTAATCCCATAAACCTGTATCTTTTTCCCTAAGACTTTCTAAAAATGATGAAACAGTGCTAATACCTGGCAGTAGATTTCCTATGCCCATTCATACGACATGCAACAGACAGAAGTTTGCCTTTCACACGATTCCCTTGTTTCCCTGCATACCCTAGGAAGTCTCTAAAGAAAATGTATTCAGAAGCTTAGTGTCAAGCTATTGAGCAGATGTTCTCTCTGCCTGTACACCTCTCAGAAGATATCTCTGGCTTTTTCTCTCCAGTCATCAGCTAAAAGAAAGATATGCAATATCTGTACTCCTTTTCCTGCCAGCTATTAAGCTTAAGCTTCATCCTACTCCTTTTCTCGAGAGGGAGATGAGCAAAGACTTAGAAGAGTAGCCAAAAGGCAATGAATTCGTCGAAGGGAACTGAAGTGTTAATACCAAATCAGGGAGAAAAAAAAAAAACAACAAAAAAAGGGGAACGGATGAAGGAAAAGAAAAACCTAAGGATGAATAGTTAGGGAAAGATATAGTGAAGATCGACATTACAGAAGAGGTAAAGGAGAAAGATAATTTTCAATACTGGAGAGTATAGGACAGAATTTAAGTAAAAAGCAATTAGAAGTTTGTGAAATAAATATGTAGAGCTTAATTATGACCTCAAGAGAAACCTGGATTTTGGACAATTACACTGACAATTCCATAAAGTTACCAGTACAGTAGTTGAACACAATTGTATTTTAGCTCTGTGAAATGATTTTGTGTTTGTAAGAAGAATTTGTTCTGATCCCAAATCTTTTCAGCCATGAATCCCAGCTTTGAAAAAGAAACTTTGGTCTCTTAAATTCAGCTGCACCACCTAATTGCTGTGGGGCCAGGCTCCGGTAGTGAAATTTACTTTGCTGAGACAGTTTATTATTCATTGGAAAGGGCAAGAATCAGGATCCTAACTCTCTAATCAGAACAGCTGGTACAAAGAGAAACAGTGCAAAGGGAATGTGTGCACAAGTGTGGGCACCCATCTCATGGACACAGGCAGGCATCCCTTTAAAACTGGGTTGCAGTGCGCTCTAGATTAACTTCATCCAGAAATATGGTGCACTTCGAGAAGGACACATTGTTAAAGGATGGTTCAAGGAATGCATCACTGGGAGAAGACCACTTCAAATATACTAGTTACTAGGGTATCCTAAAGCATTCTTCCTCCAAAGCTTGAGGATCTGTTTAGGCTCCACTTCAGGCTCTTGAGCTGGAGATACTCCTGTAAAGCTAGACATCTATGAGGAATACAGTAACTTGGGGTGGAGGGTGGGGGGGAATGTAGGGATGGATGTAGGTGGTGTAGGAAGTGTACATTTATAATGACATGATAATTACCAAAAAAGTGGGAGGCCAATGTTCAGTTCTCTCTTGAGCTTAAGGAGATTCAAACACATCTGCAGCAGATTTAGATAATTCCTTAATCACTAGGCTGGAGAATAATTAGATGACATGTGCTTTTTACATTATGCACTGAGACAGCTTACCACCATCTATCTCCGTGCTCAGCCCCCCAAAGTAACATTTTTAGGATTTTTCTTGCTTGTGTTCTCCGTGGCCACAAAACTGTTCTCCTTTGTATGAGGAAAAAGAATATCTGATAGCAATGGATATAAACTTATCATTCTCTTACTGATACGTAAGTTACTCCAAGTGTAGAAAAGTGTCTCTGCACTTTCTTGATTTTAATTGAATACCACTGAAGTCAGGGGGATTAATCATGCACAAATAATACTTATCTCTACAGTTTCCAACCAATGGTAGGGAGACTCTACCTTCAGTTGCAAATGGATTAAGATTAAATGCTTTCAGAAATTCTATACTGATTCCTTTTGTGGCAAGCTAATGAGCTCAGCCCTCACAAAGTGGTCTCAGGACATTATTTTTCAGTTAGGATCTCAGCAGTGTCTGAGCATTATATGGACAGCAGTTGTTAAGGGGTCACAAAGCCCTGTCAAAACAGTAGACTTCATCCTTTCTTTTGGAAACTATAAATTAAACAGAATTCACTCCTAAAAAGTCCCCAGGCAAGGCTCTCACAGGCTGTGTCATTTAAATACCAGTATATTTGGAGGTAGAGTCACGCAATCATCTTCTTGTATGTCTTCACCCTTTAAAGTGCTCTGCTCTGTTACTGGCAAAGTGGCTTGTTCTGTGATGAGCTGTATTTTTGCTTCTATTTTCCCCTGAAAAATCAGATGGGATTTAATTCAAGAGGAAGGCACTGTAAAACTTCTACCATCACTAGATTTGTCATTCTTGTATGGTGTTAATGTAGTAAACATATCCCATTAGAGGGCTGACAAAATATTATATAGTTGAGAGGAAATACAAATGTTATAGTTAGTATTAGAAACCATTTACCAATTAAATATGAGAAAGATTTAGTTATTCCAAAACACAAATGAAAGAGCATGGAGCTGATTTTCAAAAGTGCTGAAGAATATTTAAGCAGACAGCCTCCATTAAACACCTCTCTGGAAACTGAGCTTAATTCCCAGAAGACGTTTTTTTTTAATTGATCTTTGCTCTCTCAGTGTCCTCTTCCGGCATGCCAAGTCTTTACCCTTAACCTGTTTCTCTCCTGTCACTTCCCACTTAGTCTCATACTATTTTTTCTTCCCACTGCTCTCATTTAGAGTTTTCTTTTGTTGCCCTAGTTCTCACTTTGTTCTGATTATCTACTTATTGTGTGTTTTTCTGCTCCTAAAGTCTAAGCAGCTTTTTGCTTTTTGAAAATTTCTGCATTGTTCTTCTTTTCTTCTTTCCAGTAAGAATTTTTCTTCTTTTTATATTTTTTCTATCCCCATTGCTGCCTCACTCTTTTTTTCCATTTCTCTCTATTGGGGCCCCAGTTTTAAATTTTCTTAACAACTTGGAGGCTATAACCTCCCTGGAAACTACCTAAAAGACCATTTAGATCTCCAGATTTATCAGTATGTGTCTGAAATACAGGCTAATTTGAAGTATAGTGACATCAGACCGATAGTTATAGTATGGGAAAGGCAAGAACAAAATATAGAGACATTCTATGCAAAATGAATGTCCTCCTGTCAGATTTTGCATGCAGCCTGTACCTTTTCAGACTGCAAAATTAACTTTCACCATAACTTGTCTTCCAGTGACAAAACACTGTGTGAAAGAGCTAATGATCTGTCTTTTAAATGAATCTTGTAGAAGATTCTACTGTTATATTTTTATTCATTTTTAAATGTACACTGAAAGATTTCTGAGATTAAATTTCTGAGTGCACCATCATGTAGTTGTGTACATCAGGACTCAGATATCTTTCAGTAAACTGTCATAATGCAGAACTACTCTGGATAATAGAAAGCAATACTCTATGTTAGGACAAACTGTGTTCTTCCTCAGAGCAACTTAGAGACATGAAAGTAATTAAGAAATTTCAGTGCCAGCCAGAGGCTACTTCAGAGCTTTTGTTGGCCTTAGTGGGAGGTCAAAAATCAGTTCTTCATTTCTGAACTATAGAGAAGTTAGTAACTTCTCAGAAGATGATTTTCTCATCATCTGCCAAGCATTATTTCAGATTTTCTTATAATTTCCAACTAAATAACGTAATAAATAACATCAATACATGTTTTTTCAACCTAACAGAGCAAGGTATTTTAAGCAGAGATAGCCTTAACCCCAGCCTGTACAGGGACTCCCCTCAAGTGTGCTTAGTATCTAGCTTCTAAGAATCAAGTCTTTTCTGCTTGTCTTACATTTGCACCCAATACTGCTGATAACTTCAAGAAAATCTTTGCCTTTTAAGACAGAAGAATATTATGATCGCCAAATTATACAAATGTTCAGTTTGACATATACTCAGTGACACACAAAGCAGAAGTGTTCCAATAACACAAGTCTGAAAAGTGCAAGATCAAATAAATAAAGTTACTCACTGGAGTAAGCTCTTTTTTTTTTTGGTAGCAATATAAAAAAAAAAATTAAAAAAAAAAATTAAGAATTAAAATTTCAGACAGTGCCTGCAACCTGTCAGCTGAGGTGAAAGTCACAAAGATCTTACAATACCTACTAATACACCAGAAAAAATGCTAGTAATAGTGGTATAAACTATTCTATCCATCATTTAAAGGTTGTGAACAAGAGCAGATGCATTAATTTGTGGACTTCAGAATGAATTTTGTGTTTGGAAGTTACAAAAGCTATCAAAAACCTAGAAGCAGGAAGCTATCTAGTTGAATAACTCCCTTGCTCTGTTACTGCAAGGAGATTGGTGCTTGCATTTATGATCAAAATTTCTTTAAAGATCATATTTCCATCAAATATATTTCAAGACTGTGTTGAAATATAATAGAGCCTGTTTATGCCAGCAGACAAGCAATAGCATCAGACTTTTCCAAACCAGAAACAGGTTTAGAGCATGCAGCTACACGCACATCAGCTGTTATCCTCATGTGCACAAAAATCCACTCCTACTTGCACTATCATATATAAGCAACCTCTAAATATTATTTTCCCAGTTTTGCTCAGTTACGGGGTCTTTGTATGGCAGGAGGTGAATGCTCATGTTTTGTGAATCTGTGGCCAAAGTGATAATCACCTTTAAAATTTATCTTTCTGTTAGTCATCCTAATTACTGTGCAGGAAGAGACTGCATTTCTCAGGTGGGTTTGTTGGTGTATTTTATTTATTTGCTGGTGATTTTTATCAAAATACTTGAGAACTCACCCAGTCAAGGAGGATTTTCTCTCCTGTGTAAAGCAAAACAACCTTAAAGAAAAAGTCAGTAAAATAAACCAAAAAACACTGGGGGACATAGATTGCCTATGGCAGAAGATTGTTCCTGGACAGAAAGTATCTTATTTTTTTTCCGGAGAGAATCTTGAGTTCAGCCATTTTAAGGGCTTGAAGAACTTGGTGAAAAGAGTGCAAAATTGAAACGACTCTCACAAAAGACAGCTTCTATTATTAACGCAAATACTAAAACCAGTGAAAAGTGAAAAATGATAGATGGAGTTCTAAGCATTATCTTTATTCAGGCATATTTGGCAGACAGTCTCTGTTTACATGGAGGGTAATATATAATTTCATTGTGATGTTGATTCCTTCTAAGAATGAAAATAAAGGACAATGTGAATAATTGTCTGTTAATTGAGCTGTCATATATCTAATGGAAGACATTTGTTTGCTTATTTTTAAGTGTATGTATCTCTGCAAGCACAAATTGGGGCACATCCCTGATGTGGAAGGCAAGGGAAAATATGAGAATGCTTGAAGCTGAAATATAGTTCACTTTCTATGAGATCTGTAATACAGGGAGGGCAACCATAGAAGCTGAACCAGCTATTAACCTGGCAAAAAATATAATGAAGATAAGAAAGATACAGAGCAAGGAAATACAGACAAAACACAGATAAAATACAGATAAAGTACAGGCCAAATACAGAAAGATTAACGAAAAGGGACTTGAAAGTGCAATCCAAATTGAAAGTAGAGGACGTTGACACTGAAAAACAAGAGCATAATGATTCTATTCCCAAAAGAGACAAATATGAACAGCTTGATAAGTCTAGAAGCCAAAGAAAAAATAAGTTTTATTAATTAGGTAAAAAGAATACAAAAAAAACAATACTTGTCTCCCAAAACATACTTTGTACACAGATATCTAAAATAAATGATCAAACATGGTTCAGCCTAACAGCAACTTGACACTATAATCTTTAGACAACTTTTCATTTGGTTTAAATAGCAGCTTAATTTTTTCATCCTTGAAATACACATATGGAATTGGTACATAGAGTTATGGATTACACATATAGAAGCATTTGTTGTGACCTTCAGTATTGATGCAAACAATCAGCTGCTGTTTTGCCTAAAACTCACATTACTTGACAGTATTTCAGTATAGTTGCTGTGACCACTCTGCTGATCATGCTCCTAACGTGACTTTCTGCCAAAACTGGAGTTAAATCTTGTATCAAGACACATGATAGCTATGCACAGTCTTCCACATGAGGTATTATGACTATGTTGTCTAAGAGCACGAATATTTTCCTCCTGTATTGGAAATAGTTTTGAATACATTTTGTTTTCCATAGCTACATTCTATCACAGGCTAATGTCATTAAATACACTAAGGTATTTGTTTTCCACAAGAGAAAGTTCCCAGACAATTCTGTCTGTATCGAACTGGAAAGTCTTCTTGTTTTTCATTTAAATTTAATTTCCTTTGTATTTCTTCCAAGTTCATCATATTCTTCTGATATTTTTCTATACAAGTTATAAGAAAATGTTATCTGTCCCCTCCCTTCTTGCACTCAAACAGCTTGTTTTTACATTCACTCACTAACCTTTACCTAAATCCACTACCCACTTAAAAACTTGTCTATTAATCTGCCAGATTGCATAATTTTAAAGACACCTGTGAGGCAGAGCAGGTCACCTAGAAAGTAATTTCCAATTTCTGACTACATATAGCTTGCCTAGGAGACTTTTCTTTTTATTAAGAGGAAGAAGAGACAGGAATAATTTATTTTGGGTATTTCAAAAAAAATCTCCAATAGTATTTTTAGAGAACTGACTCTGAGGGGAATCAAAGCTTCAGCATATCCTGGTGTAAATGTTTAGATACAAATGTGACTGGAACTATGCTTGCTAAATGAAAATTTAGAGCAGTGGTTCCATATGTTGAAATATAATGAGAGGAAGTGTTACAAATAAACTTCTCTCTCCTTTAGGTCATGAAAATTTTGTTTCTAAGATTATAACTTCAGAATAAGCATGTACATGAATATAAATGCACAAAAATAATAAGGAAACGATCAGAATTTCTGGGGTTTATTATTTTTAGATGCTTTCTCACTAGACAAACTATGAATAAGTATATATAAATGCAGGGACCATTCAGGAAGAAAAAAACCAAACTACTTCAGTACAAGCAGCAATCAAAGCTAGTTATATCTTTCATTTGAGTGACATTTGCAGATTTTAGCATGTATTTCCACCAACACAGGTTTGCAGAGGGCTGCACAGAGAACTGTGGGTGAGCTGCATTTGTAGCTGTTCTTACCTGCTTTAATGGAAATGTGATAAAGATGAAAATGTAAGCAATGAATGTTCATATAAAAAATATCTTAAACTTATTAGCAAAATGTCTTTGAAACCTCGTTCTTCCAAAACTACTATGATAAACCATAAGTCTATTACAGACAATTTAGGTGTAGTAGATAAAATGGGAGTGGAACCATTGGTGATTATGAGGTTCTTAATTTAGGGTTTCAAGCTAGGAAGCCAGAGCACAGTGTTAAGCAGAGAGTAGTTAACTATGTAGCACATTTATGGAATATCAGGAGTCTCTCTGAATATTAATAACTTTTTGGGGTTTTTTGTTTGTTTGTTTTGATTTGTTTGTTTTTTTTGTTAACCCTTTTATTTCAATGGCTAATTGTCTGGCACTAAACATTTCTTGTTAAGGTGGTTGTTCACCTGTTCATTCTCTAGTGTTAGCAAATGCTATCATCATGGGATGACATTTTTCTCTTTGGAAAGTGACATCACTATGAACACTTGGCACCACAAGCCAGTTATCTCTGTGGTAATTTTTCTAACATCTCCTGCTTAAAACCCAAAAAGCCAGAAGGATCATGAGGCACTGCTTTCACAGTCTGTATTTGTACTGAAAATCAAGATCAAGCGAGTTTTTGCCCTTCTGCTCCACAGGAGGTTTCCATTCTCCCTGACTCGCTTTAGGACACCTGTGTTACCCTGTCAGGTGTATTGGCCCAGTCAAACTTCCCACCTGGCTCAAAAGCTCACATTGAGAGCTGATATTCAATAGATTGCAGCAAAGGAACTGCTCTGCTATGTACAAAACCCTGACCCAGAATCAGGTCGTCTATGAACAATTTAGCACTGGGAGCCCCATGACCATGTGGTACTAATGCTATACCTAATTGGGCAAAGGATATTAACTATAATTACAATAATGATAAGCTACTGTGATATTCTTCACTTATTCAACAGTCATTACCGCAGGTAAAATAAATTTTCATGTATTGTAACAGGATTAATGGTATGTATGTTTTCATGAACAACATCAAATATGTGGTTTACGTGGAAAACAGTGTTGTTTGTGAGGGAAATTAGTAATACTAGAATCATGTAATGAAATTTCACATCACAGTGTTCTGAAAGCTTCATTTTGGATCACTAGTAAACTCTTAACCTACCTACATGAAGACCTTTATAGTGTTTGGTTTGTTTCTGTGTTCAAATATAGTCTTTGATGCATGAACTTACTGGTAGTATATACAGAGATGAAGTTTGTTCAAATGCATGTTTTAATATGATTTCAAACTATAAGCTAAAATAGGAATCAGCAGTACTTAATTCTATGTTTATCTGATGTGATATTTATTTTAGAAAAATAAATACACATTTGTGTTTAAATGTATGATAAAAAAATTTAATGCTACGAATGTACATGTTTTTGATTTTACAGGAGGATATTTTAAACTTATTTAGCAACTCCACTTCTAAGTAGAAGAAATAAGCAATCAGTCCCTGAGTTTCATTAGAGGGTGACAGGGTAAAATAAATTCAAAACACAGTTTGATATTACAAATTACAAGGCACAAAGTAACCAGCTCTGTCATTTTGCTTTGGTTTATTTTTTTGACTGGCTTGCTTCATCATTTTCTTTGCATGGTGAGTCTTTATGATTTAGCCTTTGCTGAAAACAAAGCAGAAGAAGAAAAAAGTCTTTTTAAAAAGGGTTTACTTCCATCCCTCCCCAGGAGGCAACAATCCTAGGTTGAGAAATACTTCTCCAAAGAACAGGGAATTGAGTATTCTTAATCCACTAGAGCATACAAAGACCAACTCTCCAAGGAGCTGTCTTGTTTCCATTACAACTTTCTTTTTATTGTGTGAAAATATTTAATTTTGTGTGTGTGTCTGTGTGTGTGTGTGTCAAAAGAACAAAGCAAAGACAATGCAAGTTCAAAGTCTAGCACAGGAGGAGTTTGAGCTATGTGTGTGGCTCGCGTAGATAAATCACTTCCTTTCAGATTATTCATTAAACTAACTAGAATTATTCTCTTTGGAGTGCTATATTAACGTCAGCTGCAGAATGCAGAAAAAAATAAACTAATTGAAATTGGTTCTATTTTATTTTTCATTACAATGATTAATTAGTATGCAACTATTTTAATGAGAAAGTTAAAATAAAAAAATCCTAAAATGAAAGCTGCAAAGAATGACAATCCTTATTTTGCAGTGCCTTTTTATAAGTCATTCTTTAATGCAGCACTATAAAGGAAACTGTACAAAAAGGCATTGTTTAAGTGTTAGTTATTTTGAATTGGTTTGATCTAGCACCCTCATACGATTTTCAGAATGTGGTATTATTGGTAAAGGTCTGCCACTCAAAATCTGTGGATCAAACAGTTTTTCAAAAATACTTTAGTGTTCGTGAGAGCAAATGACAAATTCAGTCATACCTACGGCAGAGCATATACAGGATGTAGGACTGAGTTTCTCTGTACAGTGTCCTTGCAAAAGAGCAGGTAGAATCTATCTGTTTTTAATCGTTTAGTCCCCAAAATGTGATGATACCGGAGTATTCTCATCTTCCACTAAGGTCAACAGACATAGAAGGTAGATATTATTGTTCAACACGGCCCCATCAGTCAACACACATCATCCCGTCTTTTGGAGATATGCCACACTGTACCATCTATGTTCATGAATCCGAGATTCTTTCAATTCTAGAATTCATGATCAGGAGATCAGACCCAGCCAACATGGGTTCATGAAGGACAAATCCTGCTTAACAAACCTGATCTCCTTCTATGACAGGTGATCTACTTAGTGGATGAGGGAGAGGCTGTTGATATTGTCTACCTGGACTTCAGTAAGGCCTTTGACACAGTCTGTCACAATATTTTTATGGAGAATTTGGCAGCTCATGTCTTCAACCGGTGTAGTCTTCACTGAGTTACATACTGGCTGGATGACCGAGGTGAGAGAGCCGTGGTGAAAGGAGTTAAATCCAGTTTGCGATTGGACACTGGTGGTGTTCACCATGGCTCACTTTTGGGGCCAGTCTTGTTTAATATCTTTATCGATGACCTGGACAAGGGGATCAAGTGCACTCTCAGTAAGTTCACAGATGAAACCAAACTGAGCGGGAGTGTTGATCTGCTTGCGGATAGGAAGGCTCTGCACGAAAATCTGGACAAGTTGGCTTATGCCAATGGGATGAGGTTTAACAATGCCAAGTGCTGGGTCCTGTACTTTGTCACAACAACCCCGGGCAACACTACAGGCTTGGGAAGAGTAGCTAGAAAGCTGCATGAAAGAAAAGGATATAGGGGTGCTGGTGGACAACTGGCAAAACATGAGCCAGCAGTGTGCCCAGGTGGCCAAGAATGACAACAGGATCTTAGCCTGTATCAAAAACAGTGTATCCAACAGGAGTAGAGAAATGATTGTACCCCTGTACTCAGCACTGGTGAGGCTGCAGCTCAAGTACTGCCTCACTACAACCTTCTTTTGGGTAGTCGTAAGGAGCAATAAGGTTTCCCCTCAATCTCATCTTCTCCAAGCTAAACAGCCCCAGATCCCTCAGTCGTTCCTCGTACGACATATGCTCCAAATCCTTTACTAGCTTGGTAGCCCGCCTCTGTACCCTCTCTAGCACCTCAATGTCCCTCTTGTAGTGAGGGGCCCAAAACTGGACACAGTACTCGAGGTGTGGCCTCACTAAAGCTGAGTAAAGGGGAATGATCAGCTCCTTACTCCTGCTGGCAACACTATTTCTGATACAGGCCAGGATGCTGTTGGCCTTCTTGGCCACCTGGGAACACTGCTGCCTCATGTTCAGCTGGCTATCTATTAACACTTCCAGGTCCCTCTCTGCCTAGGCGCTCTCCAGCCACTCCTCCCCAAGCCCATAGTGCTGCTGGGGATTGTTATGGCCTAAGTGCAAGACCCTGCATTTGGCCTTATTGAAGCTCATGTGATTGGTCTTGGCCCAGTGATCCAGCCTATCTAGATCCCTCTGTAGAGCCTCCCTGCCCTCAAGCAGATTAACACTTCCACCCACCTTGGTGTTATCTGCAAACTTACTAAGGGTGCTAACTATCCCCTCAC
>VWZK01022100.1:0-40275 GCA_013396935.1 Baryphthengus martii
TCACCCTTCCCTGCTCACCCTGCCTGCGCCAACTGCCGCGCCGCGCCCTTCTGACGTGCCACGCCCTGTTTGCCCGTCCTGGTCGCTCGCGCTCCCTGGGCGCCATTTAAATCTCCCGCCGTTGGTCCCGGCAGCGCCCCCGCCGCCGAGCGCCCCGCTGCCTGCGAAATGGCGGCGCGGCCGGAGTCACCGCGTTTTAAATCACCCGCGGCTTCCCAGCAACGCCNACCCGCGGCTTCCCAGCAACGCCCCCCCCCCCCGTCGGTGTCACTCTCCCGAGCCCGCCCGCGAGAGTCGGAGCCTCGGCCGCTCCTCGCCGTCTCTCTGGGCCTCCCCGTGTCGAGGGAACCCCCTGTTCAAAAGAAAAACGCGGGCGCCGCAGAGCTCGTCGGTGCCGGAGCCGGCCACGCGGCCTTGCTGCCTGCGAAATCACAGTGCTTAGATGCCCAGACTTCTCCACAGCTCTGATGTGGTTCTCCAGAGCAGGATGAAGAATTGCCACCATAGGAAAGAAAAAATCAAAACAATAAAAACCACTATCAAAGCCCCAAATGACAAGACACTCATCTTCCCACAATGTCCACAGACTCCGCCCAGTGAGGATCTAGGAGCTGTGCAGCTACTCCCAAGCCCTCAGCAGCAGCACAGCTGTGGGCTGGGGCTGCTCATGGGCTCTAGCCACTCAGTGAAAGTCAAGACACCTGGACTGGAGCCTCCAAGTTGTCTCCTCCCCAGAGAAGCTGCCATCATTTAGTGAAAACCTTAAACCCCAAAGAATACTAGTTGTTATTCCGAGGTGCAGTGATGTAGGTCAAACCCTTCTGCTGATGGTTGCTAAATAAATTCGGAAGGTGCTGGTTGTTTTTGTTTTGGTGTGTTTTAACCCGCTTGTTTGGGTATCAGGGGTTATTACTCAGCTCTCTTGTTTTGGCAATTGAGAAAATGAGCAAAACTGCCCTGCCCCTGCTTAAAGTTACAGATACCTGACTTGATAGGACTTTTGATTGAGTCTGCAACATTTTTCTTGTATGTTTATTACTTATAAGAGCACTCTCATAATGCAGACCAAAGTATTTTTCCTTTCAACGTGCAATTTAGGTCAGAACTATTAAGGACCCTTGGAATAAGCTAATCCATTTCTAGTGATCTTTCAAAATTACCCTTTGTTTCTCATGCCTGGTACACCTCATACCAGACCGTATGTAACAGTATAAAAAGCACAGAAATGGGAAACTGTAGACTTTCATATTCATAAGCTTGTGTGTGGGCATGAACACCAATTAAAAAAAAAAAGTCGAGTTATAGCACCTAAACAAATTAATGCCTCTTTATAATTGACCCCATGTTCTCCCCAACTGCAATATAAAACTGTTAATTTAAATTATTTTAATGGACATATTGTGTTTGTAAATGTATTGAAATCAGAGCTATCAAGCTTCTTCACAGCAAAAGTGGAGAGGGAGGGACTGGCATTTTTCCCATTTCTCATGTCCTTCATAATTAATTTCTAAAGTAATTTCCTCCTTTGAGCAGCAGATACCACCTCGGGCTGTATTTGCATGAGGACAAGAAGATTTCTCCAATTTATTTGAAAAAATAAATGCCATTAATTACTGCTTGGACAGTAAAATCTGGCAGCTTTCAAGGTAAGAGGCACTTCCTCTGGGGTACTCCATATAGGCATGATGACAAAGCCCCTCTGGCAAGAGCCTGGGCAGGGTCTCAGGGAGAATTTGGGATATGAGAAGGACACTGGTTGAGAGCTGCCCTAAGGGGATGCTCAGTTTAAAGAAATAAAATAGGAGCCTTCCTTCTTCTTCCCGTATTTAGCCTGTGGCTGAAGATATGAACATATGGAGGTTATTCAGCAGGGCATAAAACTTTCTGGAGTATCCCTTTTCCTGGGCATTGTTCTCTGTCCTCAAAGCGATACTGAAACCACAGGACAAGAGTGATTTTGGCACAAAACCTGTGCTGAGAGAAGCTGAACCTACAGGCTAGGCTTGCTTCACTGTGGTGGTTTGACCTTGGCTGCAAGGCAGCTGCGCACCAAGCCTCTCTAGCACTCCCCTCATCGCCTCCTCTCAGCTGGACTAGGGGGAGAAAATAACATGAAACTCATAGGTTAAGACAAAGGCAGTTAAATGAAAAGTAAAGCAAGGTCTTATGTGGAAGCAAAAGAAAACAAAGATTTATTCTCTACTTCCCATCAGTAGGTGATGTCTGGCCCATATGGGGAAGCAGGGCTCCCATACATGTAGCAGTTGCTCTCAAGGACAAGTGGGTGCGCCCTCTCCTCCTCATTTTTTTCCAGCTTTTATTGTTGAGCTGACATCACATGGTATGGAATATCCTTTTGGCCAGTTTTAGTCAGCTGTCCTGGTTGTGTCCCCTCCCAAGATCTTGTCCATCCCATCTCACTGTGGGGAGAATGTTGGTGCCACAGCACGGGTGTGTTATCAACACCTTTCTAGCTCCAATATAAAGTACAGCACTGCGAGGGATGCTAGGGGGAAAATTAACTCCATCTCAGTCAGACCCAATACATTAACACAACCCTGACACCAGGCTGGAGCCCGAGGAGTGAACTCCCAGCAGTGAACCAGGCTTTCATGTACAGACCATCAATTTAGTAGCATACTCAAGGCTGCTCCTTACTGCTCCAGCACCAGGCACATTCATTTTTCCCACAGCATTTTATTTGTCCTTATTTGCTGTCCTTCAAGTGGCAGAAGTGGGGAAATTACTTATATATTACACCACTCCAGTAATATTCACCAAGAGTTTGAGTAACAGCTTCTATTTCTCCAGTCCTGTTCACCACTGGACACACAAAACCCCCCTGACTTTATGAGCACGTTATTGGGTTTCCTGGCTGTGAAGCTATTTTGAAATGCTGCTGTGTTTGCCACTTTGGGATCAAACTCATGTAATTTAATGGGTTTCAGTGAGACAACAACAGGCCCACAAGGCAGCTATTGATTTTCCACAACAAAGGGCTGCTCTTGAAATAATTTAATGGGAACACCATGAAGTGACTTTGAGCTGCAGGTATTGGGGTGTGCACAGACGAGAGCTCGCTGGGATCTCATGGAAAATATTCCCCCCAAGCAATACAGCTCCTGATCAAGCACCCCCAGCAGAGCATGAAGGTAAGAGGAGCAACTAGTGCTTTTTCCCCACAAAGTCCCCTCCATCTTACAAGGCCACGACTGGAAAAGGGGCTCCTTCATGCCATGGTTGTCACCCTTGTGGAAATGTCATGTCTGCAGCCAGTGTGGCACCAGAGGGCTGTGCACCCACAGCATGGCACACAAGGACATCTAGTGCCTGATGCTGAGGCTGCAAGGAGTCAGTGGTTTACAGCAAAGCTTTTTCTGGTGGTTTATCTCCTCACTGTAATAAAAACTCCCCACGGGCCCAGTACCAATGGTGCTTAGGAGAGTGTGGTCCTGGTGGGAGGGTCTCTGCAAGGCTCTGACATGCATTTCAGCTGTCTGTGGTGTCTGGGGTTTTGTCTCACAAGCTGGAGCCCCGCAGCAGCCTGTGCCCCTTGCCTGAAACACAGCTCCTCTTACAAGTCCAGTTTGGGTAGTTTGGGGCCATTTCCCAGGCAGGCTTCAACACATCCTGCACAGCTCATGGGGTAATGCAGGTAACTCAGCACAGCTGCTGAGAATGTGAGATTTGTGCCTTCATCTATTTGCAGTGTCCACCTTTCTATCCTTATATCTGTTTTGTGAGCTTAGAATCAAAGAATACCAGGTTAGAAGGGACCTCAAAGATCAACTGGTCCAACTTCTCTTGACAAAAGCCCAGTCTAGACAAGAGGGCCCCACACACTCACACTGTCCAGCTGAATCTTAAATGTCTCCAATGTTGGGGACTCCACCACTTTCCTGGGGAAAATATTCCAATGGCTGATTGTCCTTGTGAAAAATTTTCCTCTTGTGTCTAATAAAAATTTCCCCAGGAGTAACTTGTACACCTCGTCTTTTCCATGTGAATAGAAAAAAGGTGTATCCATCTTCCTTATAGCCACACTTTAAATACTTCTCAGAATGCAACACAGATCCAGCATCCCCACTGAACACTTCATATGGGGACAGAGCTGACAGCATAAGAAACCAATCTTGTTTTCAAAGGACAGGTTTCTTTCTAAGCTATCCAAGTGGGCACATTAAAAATACTTGGGCAACTCAAACAGGGCTTGTCAAGGTCTTGTACAAACAGAAATACTGTATTTCTGAGGATAATCTAAGCCATCCACACTTGAGGAGGGTGGGCAATCAAGACTTCAAAACCATTTCACAGGGCTAAAAGGACAGAGCATCGCAGATTAACACATGGATGTATCAGCGGTTTAGGTACAAAGCACGCACACATGGTACCCATGCTGATAATGTCCCTGCAGAGCCCCCAGAAATGGGATAGCAGCAGGGAGGGCAGTTGCCCAGCTGATCTCTGCAGCACACTGCAGCCGAGGTCAGAAACTCCTTGCACTGTCTCTACCAGCAGATAGCCCTTCCCACCACCCCCTCCTTAGGTAGCGGCCCTTGCTCAGTGACATAGAAATTTTCTTTAAGCGAGTCTTGGAGAAGATAGTTGGAGATAGGGAAGGTCCCACTGGGTCACACAGTTCAACACAGAACCTGAAATAATCACAGATTTGGAATGTCTTAATCCAGCTGATCCCCACAGGTAGGATTGTGTCCCCCGTGCCTTTATTCTGCAAAAATGAACCTGCCTCACAGCAAGTTTCATAAACTGTTCATCTTGGTGATGTTGAGCTTTGCAGTCAGAAGATGGAGCTGTGTGGCTGCAGGAGAGACACACGGCCACCTCGGGGAGGCCTGAAAGCCTGGGTTCGACCAGACTTTGCAGCATAATAACCTCGTTTCCTAAATAAAATACTGATTTAAAGTAGTTTTAATTGCATGCATCATTTTTCAAGTTGTCTTCCTCTCTTTCCTAGGAAGTTTACAACCCCGTAGCTATTCACAAAAGTGGTGCAAGTTTATGAATAACTTTGGGACCCTTGAAAATCACTTTTTTAACCAGCTTTCTACCCCTGTCTCAGTGCTGCACTGCTTGCACAAAGCCTCTATGTGACACCCCGGGCACCAGCCCATGCCCTCCATCCAAACCCCATCTCTATATCAAAATGAAATATCTCAACTCTGACCTTCCTACCACCAACAGCATCCTGAGTCACATGTACCCAGGTTTTATTGTTTTATAATTGGGGATTCAATCCCACTTTCAGAAACCTGAAACTGTTTGCTGGCAAAACCCGTCCCAACAGCTTTACTGCTCCATGCAAGTCTGGATCAGTGTTTTGGGATTGGCAAGACAGCTAATCAACCCCTTGAAAACATGCCTGTACAGTCTGTAACCACATAATCACATAAGATGATGTCCAAAATATCATGATGGAGGAGATTTCCACATTGTTTCTGTGCAAACGCCCTGGCAAAGCCTGGGGTATTTGCTCCTGCTGCCAGGTACAATGTGCAGAGCCCTCAGCCCATTGGAGAGTAGCATCTTCTGGGGGCTTCCAGGCACAGATTTCCAGAGAAACCCCTCTTTCAGCACAAGCAATAGATATCCAAAGCAGTTTACTCTTCCTCTGTCTGATACTTAGTGATTTCAGACAGCAAGACACAGGGTAGCAATTAAACTCCAGGTAACTCTGACTTTTTAACTATCGGAAGATGATGGGCACAGTTTGGTCCCAAAGAACCAGCAGGCTGGAGGACACTGAGGCTGTGGAGCAGGACCAAGCGAGACTCTAAAGTCTTGTGAAAAGAACCTCAGGCACCTGCAGGGCTCCCAAGTAGGACCAGACAGGCTGGTGTTGCTGCACCGATCACATGCTGCTGAGACTAACCTCGTTGCTAGGAAATTCAGGGGTTGGGGAGATAAACTATCAATACATGCCAGAGGCATTTGGTTAGAATTACAACTTGTTGCATGTCACAGTCCTGAACTGGCTGGGGATGAAGTCCCTCCAGGCAGCCATCTGAGATTTTGGAAACTGTCCATATGGGTGATGCTGGTTTACTAACCCATCCTTTCCCCAGCCTTAGCTTATGGCTCTTGCTCAGATTCTGTCTTGCTGGCAAGCTCCAGGCTGGCATCAAGACATCCCCAAAAGCAGAGCCACCTCCTACACCCCTGGCCAAAGCTCACCTGCCCTGGCACCCTGCAGAAAAGAACAAGATGCTCTGTATTTTAAGGCAAAATACAAAAGGTTTGGCTAACAGAGTAGTCCCATATGTTTCTGAGTCCACCTGACAACAGGAGGTTTTTCTCAATGACTTTTGGCGATGGAGCTATGACAACAGAATGCCATCATGTATTCATCTTCCTCCTCAATGACTTGCTGCCCATGCTAAATCTCATGATGGTTCACAGGCCAACATTGTAAACTAAGTTCAAAATACAACACACTTAGGTAAACAGTCTGGCCCAGTATCAACCGCAAAGTGTCTTAAGTGTGGGCAGTGCCCTCCAGCTCTGACAGCCAGATTAGATACTGCCAGGAGGCTGCATTTGGGGCCATTCTTTCAACAGATAAACACTGATATATTTTAATATTTACTGAAACACAAGCCAATACCAGGAGGCTTTTAAGTTTGCAGTCATGCGAGAAGGTAAGCTGGTCAGGGAGCAGATCTCAGTGGTCCCACCCTGGGTGAGAAGGCTGCAATAAATACAGCACAGCACAAGGATGCTCACAGGAGCACTGTGCTGGCAGGGCTCTTCATATACCTAAGGCTTATGATAGCTAAAAGCAGAGAGAAGAGATAGAAAGAAAAAGGCAGCAGATGTACCTGTCGCTCCCACAAAGGCTGGTTTGAACACACCAGGTTGAATACATCACGTTTATGTGACAGTGAAGCACAGCAAGATATCTGTTCCTCCCAGACTAAAAACCCATCAGGAACCAACCTGACCTCTTCACCCCAGGGCCGCGTGGGGTTGCTGAAGGGGTGTCAAGCATCCCTAGAAAATATATACTTTTAATAAAAAATAATAATTTCCCAGCTCCCTGTAATAATCTGACTCCTCCTTTTCCACAAATGTGCTGCATTTATCTAAAGAAGAGCAAGAAGTATGCGGCCTGTGCTCAGCTAGTGTCTGCCTCAGCACCAGCAGAGCTGTAGGTGGAAGCAGCCTCTGAAGAGCCATCGGCAGCTGCAGGGCTGGGCACACCAGCACACTGCACACACCCGCTGTTCAGATCCTCCAGTCTAAATCCAAGGAAGTTTCCTCAAATAGCTAATTTTCTTCAGGCTTGTTTCCTTTCAACCTTTTACACCTTTGCTGTCTTGTTAAAGGCTTTCCTTCAGCTCTACAGTCTGGACAACCCTGTTTGCAGAACCACCTACTGCCCATCACTAGGACACATCACATTCTTCTTGTAGATAAGTGGCTGCCTACCTGTAATCACTGTAAGGATTTCAAAGCTGAACTTGGCCAGCAGTCAGGTTTCTTAGGGTGGACTGTTTATTGAGAATGTAATTCACATTTGTTATTGTAAGAGCGGTCAGAAAAGAAAAGAAAACACAGGCAGCAGTTTCAAGGTGTGATCAAATGTCACAGGAGAACAGAGGTACCTGGGAAGATGGTGAGAGAAATTATTCAATACAGATTCAAAATTGTCTGTCCTGATTTGAGTTAGAACAGAACAGTTCTGTTCAGTGATTTTTACTTTTCAGCTCAGTTCCTTTAACTAACTGCACTTTCTGAAATTAGCAGCACATTTTCACAGGCAGTGCTGCTTCTAGTAGTGATAACACCCAATGTTTAGAGGTAGTACCAGGGACTGGTGTGCAAACCAAGGCCACTGCTGGATCTTGTGTACCATGTTGGGGGTGCAGAAAGTAAAAGCCACACCTGAGGGGAGGAGCGGGCAGATCAGTGTCCTTAAACTGACCCGTGGGGTGTTCCATCCCACAGACGCCATATTCGGCTGCTGGGGGCCCTGGCTCGGTTGCTCTCGGCTCAGGGGCTCTTGCTCTGGGTCCTTGCTCAGATTCTTCCTCATTCCTTCAACGGCTGGAATCCAAGGAGGACTCTGTTTGTTTTGCCTTCTATTCTCATCGGAGTGTTCCTGCACCCAGTACCAGAATCCAGCTCCTGAATACGGTTCCCGTCTGCTGCGGGGCCCTGTCTGGGACTTTCCCGGTACCTGCTCCACAGCATCAGTGGTGACGGTGACGTAATGGCCATCAGGGGGCTTTGGGTTCAATACCGGTCTTGTATATATTTGTATATATTCCATTTTACTCTTATTATTATTTTCCTTTTTGTTAAAGCTGTTCTAGTTTCTTTTCCTAATCACCAAGTCTCTTTCCTTTATTCCTTTTCTCTTCCGCTTTGGGGAGGGAAGGGGGAGAGCGTCTGTTATAGGTTTTAGGGCTACCCTGATCCTAAACCGCAACACTGTCACAAACAATGGCTGAGAACAAGAGTCCAAATTCCTTGTGGGAGCTGGGGAGACATCAGAGAATGTGAGCTGAGAAATTACATTGAGAAAGTGAGGCTGTTGGGTCCCCTTGTTATCTGTTCGGACAGCCTGCTCTGAATTTATCCAAGGCTGTCAGCGTGAGGTAACCATACCAAGCAAACCACATCTCCTTGCACGAACAGCTACACTCTGAACTCAAACCCAAACTATGCTGAATTTCCATCAGCAAAGAGCTTGATGCTACATCATTAAATGGAAGAGCCGCATTACAGGGCCCGCAGCATGTATCCCATCATCTGCCGTCTTGGACCAGCCCTGGTCTGCAGGGACCAAGACTTCCTTGGTGGTCCTGTCTTCAGAAGCAGCAGTGCACTAGAGCTATAAGTAATATGCTAACTGGGTAAGAAAAAAAGAAAAAAAAAATTTCCTCTGCCAACAGTAGCAAAAACAATCCCATAAACCCAGCAATATTCCCACTCATTTGTCCTGTTTACTTGAATAGACATTGTTAGTCACTGTCATTCTCAATCAGCTTTTTCCATGTCATATAAACTTTGTAGTATATAATGCATGAAATATCATCCTGACAAATCTGAGTATTGAAGAATCAGAGGAATACTTTATTTCCATATGGAAAATGCTTAGTACTAGTTCTCTCACCAAGCAGGGGCTGTTGGGATCTCACAGCCTTGGAAAGACAGAATTTAGAGCTCGGTCATTCAGCCCTTAATGGAATAAACACTTTTATCCTCTGCATTTCCGTTTGCCTTGTGAGTGCAGCATTCAAAGCCTGTTGAGACTGCTCATATCAGGAACAGGGGAAAGGAGGTTCATCTGTAGGGATATTCAATCAGAGTCAGACTTTCTTGTTTCAGCTGCAGCACTGCTTTCAAAGCCCTGTAATTTTCCTTACCTAACATTGGGAAAGCGGCACACACTCCACTGGCAAACAGGAATCGGCTCCAGTGGAGCCACATCACTTCCTCTGCAGTGAGCCACTTCCCAGCATATGGACAGAGGGGTATCCATTACATTGTTTAAAAGAAGGGGGAAAAAAAAAAGCCTTTTGGTGGAAATGGATGTAACAGAGCGTGAGGAAGGTCATAGGGGACAGGCAGCCCGGGAGCGGGGAATTCCACTTTCCTTTGATTTGCTTTCCTTTGTTTTGGGGTGAGAACATTGCACTTGGCCGGCTCTCATCCACCTCCCCTGTTATGTCATGCCCGTATTACTCAGAGCATGAGGTATTTGGAGTGTTACATCAGACAGATAACATTTGTTTACATAACTTTTGTCTTTTCTTCTCAGGCACTTGCTTCTCTATCTTCCTGAAAAAAAATTATACAAATATTTATATTTTTAGGAACGTGAACTTATTTATATCAACCTCAGGATGACAGTCACCTTAGCTACAAAGTGGTGCAAGGGGTTGCTGCAGATCTCCACAGCATTGCCTGGGAACTTTTTTTTGCTACTTACAAACACAAAACCAGAATTATGCAGGGGAAGAAACCAGTTCTGGTGAAACACAAATACAGAAATGTCTCTCATCCTCAAGACGGAAGTGCTAGCCCAAAAGGGAACCAGAAATCCACCCAAAATCCCAGGAGTTTAGAGCATTTACCACAGTGTCAGAGCCCTGCATCTGAGGCTCCGCTACAGGTCCCTGATCAAACACTGGTTTCTGTCTCTGTTTCCAATGAAAAATTTCCAAAGGTCTTACTTCCATCTCTATGTAGAACAGAGGCAGGATTTTGAAGCTATTGTTTTCAGAGGAGAAAACCTTCTTACTATCACACATTTGATTAGATCAGTATATGGCAGCGATTGTGTGCTGCTTGCTCTGACGTGCTGCCTTAAGCTGTCTTAGTTATGCTCCAGCCAGCAAAATATTGCCAGTTATTCACGCTTCTGAGAAATCTCTTTTGCTTAAACTTTGTGAAAGTGCAATACAGGGCTTGAGGTACGTTTTTTGCAAATAGGTTACGTCAGGCAGTGCCAATCGTGTAATTCATTCATATGAAATGCTGCCCTTCCCTCTCACTGATCATGTGTCTTTATTGCTCATTAATTAACTTAATTTCTTGGGCAGCTGCCAGAAATGCCGTGACAAGAGCAGCATTTACAGGAAAACTGCTCCTGCAACCCTTGTGAAAGGGAGTTTGGCAGAGAGATGTTGGAAAGGGCTCAGGGAAAACTTTGATTGCAACATCTGAGCTTAGAATCAGTGTTCCCACCACAGATCCCAGGATCTTTCTGGCCATGCCAACACCATCCTTCCCAACCAACTCCAGGAAAACTGCTGAGGAGTGGATACCACTTATTTCCAGTTTTCCTTTCTTTGCATTTTCCACACACAGGGTGAGACCCTACCGAATCTCTATTCCATCTGCATGGCCCCCAGACCCACACAGACACCTACTTATGCCCTTAGGCAGGGCTGCCACCCACCACCCTTGTGGGAGAGAGGCCACAGCACATCCCACCCACAAAGCTGTTCAGAAGCATCGGCTGTGAAATCCCTCTAGCCTTGAGCCACAACACGTCAGCAACTGCTGCTGCTGCTTTTTTTCCCAGGCTGTGGTTTGATAAAACAGTAAATCCAGCACTGACATCCCAGCCACCAGATTCAAAGAAAAAGAGGAGAAAAAGAAAATTCAGCTACAGCATAAGGAATTCACATGGCATAAACTCTCCACCAGTTCAAATTTGCTTAAAAACAATACTGCTAAGTTAACTTTGTGCAACTTGACTTGTTCATCTTTTTTTGCAGCTGCCATTATAGCTTGAGAAGACAAACCTCTCATTCCCCTCCATGTCACAATGCCCATCACACGTACCCCTTTTTCTTCCAGCTGGATGAGGCTGTGCAGCCCCTGTGTCCCCTTTGGTCCCTGAGCAGGATGCCCTACAAAGGATGGGCTGAATCCAGCACAGCCCACAGTGCTCCTGGCACTGCAGCCACTGGAGCATCTGCATTCAGCATCCCACCACTTTGTTGTTGGCTTGACCTTAATATATAAACTGAAAAGTCCATTTATTACCACAGAAAAACTGAAAAGTCCATTTATTACCCTAGAAAAACACCAGGGATTTTTTTTTTCTGACATACAAATTCCCTGGCTTTTCATATGAAAGATCTATCAGTTTATTAGCTCTGAAAGCTATCTATGCCTCTGAGACCTCTGCTGACTTGGAATTACTGTAATACTGGATAACTCGGGTGTTAATGCCAAGTTGCAAATGAGTTTTGCTCCACTGGGCCAGCTCTCCGAAGGAATGAATGTCTTAGGCCTGGAACCGTTGTCTGTGGTCTCATAAAAAAGCACAGCAGCTCTCCTGGTTTTCTATTTCTTTGCCGTTAAAAGAATGATTTCACCTTGTCCTTCATTTGCCCTCTGGTTAAAGTTTGCCTTCCTGGCAAAAGGTTCAGTGGCCTATAAAAGCACAACTCCAATTTGGAGACTTACCCACTGTAATATCCCAAACTCTGCACTTCAGCAGCAGCAGCAGTAACTTTAAACGCCCACAACCCCTGTTGAACTGCCTCTTCACTCCTGGCTCGCAGTTAGCCACTGTTTCACCCAGGGAAACCCCCTGTGCCCTGGCCCCAATCTAACACCATGGCCAAACCAGCCCTGTTTACCCCAGGAGATAGCTGGGCTGCAATCGAACACCCTGGCTCGGGTGGTGGCTCTGGGGACCGCAGCACTTTGCAGCTGCATCCCAGTTTGTAAAGGTGATTCTTGCAGCTGTTTCACCAGCCCCTTCACTTCCAGAGAGACTAAGACGTGGAAATACACCTGCAGGGTAAATATCTTAATTAAATAGTGCTTTCGCCTTCCAAATCAGGTTTCCTGGCCGGTGGTGGTGCTGGTTATGGAGTAGGGCCATGCTGTCTGGCTCAGGATTCCCCTCTTTTCCCTCCATTCCAGCTTGCTACAGCATAGCTGTAAAATTAAGCAGAACTGCCAACAGCACTTCCAAGAAATGAATGCAACCAATAAAAATTGGGCTGGAAAACAAAATCCATTGTGCTTCCTTCACAGAAAGTTCACAGGAGCTGCCTGCCCTGCTCATCCTCAGGTAGGCTCCTGTAAACTGATACATTAGTAGGTCCTGCTTTGTAATATGGGTACCCATATGGAGCAGAAGGGCACATTCATAAGACCAAAGGCAGAAATGTTTGAGACGCTTTCCTTCCCGTGCCAGAGGAGAATCTCTCTATTTCTGCGCTGCACAGCAAAGGATCCAGATTTTGTCCTGGTCCTGAAAGCTTGGTCCCCAGGGATTTCAAAGGAAACTCTTCCTGGACAGTAGGCTTGTGCAGTTTTCCAAGCTCTGGCAGGAGGCAGGGTACAGCCAACAACAGCAACAAAATTTGCACCCCCCACTTAGCCACTTTCTAGCCAGGAGCTTGCTTTGATTCTCATGGCTTGCTTCAGAGTCCTTCAAGTCAGATGTTCTTCCCTGGATCCTCCGGGTCTGGATCTAGTTTGAAACCCCTTCTGCTAGGAGACCCTCCTGCACCACCCATCCTTGAAGCGCCCCCCAGTTACAAGCAGCTTAACTCAAGCGGAGGGGCTGTTGGTTAGCAACGATGCACTGGCTTCTGGCCTGCCCACTGACAGCTGTATTTCACAAGTGTAAAAGATGGCTCTTTTAAAAAGAGGGTACGCTTCATTTCGGTTAAGAGGCAAAGCTCACAGTGAACGCTCTCTGATGTCTCCTAAGTCCCCTCACCAAAGCAAAAAGTAGAAGCAGTAAGTTGGTATGTTAATTGCAATAGAAAAGGTACCTGAGTTTAGACTTGTACAGTCAGCTCTGCCACACCCACAGGCATGTTTATTTAAAACACCTCAGCCTTGACTACAAGGACTCACTAGCACAATAAAATAAAAAACCCACAATTCTCTTTTTTTTTTTTGTCTTGTTGGTAAACTTCAAATCCCTTCTTCAGTTGTGGGTGCACAATTTTCCAGTGCTCCTGGCAGGTTCCAGTGAGTCTCAGGAGCTTGTCCTCCAAAGACAAACTGGGGACTGATCAGTTCAGGGAGGAAAGTAAAGGAGACTGAGAAGCCCTGAAGGACAGAAAAAAGGGGCCTGACATGGAGTTCTTGTGGAGTGATGGACATCACCACTAAGCAGCAGCCAGAGGTCTGAATAGAAATAAAACTCCTCAGGGAGGTGCTTAAGGCTTCCCAGACTGACCTGCTCTGGTCACCATGGCTGTAAAAGGTTCCCGCCGAGCAACATGGAGAGGACACCAAAGGACTTACTGGGGACAGAGAAACAAAGTAGAGTGGTCTGTGATTTTTAAATAGCCAGGTAACTGACCAAGGTAACCTCCCAATTGGGCCTCACACACAGAAATGGAAACGGTTGTGAAAACTTTTAGCATCTTGCCCGACCAAGCTGCACCACTCCCACCACCGGCATGTGATGTGCAGAAAGCCCAGCAGGAGAGTGTTTTTTCTCCTGCCCCTGTCACATGTTATAGGTCAAGGTTATAACATTAAAATGGGGGAATCCCGCAGATAGCAAAGCTGCTATCTGTTGACTCTCCCAGCTGATTGTTTTGAAATTCATATTTTGCTCCCTGGATACAGAGAACTGAGTGACACTTGGGATTAGTACCACACCACCTTGCCCTGAGGACTTCTTGATGATAAAAACCCCACCACCTCTGCTATTGGGATCCTCTGCTTTGACATCCCTGCAGGGCAGAACACTGGATATTTTCTAAGCATCAATTGTGAAAAACAACTTCCCTTTCCAGTCTGGCACAGGGCAGGCAAACAGCTCACCCCTCCTGGGGAAGAAAGCCCGCTATTTAAAACAGTCGCTCAAGCTCCCCTGATGCAGGCACAAGCTACTGCCCTAGTGAGGTGCTCCCCAGCACAGGGCAAACTAGATTGCAGTAATGCTGTATGGGAAATAGGAATAATCAGCATGAACACTGCAACTTTGACCCCAGCGAAGGGAAGAGGTTTTCACTTGACACCAATCTTATGCCTGTATTCCCAGCACACTTCAATGTCCCTTGTTTTTATAAGATGCCCTTTGGCTTTTGATCTGGGAATTTGAGATGTAGCCAAAACCAGTATTTTTAGAAAGGTAAGCATCGATCACTGAATTTCTTTTTTTTTTTTTTTCCTAGCACAGGTCAGCTGCAGGAAAGGAACAGCACAATCCTGCACTGCTTGGGATCTAAGTTTAAGAGGAGCATAAGGCAGGGCAAAAGGCGTACCAGTTCATCTCTCCTGAGGAATACCAAAACTATGTAAGATGGCACAGAGCCACATTATCCATACACAGGAAGCCCCATATTGTCAGGATAACAGATTCATGGCAAGAACTATCACCTCATATAGAGCATTGATGCCAAAGGGAGCCCTGTGGGCATTGCCACCCCCAGAAAATTCGTCCACACCGTACTGCTGTGCCTACAAAATCCTAAGGGCCCTGCAATCTCTGCCTTCAGAGAAGAATGAGGCGCGAGCCACACTCTGGTGATTGTCAGGAGACCGATGAACAGTTCATTAGATCTCCTCTGAGTCAGAGATTTAAAGTCAGAGTTAAAAAGCAAACACAGACTAAGTCTGAAATCACTTTATTGAAAAATGTCATACAAGAATAGTCAGTGGCAAAAAAATATTCAAGTGTGATACAGCAGCACTACATACAAGCTCCTTACACATCTCAACTGTAGGCTAATTCACATACAAACAGATGCTGTCTCCTCACCCTCATATTTCCAGAGACATGTGCAGCATCCTGCCACATCAGCAAGTTTCAGTGCAGTGTGGGGAGCAGAGTCTGCCTTTACATAAAATAAGGTTCGTTATGATTCTGTTTTTTTCCTGTAGAAGGTATGAAAGGCCCTCTGGGTCTAGAGAGAATGCCATAAGACATCATTCCCACCCAACCCAGCTCATTCAAGGCACTGGCTAAAAGCCTGTAACAAAATATTTGGCCAATGAGAATCTTTTAGAAAACCGGTATTTAAAAATTGCTATATATAGTATCAAACTATCAAAAAGCAGCATTGCTGACTTCCCCATACATAAATAGTATTCCTAACTTTTGTTTTTGTTTTTTTAAAAAAAATCACATTACATTAGAAATTCTATATATAACATATTGCATCTTTCCGAAATAGTCTGTGCAGCAGAAGCCCCACACAGCAGCTGAGCAGTTAGAAGCCAGACAAGAAGCTCCCCTTTAGTTCTGCTGTCCCTACAGCAGCTGCCAAGGCTTTGGCTGTTACAGTTTTAGAATTTAAAAAGGAGAAAGCTGCAAGATGGCAAATCAAGTGTTTGTAAATCAGTACCATTCCTTTTCAAGGAGAAAAAAAAAAGTGTCTCTTGATTAAAAAGATGCTACATATTTCTTGTTGCTGGTATCAGTGAGATGGTTTGGACTGTTTCTATGTCAGTTTTTATCTGCTGAGTACCAGTAACATGTGCCAGAGGTACCTGAAGCATCTTTCAGTGATTTCTGGTCTAATAAGAACATACAGCCAAGCCACAGGAGCAAACAGAACCACGTCAGGTACTTTGATCATGACAAAACACTGTAGACACTGACAGACACTGGGTTGTTGTCAGCCTGTTGTCTGGAAATAATTAACACTGATTGTTCCCCAATTCAAATTTTCAACAACCTGGAAGGTGTCACATAGGAGAGCAATCACTATCCCGGCCCCTACTTTTCTGAGCCCATGATTCAAAGCCCCTGCAACCTTCATGCATAGCTATTCAGGAGAGGAGCTGAATCTCCAGGGACCGAAGATACTGCTGTCTGTGAAACCCACTCTGTATTTTGGTGACTTAATCTTCTCAAATAACTCTGCAAGAACTTAGTAACTTTGGAGAATACCAGAAGTGGGCTTTACATTTGAGAATGTACAAATCACATGACTTGCTTCTCTGTGAAAACAGCAGTAACCTGTTCAGATATAGTTAGCAGAGGGATTTTATTTTTTTTATTTTTTTTTTTTTGTTAGGGAGGATTTTTATTTGCTTTCTTTAGCAGAGAGCTGGCAGCAGCCAGAGCCCCTCCCTGTACAAAGCGCACAAAATTATCTCCAGCTAGAGGTCCTAGAGCATAAAGTCCTTTCTCCTGAGTGCATTCATAGGTGAACGGGTCAATATCTATGGGATTCCTCTTTGGATTGACTGGTTGGTCACTTTCCATTGCCAAGTCGATGCCATTATTTGGCAGAAAGGAGAGGTTGGGGTTTGAGCCAGTTAGAACAAGAGCTATGGAAACTTTATAAACTTTCTGGCAGCCATTCTTGTCTTGAAAGATACATTTCTTGTCCTTGCCGAAGGATAGCACGTGATGCTCAGGAAGGCTAATGTAGCACTCATAGGGCCCAGCAGAAGCAGCTGTCTGTTCTTTCATCATTTGATGGACTTTGTGGTATTCAGGGTACATCATTTTGGGGAGCTGGTTAAAAATAAGACCTGGATCACTGACTCGTCTCCGAAAAACATGGATTACTGGAATATTGCAATGGTGAGCAAAGAGAATTGCATCAGCAGCTGTCAGACCAGCACCTACAATCAAGACTGGATCTGACATGATGCCAATGCTGTTGTTCCTCACAGCTTCTTCTAGGGCAGAAAGCTGATGATGGACATAGGAAAGGTTCTCTCCCTTGACTCCAAGCCAAGTAGGACTATCATATGTTCCTGTAGCTAGGACCACATTCTCGGCATAGATGGAGAAATGCTCTTTATCACCTTTCACATTTTTGAAAAATCCATCCACCTGAAAGACCTCTGTACTTTCCTCATTGAGGTTCCAGAGGGAGTCACTATTCTCCTGCAGATCTTTCTGTGCGTGGTTGGAGATGCTCTCTGAACTCACTTTCCTCACAGAGGTCACAACAGTACCACATCTGAAATTCTTCTGCAGTCCTTTCTTCATTACATAGTGCTGGTAATATTGAGCAATGTCCTCTGCTGTGGCTCTATTGTTTCTGAGGCCTCTGTAATATAATACAAACAAAGATCAAGTAGCAGTTAAGTAAGAGACTGGAATTTCTTCCCTCTTCCACTGAATGTATCCTAGGACAATCTATCCTGGCACTACCGGAGAAGACTTAGTTTCCCTGACTGCAACAAAATTATTCCTGGTATACAAAGCTAACACTCAGATCCACAAGCTGCTGGACCGAGGCACCTTGCTATAGGATGAATCCCATCTTTTATGCCTTCCTCTCACATCTTGCTGCTTCTCCATTTTAAACTCCCGGACTTTTTAAGATTGTTAAACATCTCAAGAGCAGAAGCACCTCAGAGACTGCACAGTAGCTGAGCTGATTATACTTGTCATTAGGGACAGCAGCAATAGACACAGAAGTCAGACGGTCGTGTCTTTTCCAAGCTTTATTCAGAACTCACGGCCACTGTGATCCATCTCCCCAGTGGGTATTGAGAAGGACATATTCTAAGCAGCACTGCAACTTTACCTGAATCACTGCATGCAGAGTGGACTTCTACTGGGCAGGTGGAAGGGTGTCCTTTCTCTCACTAGAATCATCCATAACAGAGGAGTAGCTACATTCAAGAAGTCCCCTCTACTCCAGGTTCCCAAATTACCTCTGGATGTTTGCAAATAATCACACCATAGATATCTCACCTTCTTTTTTGCTTTAGCCAGTCTTTGAATGGGAAATCTGGAAGACCCATCCATTCCCCTCTGCTCAGGGTAACCATCGAGCCCTCAATAGACTGGAACACAAAACATGGTAAAATGACTTTCAGTTATTTAATGTAAGAAGTGAACTACAGTTTTGCCATGTTTCAATACAATACAGACCATGAAATCAGTGTTTTCCTCTGATCTGCTGTTATGGATTAAATCATCCATGTTCTCCAAAAAGAACATTAGATTGAAAATATAAATGTCTCTCATGCCTTTTTTTTGGTTGTCTAGTCTAACATACCAGTCAGCCAGTCTAACATGGCTGACTGGCATGTTAGAGGAGCTTTTGTTTTTCCAGTCACACATTTGGCTGTCTTACAACACGCAGACCTAAGCAGTTAGGCTTTAATTCACATACATGCCAGGCACCTCCAGGAGCGTTTCTGCCGAGGACCAGGTGGGGGATGGCTCTGTTGGTCTCATGCCACCAAGTGAGGACAGATTCTGCTGTTCCACCAAAGTCTGTGTCTGGACGTTGAAGGGTATCAAACAGAAGAGCCACAGGGCTATGGGATCGTCCCTCCAAGCCTTCAGACAGATACTCCAAATCCTAAAGAGAGGCAGATCAGATGCTCAAAAAGCATGCCTGGCCAGGCAGCAGACTGCTTATTACTCCAGTATTCCCAGTCAGTGGTTCTGGTGTCCTGTGAAGCTCATTCACTGCTACAGAGACCATTATTGCCTGAGAACTATCTCAAAGATCTTAGCAGCAATGCTGGCATTTCATACAAGGGAGATCTGGACAACTAGAAGTAATTTTCTTAAGGCTTATTCTGTCCATTTATTTTGAAAATTCAAATGAGGTTATCACTTATAATGATACTTTACTGTGGTGTTATACTGTTTCTCTTTACACAAACCTGGTCCAAAATGGAGACATCTACTGCCTCTTCCAGTTTCCTCTGAAGAATAGGATGAGGATGAATAGAGTCTCTTTTGAAGTAAGGGATGTAGCCTGAGAGCAAATATGAGAGACAGATTCCTGAAGGTCCATTCCCTAAAAAGACACAATGAAGAAGAATTTATACTCCTGCAGATAGAACAGTCCTTTGACGAGTATTTCTAATCATAGAATTGTTCCGGTTGGAAGAGGCCTTCAAGATCAAGTGAAGCCCTTAATCCAGCACGGTCAGGTCACCACTAAACCATGTTATGTCCCTCAGCACCACATCTACACAACTTAAATCCCTCCAGGGATGATAACTCCACCTGGGCAGTCTGTTCCAGGGCTTGACAACCCTTTCTGTGAAGAAAAATATCCAGATCAATTCAAAGAATACAACACTGTTGTGGATATAGGGAACTTTATTCCAGGTTGACCAGTGGCCTATTAGATGGAGCTGGGGAAGTCATTTTGCCCGCATATGTCCCTTTCTACACCTCAGTTGCATTTATTTGCATTGAAAGATCTTCAGAACTTGCTGAAAAGACACTGGGTTAAACAAGCCAGTGGCTAACCTCACTTGAAGTCTCTAGCATGAGGATGAATTGAGGTATTGCTCATTTACTTCTTTAAAGATTTAGAAACTGGTCACAAACTGACTGGGGTCCTCAGCTCTCCTGGATGTACATTTCACACCAGTGCAGAGTAGTGTGCCCAAAAGTAGAAGCCCAAAAGAGAGCTACTATTGAAGTGAAGGAGAAACAGCTTTGCTCAGTAATAAATCCCGCCTAATATCTGGCAATAGCAGTTTTGACTAGAGAGTCATGAGGACACTTTCATATGGGAACCAGCCCTACCACGGGCCAGGTTGGCCTATCAAGACCAGGTTGGATGGGGCTTTGAGAAACCCAGTCTAGTGGAAGGCATCTCTGACCATGGCAGAGGGATTGGAACTAGATCTTTAGGTCCCTTCCAACCCAAACCATTCTATCATTCTATGGTACCGCAGGCAGTGTGTTAAAGGCAAAAAAAAAAGTCTCTCTGCCATGACAAGACAACCCCTCAGAATACAGCCCTTTGAACAGAACTTCCCCTGCCAGTGGAAAAACTTGATACATGTGACTCCAAAGCCTGATGAGAGTGGCCTATGAAAAGCTTTAAACATGCTGGAGAACAGCCATGTGAATATTTTACAGTGTCTGAATAACTAGGCGTCAGCCTCTCTGGCTGCTCAGGCTTTGCTGCTCACTAGCATGTGATAACCACCATTACATCATGCAGTGACGAGGTAGGGGAGGAGGGCTGGAGTGAGACAGCAGGCTGTGTTGAAACAGTGCCCGTGCTGCATGCGTGAACAACTGGAGCAAAGGCTGCTTTGTGAGGATCCAAGATAGAGGGAGGCTTGGGCTGTAAAGCTAACAGTGCGCCGAGCTATGTGAAAGGCCACAGCTGGGGTCAAAGTCTGCTTTGCTGAGCCACGACCAGCCATGGCAGGTCAGCATTTGGAAAATTCCACTTGTAGGGAAGTTATCCAAAACCAACAGCAGCAGAAATTAAAAGCAAACTCAACTACAGCTACAGTAAAATAACACTGTTCAGGTTAATACTTTGCTTTAGAAGTACAAGTTGGTTCTTAAGCCAAACTTAATCACCTGAGTTCGCAACACTAAGGATTTACTCTATACCACATATAAGCTTGATACAGATGGTCACAAGTACAGCTGCCTCTGGAGCTCAAACTATTCAAGAAAGAGCTGCCTTCATGAGACTGCCAGCACAGTAGAGGGAGTCCACAGCCTTCCTGTACTGGAAGGAAGTAGCTGGAACCTGCATGCAAAGTCCAGTTGCAGTGAAACAGCTGAGCTGCTTCAGTCAAGAGCCTCCTCCTAGGCCATATCTTCACACTGGTGCTTCCAAGGCTTTATTGACACCTCCATACTGGATCCCTGTGGAGGTACACTAGCGATGTACTACATTATCCTCCTTCCCACCTAAAGACTTGTAAAACTGGGCAGTACAATCACTCTCAGAGTGACTGGTGGTACTCTCAACATGCTGGTAGTAGTGTCTTTGTCAAACTCACTGTTACCAAAGGTTCAGTGTGGTTTCTGCGGTACATTAACTTTGGACTAGCTCCCTTTGGTGCTATGTATTAGATGACAGATAAGGAAGGAACTCCGCTCTGCAAGGCATTTAAACACATCCTGCAGGGAACATTCTCCAACACCTCAAGCGTAGTTTACGATCCTTGGCAGAGGGGAAGGCCCTGACATGACTGCTTGTGCTTTGCTTCAGCAATCAGCTCACATCTCAAAGCTCCCCTCTTGCAAGGGAGACAAGGTAGTTACTACATAATCCATTTTATAAACTGGTAGAAAACCCACAGCTTTTAACCATTCTATTAAATCTGTACAGAAAATCAGTGCAGCTGACTTGCATTTTAAAAGAAAACTGAAAAAAAAAAATCAAGAAACTAACAGCATCTGGAGCACTTCCTAAACACATGCTATAGGGAAAAAAGATCACACAAACCCACTTCCAACTCCAACACCACAGACAATCTACTTCACAACAAGTTGATTATCTGTAGCAAAAAGGTTTCAGACCCTTCTAAATATCCAACAGAAAAAAAACAGGCCTAGATGAACTGATGCCCGAAAGGTTACCAATTTTACTATTAAAAAGAGGTATGTGTTCTAGCTTGTCAAATACCTGGTTTCCTACTTCCCACAATTCTTAATAGTCTTTCTTTTAGTACTAGAGAAAGTTTGGCTGTCAGGGAAAGGATGCAGAAAGGGCGGTCAGGCATTTCCAGTTTGAGTAAGAACACATGGAACAAAAGCTGAAGGCATCAAGTCTGAAGCAACAACAGCATGAGAGAACGTAATACTGCTGGCAGGAGAAAGCTTACCTATGATCACAACAGGCAGTAGCTTGAACCCAGTCTTACTTTGGGGTCTGGACAATAATGCACACATCTTCCCGTCTGGAAGCATTTAGTTTCTGGGGTCCTACCTGTTAAAACAAATCAGTTTTGAGTGATTTGTATTTTTTACCAAATACCCCCAATACTTTCTACAGCACAGAAACACAGGTTGATCTGAAGTAGTATTGCAAACCATCACATTACACTTCCACACTCTGGACAGGCCTACTTATCTTTTTCTCCTCCTGACCCTAAAACCAAGCGATGATTCCCCGATTATTAAAAAAAAAAAAGGGGGGGGGGGGGGAGAACCCTTATCTTTCTTTTCCACACATGCATTCCAGTCCCTCCAGAGCAGCTGATAACTGCAGCTCTGACTTCAGTAACTTAAGTGTTGCTGCTTGTTAATGAAAACTTCCCTTCTGCCCATAGTGCATAGAAAATTGTCCTTGTCCTAATTATTATGCACACTTTGTACTTTAAAGCAACTTGTTCATTCACTGATAAGTAGAGCAAACCTCACTTCAGACTTCTGCCCAAAGGCTGCAAATCTCCCAGTTGCATTGTCAAACATGTACCATTCCATCGCTAGAAGGTTTTTCATCACTACAGGGTTTTTTGAGAAGTGCTAGTTTAGTTCCTGAAACTCTGCTTAATTTTCCAGAAAATAGAGTTCTAGGTCTGAACTAGTAAATAACAAAAGAAATCTTTAAATAAACTATACATCATAATTATCTTAGAGACTAAGGCTTCATTAGAACAAAATCTACAAAACTAATCTAAGCAGATATTCAATGAATAGTGAATCCAAATTTTTTTTTGCCATTCCCTGCAGGAATCCTACCATATAAAGTAATGACTGCTTAATTTTCCAGGGAATTCAATTATACTGTCACTAGAGAAGTTAAAAGATTTTTACTGCAGTAAACATGAGATTCTTGAAATTTAGCATAAGCTTTTGAGTCCTTCTACACAGAATACAGTCTTATATAAAAACCTTACTCTCACTTTGGGAAGGGAAGTACAAATCCACAGACTGGTATGACTTTGTGCAGTAGGACATGCTCTCCACACCACTTTCAAGCACAGAAAGATCTTTGGCAAGTACACTGCATGCTTCCATAAGGTCTGGCATATCACTGCTGCTGACACAGGTATTGCAGCAAATGTCATCCTACAAGCGTAATGCTCCACTTTAAGCCTGACATTTACATCACCAGCAACTACTGCAATGTGGTAAGACCTCAGTGATTGAATGAGCAGCCAGAAAACCACTGGTGACTTTAGGGTTTGCAGAATCCCAGGCTTCAGAAGGAGCTCATTAAGTGCATTTGCCTGCAAGGATGTGACAATTCTCATATAGACAGCCCTTCCTAGGCTAGATAGAGCTTTTTCAAGAGGACTGGGTTCATCCGAGTAGAGACACACAACGCTTACAAGCTGAATTCAAAATGAGCAGTTTTTTGGATCACAGTTTGGTAACACTTACTGCCTATTACCATTTAATGAAGCATTAGTCTGAGACTCCTGTATTTTGCCTGATAGGGCAAGAACCACTTAAGACATAATAGTTGTGCTTTCTAATTTAAGTAATTCCAAGGAACTAGCTTTGAAGAGAGTTGTATTTCAAAATTAGGTTCGCGGTTTAACTAAGACTCAAAAGTAGAGGCATACACTACAGAAGGTGGACACTTCAGTGCGTTGTGTCCATACCAAGGCATGCATCAACCTCTTAAGGCATATTTAACCCAACCCTGGTAGCTGCAGGAGCACAGTCTACCTGTCCAGGTATCTTCCCAGCCTTTTGGGTAGGTTCTACCACATGAACTTGCACCACCTTCAGCAGATTTTCATGCAAATTTACACCCAAATAATTCCCTACCACAAAGCTCCAGAGTTGCAATTGGTAGAATTCAGCACTAGAACCTGGGATGGCCAGAGACAAAAAGAACAGGGCACTAGTGTAACCAGTAAGGTATTCCCTTCAAATTAGCAAAACCCCAGTACCTGTCTGACAGTTAGTAGTGGTTTCTTCTCCATGGTAACAAATAAATCCCTCCCCATGGCTGTACCACACAGGAAGACAAGTTCTTACTAGTTTTTCCTAACATAGAGTGCACATCTTATTTCTGTGAAAGTATTGGGAAGCGAGACCTCTGGAAGTGATGTTCCAGGTTTTAGCTCCATAGCATTCTGCAGCAGCATGTACAGAAAGACCGTACGCACTCTGCAGACAGTGGTAACCCAGCAACATCTGTGGGGTTTTTGCTGGAAGCAAGGATTGCTAAACCAACCCAATATAGCATGTGGCAACAGTTCCAGGAGAGCAGCAAAACCAGCATATAAATAATGAGCCTGCAAACCTGTTTGTAAGACTTGGGTGAAAAATCATGCCATTGTGGGTACCAGAATTTTTCTGGGGGGAGCCTGAAGGGGATAAAAAAAGAGGCACAAGAGGGTAGAAGTCAGCCTAGCAGGTCTGTTTGCTTTAGAGGAAGGTTGCCTTGGCTCCTGGCAGTTGCACTATGCCACCCTATGCCAACCTGATAGAGAACAAAGCCAGCAGCTGCGGGCTCAGTGATAACGCCTTATTTCACTATCGTCCTCCATTCTGCACCCTTTGGCACATGAAAAAGGAGCATTTTCTGGAATTAAATGAAACCCTAATGGCTAGGGAAGCACAATTGTTAGTGTGAGGAAATTACTAGATCAATGCATATACATGATCATTTTTAGCTGTGCTTTCATTCATAATCTGGGTTCACAAATCCCCATAATGACCATTCTAGGGTTAGGTGCTTTGTTTCCTGAAGTTTTGACATTGAACAATTCTATCAACACAAGATTAACTATCAGAGATATTTCTGCTTATCCTAGTATGTGTCTACAAATGGGAGGATTCCCTTTCACATCCCATAGCTGCCATATCTGTAAATCATAGTTAATAATTATTCTTTAAGTAGAAAGTGAACCAGATGCTGAACCTATTTATAACTGTTCCCAACCTGTAGGCTAAATCTTTGAATTCCAGGGGAAAAACAGAGCTCAGAGCATCTCCAGTATTTCATTTTTAGGTCAAATGTCCACTTTTCCTGCTATTAGAAGTTAAGAATTCCACATTTAATATTTTTTTTTGCAATCTTATGGTCAGGGGACCACATATAGCCCAATAACCTGTACAGCTAATACAGTGTAGCAGATGAAAGCCTGTTCTTGCAGAGGCTATTGGAAAGCATACAGGACACTGAAGTTAATTTCAAACCTACACAGAACTAGCCAGCAGCAAGAGAAAGCCTGAGTTAGCAAGAAATCCAAGACTGCTCTTCTCACCCTCCTTTTACGTAGAGTATGGTGCTGGGCACTCACATTACGTCAGCTTAGTGACACTGATCCCCATTTTTGGCTCCTGCATTAGGATTCCTACTTTAAATGGGTGCCTCTTTCCTTGTCTTCATGTGGGAGCACGCTGCAGTCTTCACAATCTATCTCCTTGCTGCTTCCAAAGCATTTCAGTTCTATGTGACGTTGCATAATTGTTCTGGCTTGGAAAAGCACCAGCTCATTCTGGGCCAAACTCTGCATACCTTCTCAACACAGCCTTAAGCCTTGAGGGACTATAAGTCATGTAAAGTCAGTCAGTGTGGCCCCTAGTACTTCCAGGCAGCACAACTGCAGCAGGTTTTAAATAAATAAAAGAAAAAGCAAAGATGCATTTAGCAATGTACTGACACTAAATGATCTTTAGCAGAAATAAAAAGCCAAGTTACATCAGCCACGTGCGTGTAGCTTTCCTTTGTAACACCAATGTGACTTTTGCTCAAGTAAGGACCACCAAGTGTGGCCTGTGCAGCACATGAGGAGAGTTCAAGAGAGCAGTGCAGTCAGTATATCAATAATGGAAGAGACTGCAAGAGCTACCATGACATTCAGGTTTAAGCAAGAGCAATTCTGACACAAATGCAACTCTTTTCTTCAGCTCCATTTCTTCATTAACCCATTCATTTCACCAGCAGTTCTAGAAATCTAACTTATTAGTGCTTTTAAAAAACAGAAGTCTTAATAGCTTTTACATTTTATACTTTATTAAAAGTTTCAGCAGTGTGTTTCCCTTACCCTCATCCTGACACTAGTGTTAACACTCTTACCCCACAACCACAATTAAAATGTGGAAGAAAATTCAACTTTATGGTACATAACAGGCATACTTTTCTAAAAACACCTCTGTGATAGTCAGACAACAATGTTACAATATGCCAGACAGAGCTCTCATTTACTTACAGCCTTCTTACCTTTAGCAGCAGGTTTGATGAAAGTGGGATCTTTACAGAAATGCCTGTTCAGTCAGGAAAGCCAACTAAACTCCAAGCCTTGAATCCTGCCTCTGCTAAGACAGCTGTTTAAATATAGTAGGCTACCAGCACTAAGAGAGGAGGAGCTGAAAGGAATGGAGGCGGGGCGAGGAAAATACTTATAAGCATGAGTCAGCAAGAATATTTTCCTTCAGAGCTTGTGAATGAATGAGGTACTGACCTTCCTTAGTAACGTTCAGCTGACTACATGAGTACAGCAAAAGCAGGCTTATAGGAGCCATGCATTTGCAGAAGTCCTGCATCGAACAAGTACCTTCATTTTTAACGTTCAGAGCAAATTAAAACCAGAGACTTCACTAGATGTGATGACTTACTTCCAAATTTGGACAGTTTGGGGTTTTAGTTTCACCTTATTATCATAGATACTGTGGGCCTGAAAATATAGGCTTCAGCTTACATTTTTTTTTTCAGTGAAATAAAGTTTTACAAACTTGTTGCACAGCAGCAGCAAAATGAGTCAGACTACTTCCTGTAAAACTTACAACATACCAGGATTTTAATCCAAGGTATTTTACTCAATTCAGTGCGCTAATCAATCAAGCTTGCTAAATTTAAAGCACCCTAAGCAAATGAAATGAACTGAACACTTTGGCACAAATTTAAGTAGTAAGTGCAGCACACTTTTAGCTGTGAGGCCATCTGTTGAAACTATAATCTCTAGAGAATCAGAACTGCTGATATCCAGTGAAGATGCATAATTTCATTCATATGATATAAAAGATAAAGACAGTTCAGCAGAAGGAATTCTATACTCATAACCCCATCAAAGTAGGATACTTCATAAACTATTTTAATTCCACCAGGAAAAGTTATTCTAATAAATACAAACCCATTATTTCACTTAAAATTTAACTAACTGTGGTCCGTCTGAAAATCTCAGTAAATACTTTTCAGACTAAAGGGTGGGTTTTTTAAGGTCTCTTTCAAGTTGTCTGGGCCTTTATCCAAGGTAGCATTTGCACAGAGATCTTAAATAACTCATACTGATTTTTTGACAGGAGCAAAGGCTTTTACCTGCATTATTCAGATATTTATTGCCAGGTAACAAGTTTATCCATATCAGTGAAGGAAAAAATAAGCTTCCAAAGGCATTTGTTTGGTTAGGTGATTTAAGGCTGTCCTGTTACTAGGTTTTTTAAAAAAAACTGTTTTCAATACATAGCAGTGTTGCGTATCAAACATTTTAGAACAAAGATGTTAAAGTCCATACTTGCTCATAACATAGATACAAGAGGAAATCATATGATGGTTTGGTAGGATTTATAATCAGTAAAATCTGGAATACTTCCTATGTGTGCAAACATGCAGAAACGAAGTTGCACTCTGTACAAGAAGAGATACCCTCCATTTCCCGCTAGAATTTGGAAAACTGGAACCTCTATTACTTCTGCAAATCAAACCGGCCTATCTTTCCGAACCCACGAGCTACAATATTTTCGCACATTACAATTCTTTACAGAAAAATGTTCGTGTACAACAATAACCCACTGTCCTTTATTTGCTTATACAAAAAAGACCGTTGAATACAGCAATCTAGAGGCTTTTTCTAATAGATATCCCCACAAACACATCACATGGAATATATATCAATGTTACTCTTTCTCCTTGTGTACCTTGTCTGGAAACAAATAATTAAGCCCAACACTATTTGCACAAACTTTTCAGAAGAGGAAGCAATTGTGCAATCTGCACTTGTCCCAGCAGACAGCCTTTGACCTACAAATTTATGCAATTCACTTATATTGTCTTCCTGATTTATTGCACGCAGTATCATTCAGATTATATAAGCTTTTTATTTGAACGCTTACGTTTCCAGCATGACTTTGCACTATATTCATAGCTGTTAGAGTATGCAGTTGGCTAACACTGACTTCTTTCTTTGCACAGACGGTCAAAAATATTTTATTGGAGCAGATTTAAAGGTCTTTAGAGGGCTTCAGATTTTTACAGAAAAACCTCTTCCAAGCTACTAGTCTGTGGGCTACATTCATTGAGGTGTCTTACACTATACTTCAGTTGAGATCTGAGGAATCCACATCTATCACAGGGTACAAATAGGTTTGTCAGACTTAAATGGAAACTGTCAGTAAAATGAATTTTTTGCAGGGGTTTCTGCTCTGTTCTTTAAACTTTTTCCTTTTACAAATAACATACTGAAGTTTAGCCTCTAATGAACAATATGCAGAAAATATTCAGCTTTCCAGATGGATCTTTCTTTGCTAATCCAGTTAGATTAGCAATACACTACCAAATAATCTAGCAAAAGCAAAATAATACTTATGCAACAACTTCTAAAAAGCTTCTTTTTAAAGTTGTTTGGTTGGGTTTTTTTAAGCAGGACCTATGACATTAAGGACTGCCTTCAGATAATGCAAAGGATCAATTCTATCTTTAAGTGTACTTGCGAAAACACAGGGGTGGAGCCCTACATATGTTAGGCATTCGTATCAGGATGTAGGGGGGGGGAATTCAAACACCACACCTCTCAGTCCCCACCTGAGAAGGTTCTGGCCTGCAGAAAAGAGGAGCAGACTTCACTGGTAGGCACTCATTCCACCTTCAAGTCATAGTCTGAAGTTCACAGTACCGGCACTCCTGGGTGCATTTGTTGCCAAGGTCAGTTTGTTTCTCTTTAGGTGAGCCACAATATAATTCTCAGAACTCACACAAGTTGATGCTGCGTTCTGCGGAAGTAAAATTTGAAGAATATGCCAAGAAGCATGGACAGAGCCATAGCACAGATCTGGGGAAACATTTTGCACCTGAACCATCCCCTATTGCAAGAAGGTTCCTTGTTACCATTTGACTTTTCACCTCAGGTCATTAAGTTCTACCCATCCATCTCCTGCTCATGAAACCTGTCACCCCTGATTCTGCTGTCTCCTGATTTGGGAGGGTTTAAGGAGTAATGTTCTTCTGGTGTCAGAATTCACTGTTGTTACCTCTGCTGCTGACAACTTATGACAGAACTTCTTATAGTTCCTCTCTAGCATCCACCCTGCCCTCTGGGCAGACTTAAGGTGTACCATCACTCTGTGCCAGATTATCATGATATACTACGCTGCTTTACACATTAGAATTTCATGTTCTGCTGTTTTTTAATAATTAGAGGAACTCTCCCAGCATGATCTTCCATGAGTCACAGTAGTGTTTGGTGTTTCTTTCATTTATGGCAAAACACAAATGCAAAATTCTGCATGCTTTCTGCCTAAGAGAACGTTAAGTACTTCACCAACCCACCTCAATGCCAATCATTTAGTCTAAGGCAGAATCACAAATTCAGATGTTATAGAACCAAAAGTACTTGGTCAGGTTTTCTATGATCTCTGCAGTACCTAAAATCCAGCTTCACTCTGTTGCTGCCTAAAACATCGCCACCTTTTTCACACAGAAAAACTACCACTTACAAAACTGTATGTTAGCTTCTGCATCAAAACTAAACCCCACATGTTTATTGATGATAACCTGGACCCTCATCAGCAAGATGCTCCCTGTAGATGTCCTGGCATCCCCTAAATCAGAAGCAGCAAGCTGTGGCCAGGCCCCTAACAGTAGCTGGATCCGTGAAGTCCATCACTTGTTCTGCTAAACAAGAGAGGTTAAAAAGCCACAGGGAAGCCCAGATAATTGTTAGGGTTGACAGAAAAAGCAGCTTGGGCAACTTTGCAAGTATGAGACCCAGTTCTGCTCCCGGTTATACTTTTGAATTCCTACATGTGTTTGTGCTTGCACATGGCTTACTCTAAAGAAAGAACTGGCCCAGAGCATGTGCCCTGCTTTCCAATGTCCCTGTCAAGGCCATATCTGTCCTGTGTTCATACCTCTTTTGGCATCATTTAGGTAGCTGGATCCAAGGGGAGAGAAGCAAAGGTTTACCACACTCGTTTGTTATTCAAAGGAACATTGACCTACCAGTCAAATAAACGATTGAAATGGTTTTGTCTTAGTAACTTGGAAAATTGTTGGAGAAAAGTAAAAAGCAAAGCCTCACATTTTGCTGGAACTATTTTAGAGCAGTGAATTTTGCTTTTTCCTGCTCTCCACTCATTTACCTTGAAATCATTCCCTATCTGTTCTAAAAGGGTTGTCTTCCTAAATCAGTGAGATTAAACCAAAGATTTTTACACCCAACATTGTCCAGAGGCATTGGCCACTTCCACCACTGTTTTGAAAACATCTGTTAAGAAATAAATTTTGGTGAGGTGAGAATCGTAATACCCAGGAGGGCTGTAAAACTCTACTGTCTGCATTCATGCAGTCCTAGCTTTGTATACTCCACAGTAAAGACTTGTGTGGGCACTCTAGTGCATGCTGAGAATGCCTTATTGGGAGATCTCACACATCACCTTTATCTAGGCTAAGGGAACAATGGAGAGCATTAGCAGAGATCTAGCTAGTCTGTATAAACACATTCTGAAAAAGATACTCCCTGCAAGTCCAGAGTAGCCCACCATACTGTGAGATAGCAATGGGCATCCTGCAAAAATACAGCTGCTCTGAGATCACATGTGAAGTGTCTGCATAGAGGAGCAGTGCAGAGTGCTGGCTGGGTGTGTATGTATTTCCCCCTGCCCACTCCTCGCCCCACCCCCCGCCCCCAGCCCTAGAGAACAGACAAGGATTGCTGTTCTCTCCTCAGATGATAGGGTATGGGGATGACAGCCAAAAGCTAGTGTGCCTTCTGCTTCCTGGCACAATATGCTTCCTTTTAAAAACTAGGAAATGAAGAGGTACAGTCCTTAAGCTCGAGGGACTATAGCCGTGCTTGTTTTAAAGAAGGCCTGGGTCTTTGCAGGCTGTTCCTCAAGCACAACATGCAGAGGAAAGCTCAGCTGACAGCATTGCACTCAGACCTCCATCGTGATCTCAACATTGATGTGGTTTGGGGAAAAAGTAAACACATGAACTTTCATTTCAAACAAACATCAGCTATGACCTAGTCAAAGATTAAACTGCACATGAAGCTGGTGGAGAATTTTCCTCTTCTTATCTTAATGTCAATGTATTCATAAATATTTACATGAGTTCAGGATGGCAGGATCATTTGAAGACACAGGCTTTAGCCTCTACAACCTTACAGTCAGTGTTCGGTTATGTTATTTTAATCCATACATTTACCAACTGATTTAATAAACTGGTATATCGTACTATGATGTGCCAGGCTGCACAACTTAGCTAGCACATGTCCAAAAGCAGAAAATATCCAACAAAAGCTTATGCTCATGGTTTCTTGACAGGAATAACTAATAGAGAAGAAGCCTTGAAGTAGGAGGTACAGCCTAACCGAGAGCACTGAGCAGCTCTTCTGCACACATTTTGCCTCCAGGCAAAATAGTAATTTTCAAATTCAAGTGGGTAATTCAAAACTGGGGAAGGAGCGTGTAATACAGTGAACTTAACTCAGCAACACAAAATTTTATACAGAGGGCTGCAGAAAGCCATTAGAGATTCTTGGATTTGTTTCCTTGCCACAGCTTAAGGCATTCTGCAGCTCTTTAGCCTAAATTAAAGTTTTCTTTCCTTTTCTTTATCAAGATCAAGAATCACTTAGGATAAAGGATTTAGTAGCATTCCTGAAAAGTTTAGAAACATGTACAGCTAAGGGCATCCAGAGCTAATATAACCAGTATCATCAGTTTAATCAAAATAAAATAAGCATTTCTGCAGCAGAGCACAAGAGTTTTCAGCTGTGATGGTTTAGGAATGTGCCAGAGTTATCCTGCAGCTTCCTACACTCAGGGTTCATTTTCATCTTCCTCTTAAGGAGCTGACACTGACCAGTTCTGATGTTCCTGACTTGTAGCATTTTCCTTCTGCTGTAGCTTTAAGAGTCTCTGGGAAATTCAAAGATATTTTAATTTTCAAATCTCTCCCTCTTAACAGGGCTTTCATGCATGTTGAAAGATCAGCTGAAGTGATGAATTAAACAAGTTTTTTAGAGCCCAGTTTCTCCTCACAGTAGTGCCACTGACTGGCAGGAGTGAAATTTAAAGTCCCTTGGAATTGTTCTGCATGAAACTCAATAAACCAGTATCTTCTTCAAAGACAATCTTATCACTTAGTCACAGTATAACAGTAATGCATTAAAGTGTAACAAAATTATTTCATGGGTCAAGGTTTCTCACCTGTAATTGACAGTTCTGTTTCTAGACGAGTTGAAGGAGGCTGGAACATGAAAGGAGCTGTCACTTGCTGTAAAATAGCATGTGCTAGGTTTAAATACATGCCTATATTCTGGGGTCATTTCTGTGGTCTAGGAATGTACAAAATATTCACTACAAACTCTGAAAAGATTTGGCACAATGAATTTACAGAAAAGAGGCAGAATTTCTACACAAGAATAAAACCATTCAGTATCTAATTCCCAAATGAATTTGGTTTAGAAATATCTGTCAATTAGTGTAATTCCACCTTTCACTGACAGGCGTCCATTTTTGCACATGTCAAAACTTAAAGCTGAGCATAGGTCAATGAAACAAGAACGCAGTGCTACTGTAGCACAAATTACCTTTCAATATACATATTCAACATCTTACAGGTTTAAAATCAAAATCCCCTGAAGAACTTGTACAAGTTGCTTTATTTTTTTGAGGCATTTCACTAAAGGTATCTTCCTTGCTTCTCCTCCCCAGCTATTTTACCAAAAGCTTACTACTCCTGTTTCAGGTGGATTTTTTGCTTGAATGACTTTGGGTTTTTTTGTTTGTTTCTTTTGGTTTTGGTTTAAGGTGTGTTTTACTTTGTCTGTCAAGCAGCTATTTCCAGACTAGAGACGAGAGACTCTATATAAGTCCTATGTCAATAATTATTCTATAGAGAGAAATAACTTATTTATAATCCACTCACAATTTTGGCAGCTGTCAGACCAGCTGCAGCATGCTCTGGTTTTTGTTTTTCCACAGAAAAGTTGTCCCAAGCAGGGGTGAAAGGGAGAAGGTGTATTCTGGTTCCCTGATCAATATTTGTCTTGATTGTGAAAATGCTAACTTTGGGTAGAGGTTTTGCTTGATGATTCAAAGAGCCTGAGGACTGTAATATGAAAGTGACTCATTACATCAAGGTTGAAGCCACGCAGCAGATCTGTGACAATGAAGCACCTGGCTTGCTCTGTTTATCAGTCCAGAAAGATATGTGCTCAGCAGGGCAGAATGGTGTGGCACCAAGGTGACCTGAGGCATGGGCTATCTTTGATATCAGTTCTCTGGGAGCTCTAACCAGGGTATTAACTAAACCCACCATTTGCACTCCCTGAAGGTTAACATTCAAGGCTACCAGCAATACCTGCAGATCAGAGTTATTCTGCAGTGTCCTTGTCTCTGTTGTTGCAGCTCGCTGTGCCTGAACATGGGCCTGAGTTGTCACACTGGGTAACCAGAGCTCGCTATCTGCACTACCCATAGGAGCACAAACATAAGACCAGCCAGACTGACCCAAAGAGCTCATCCAGCCTGGTACCCCATCCTCAGCAGCAGGCACTAGCAGACACCCATGGAGGAGAACAAGCAGCATACAGCTCTTGTCATGTGTCTTCCCCTACCTCCAGCTATTTGTAGCTGAGGGAGCTGTCTGAAATTTGATGAGGTTTGTTCACTTGCTAGTGACTACCATTTATTTCCATCTAATCTCTAGCAATTTTACACGTGGCTTCCAGTACTGATCTTGAAGAGAGGTTACGCAACTGATCCCTTTCCACACCACTCGGCTCCATATCCTAGGATGCATCAAAAATGAGTGGCCAGCAGATCAAGAGAGGTGATGCTCCCCCTTTACTCTGCTCTTGTGAGACTCCACCTCTAATACTGCATCCAGTTCTGGTGTCCCCACCATAAGAGGGACATAGATCTGTTGGAATGAGTCCAGAGGAGGACCACAAAGATAATCCAGGGGCTGGTGCACCTCCTCTACAAGGATAGACTGAGGGAGTTGGGATTGTTCAGCCTGGAGAAGACTCCAGAGGGACCTTATAATTGCCCTCCAATACCTGAAGGGAACCTACAGGAAGCCTAGAGAGGGACTTTTCACAGGAGTGTCTGGCAATAGGGCAAGGGGAAATGGTTCTAAACTAAAGGAGAATAGATTTATACTGGACCTTAGGAAGAAGTTCTTCAGTACAAGGGTGGTAAGACTCTGGAATAAATTGCCCAGAGAAGTTGTGGATGCCCCCTCCCTGGAGGTGTTCAAGGCCAGGTTGGATGAGGCCTTGAGCAACTTGGTGTATTTGAGAGGTGTCCCTACCCATGGCAGGGAGGTTAGATTAGATGATCTCTAAGGTCTCTTCCAACCTAAGACATTCTATGATTCTATGATGATATTTCTCTCAGTCTTTTAACTTATTCCGAATATAAACTATGGAAAAGTTTCTATATCAACCTGGTTTGCCTCCTCTAGACCTTCTAAAGGTCTCCTTCCAGACCAGATATCTCATATGTTGAAATGAGAAAAACAGTATGTCACCCAGTAATCTAAGCACAGGTGATCCATAGGTTGATGTAGTTTGGTCTCCTACCTTTCTGGCACTTGCTCTGCTTCATTACCTGTAAGCACTGAGCTCCACAAGACTATCTATTATGACCTTAGATTCCGGTTCAGTCTAGTCCCTACTCTGCCTGATCTTCCTTGCCTAGACCTGGCCAGAGTGGGAGACACCACACAAACAGGAATTGTGTAAAAGTGTGAAGTAATATGACATTGCATTGCACACTGGTTCTTTAAAACAATAGTCACCCACATGCCTAATAAAAAGCAAAGTAGAAAGCCTTGGGGACTTCTGGATATTTCTTGTTCACAAAGAAACCTCAATGAAGTAAGTGAAGGGTAAGAATGTGGGAGAAAGCATGTTCTCACCTTTTACCTCAGGAGGGAGGTGGCCTTAGGTAAACACAGTAGAGAAGTATAAAGAGCTCATATTGCACTCCATACCCTGGCGTGATTTGATCTGCTCTTATTTTCTCACCTGGAGAAAACAAAACCAACCATGAAGAACTTATGCAAAGGAGTGGCTGTTATTCATGTACGTTTAAAAGAGGCAAAGTACATCCAGAGCCAGTGGAGGTACTGAACCCTTAGCTAACCTGGAATAGGCCCAATGGATATTAAGCAGCACCAAGGTAACCTGTAGGACAGCTACAATATTGCCTAGCCTTACTGCAACCAGGAAGCAGACAAGGCTGTTGAGCCTGGGAGAGCCAATTCTTCCATGTGTCTGCTACCTACACTGCAACATTAAATCCCCTTTTGCATGCAGGTTTGCTAGGAAAGCAGCCCATCCTGTTGACCTGCCTTTGAGTTTTGCACCTTCACTTCAGGCCAACAATCCCAGCATATAACTAAATCACTGTTGTACTACATTCTCTATATTTCACTGTGGCCTGCCTTACAGTCTTCATTCTTCACTCACTACAGTCTTTCCCTATCCTTTTCTCGCCCCTGAGCTCACTGACTTATGTTAAAAGCTTTTCTATTAGTGACCATGAGAAAAGACAGGCAGGCATTCATCAGTGTCTCAGCAGCAACAGTAAGCCATGTACCAGTTGTCAATTTACTCCTGTCTGATGTCCCCACTCTAGTAAGCTGTAACAGAAATACCCATTCCTAGGCTTTTGGCACTTAGCGTTCAGAGCATTGCAAAGTTAGTGCCTCTGGGAGAGAAAAAAACCCCAAACAAAACACAACACACACACAAAAAAATCAATCAAGTTGCACATGCTGCCATGGGCATGTTTTGCAGTGCTTTGAAATTCAGCTCCTGGCCCAGCATCATTCCAGCATGCTGGCTGACAAATGTGCAAAATACACTGTAAAAGATCAAGACTCCAGAGTTGAAAATTAAGTTTCTGGACAAATGTTTTCCACTAAAAACACTGTTGAGAGATTTTGCAAGTTTGGTAACTTGTATGTAGTAGTTTTGGTGGCATTTAATTGTTATGAAATTTTAACATGAAAAAAGTGCATTTTATTTCTTCACTTGAATAATTTAAATTTAAGTTTAAAAAAAATAATGAAAATAACAAGCTTCACTCCATTCTAAAAGGAATTTTCATTTTTCTCACATCACTTACCAAAAGCACTACCATCAGTGTACATGGATTACACCAGACACTATTCAACTCTTTGATTCAGTTTGTGAATAAAACTATCAACTATGAGCATAAATATATTGGGAAATAGATTGTACTTCATACAAGCTTTGCAAGGTAAAAAACCCTATCACTTTGAAACAATTATCTTGAGTTACTTTTCTGTTTTATGGAATTTTAATTTAAACATACATGTGATGACAAAATAGCAGCTGCACTCATAGTTAAGGGTAGACATGTGATCAGGTGCTTTTGCTGAGGAAAGGATTTATTAGAATGCTTAGTTTTTTGCAGAATCAAAGCCTTCCACTTCAGGTCAAATGTTGTGTAAGTCATTGATCTTAAGATAGAATGAGACAAAAGTAGTTTTAGCAAAGTAGTTTAACCAAAATAGTTTTAGTTACACACATCTATAGAATTATGCAAGCTTGCCATAATGTCTTTCTGGTGTTTATGAAGCTTTTATTTGTATTAATACAAATTGTTACAATGGAAGATAGTTTTAGGAAATACGCATTTTATTCAGTTTTTCATAAAACCTCTCTACGGGATTGAGTATCACTTATCTTTGGGATGGTTCCGTAACTTGAAAGTGAAGTGCATTTGGGAAAGGATAAACAAACTTGTCCTGCCATCACAGCACTTCTAGTCTTGTAACATCATTAAAAGTCAGAGTGTCATTACTAAGCTGTGTCCTGGTGTGGTGTTGTGCTCCCCTTCCCCATCCCTCTCCCCCCCCTGCCAAATCTGACCTGTATTTCCCGTAACCCTGCTCAAGCAATAAACACTAGTGGCAGCTGTAATGGATTCATCTGGTTGTGTGGATTCAGGGGAAACAGGTAACGCAATAGCCAAGGGCTGATTTGAACAATGCACCTACCTAACAACAGTGCTGGTCAGTGTCTGACTCAAGACAAATCTAGGAGAAACTAATATCTATAGTGTATATGTAAATATGACTATAAGTCAATTATCTTACTCCATTACTAGTGGACAGCCCATTGAGCTCTCCTGCACAGCAGCACGCTGCACACCAGGACCTCCCCTTGAGTAGAGATGCCTCTCCTCAAGGTTGAGAGAATCCGTATTGCATCAGATAGTAAGTGAAGGGGGAATAAGCGTGCTGAAAATTTGACGCCTTAGCTAAGTGGTATAAAGGATTGACTGTGTCCTTTAGACAAACTGTTGACCAAGCCTGGGACTAAGTCAGAATCTAGCCACACCTAAACTAGCCTCTGAGAAACAGTTTAGAATGCAAGGGGATCATTTCTGAAGTTTGCAACTCAACAGGATGGTCTCCTGACAATTTTGTCTAACTCTGTCCTCTATGCAGTAAATAACTGAGTGTACCTTGACAATAAATCTTGTTCAACCATTGTTGCAATTACCATTGAATTTTGTTAACTTGCTTATTAATAAGCATATTGCTACTTCTCCCTTACAAGTCAAGTGTACAACTCCATCCCCAACACCCGAGAGTGCCCTCAGATTGCATAGGTCATCACAAATACGTAAAAAGGTAGTAAAGTCCAATCAAATAACTGAGTGGCAGACAAATGAACGTATACTAGCAGAAATCCTCTTACAAAGCAATGGGAGAATTTCATAACAAGGAAAACCTCTAAACTTAACATGGTATCAGTCTGTCACATGAGTATCACATAGGTGTGACTGGGTGTTAAAAAAATGCTTTCAATCATCTAAAGACATTGAAATAGTTCAGAGATTAAGTGTCTGTTCAGTAATTGCCATAACAGAGGCAAGGAGCACACCTAGATGACCTGGTCTGTGCTTTAGCCTATACTAAAACTTTCTAATGCAATAGACCAAGTGATTTCTAGCAGTTATTTACAATACAAGTTCATTTTTAGTTACAAAATACGATATCCCAGGAAAGAATTCACATTTGCACCCCTGTGCAATAGGCCTATAGGAAGCGCTTATGACTTAGATATTCCTGCATCGTTATAGTGACATTATTTTTCAGTTTCACATCTCTCCAAGATGTTGCAATTTTCTACAGAACAGCAGTTTCTACAGAAACTTTGGATATTTTCCAATATATACACATTTATTTTCTGATACATAATGCTAATAACTAAAGCAAGCAGTCTATTACAGCAAGTTTGCTGAACCCAGTGTTAAAACTAGTTGTATGCTATATTTATTCTAGAGCATGTTTGTCCTGCAGGTTCTGATCTTATCTTTAGCCTGTACTGAGAAATTACTTCCATGAACTTTGGAAGGTCAATTTGTTAAACATCTATCCACTCTCCCCTACTCTTCCTAATCTTCTAGAAATAATAATTAACTTTCTGAGAAGGGGATGGTGACTTAATACCCAATTCACATTGTGTTTCACGTGACTCGTATACCGCAGCTACGCAGCCTCCCAAGGGGTTTTCCATACAAAAATTCCTTACTGAAACTTATCAAATGATTCTTTTTCTGTTCCTTATCTCTTCAACTGCTTTCTAAAGTAACATGCTTTCTAAAATTTACAAAAGATGACTTCATGCCCTGGTACAGGTTATAAGCTCATCAAAAGCAACACGTCACAAAGCAGAAGTTCATATTTGGGACTCGTGGCAAAAGAAACAATTGAGTCAGCCAGAACTCCATACCAAAGCTCTGCTGCTCAATATCAGCTCCAGTCCTTTAGAGATTCTGCCAAAGTCTTTGGAAAATGTGTTGCCCAATACCACTTTCAGAATAATACTTTGGGAATATTCAGTGGAGCAGAGCAGGCATTTCAGCAGCTTGCTGAAGGAGTGTTTGGTACATCAAAAGAATGTGCCTATCACAGGGGGGCAGGTTCACTAGTTACAGCTGACAGGGGGAGAAAGAGCCTGAAGGGAATAAACCCATCTCTAGCTGGTTAGGTGCAACAGGTCCTTGGAGGAAACTTACTGGTTTCAGCAGCCACTGGCTTCCACCAGTGGAGAGAGATGTCACACAATACTTATTCCACAGGACAATGCTCACCTCACCCACAGAATCACTCTAAAACCTGAGAAATACAGATCATAGTGTACTGTACTAGCTCACATCTCCAGAGATGGCCCGTCTGCTGAGGAAATCCCCTGTTGGGAGGCAAGCGGGTACCCCACATCCCTCAAACAAAACCTAGCTGGTTTATTTGAAGACCTAAACATAAAGCTGTTTTGAAAGAAGTTGAAGATGTACAAAAAGTGTCTGAGCAATACATTAAAATAAGCCTGAATTCCAAGTTTTTAGAGTTTCATTTTAACAGCCTAGTATCAGATATCACAAAGGAGCTCTTTCTGCCTGAGTATCAGTGGTGGATAAAAAGGAATTTGTCAGCTGAGATACGATAAGAGAGCTGCCAGAATTGCACACAGCCGTAGCCAGTTAGTTCCTTACTTTCAGAATTAGATTTTTCACAAAAAACTATGATCATTTTTTCCCTGGTTTTACTCAGTGAAGTGTTAAGCAAAGCAGTCAGTCTTTAAGGGATAAAATGACTGCTTTTGGAGACAAAAGCAAGTCCAGAGGAAATGTGGGCCTACTGCTGAATGAAGTGAGTGCCCTGGTGACTGAGCATACAGAAAAGCGGAGCTACTGACTGCTGCCTTTGCTTCAGTCTGTACTGCTAAGGCCTGTTCCCAGAAGTCTCAGACCTTTAACACCACAGAGAAAGTCTGGAGGAAGGAAGATTTTGCCTCTGTTGGTGAGGATTGGGTCAGAGATCAGTTAGACAAATTGAATATCCACAAGTCCATGGGCCCTGATGGGATGCACCCGCGAGTGCTGAGAGAGATGGCAGAAGTCATTGCTAGGCCACTCTCCATAATCTTTGAAAGGTC
>VWZK01022102.1:0-48247 GCA_013396935.1 Baryphthengus martii
TTCACATATTTAGTTATGATCCCTTGGGATTAATAAGCAGTTTGATAGCTGGAAGGTAACTGCTCTCGATGCTTAGGATAATAGAACTGATATATCACTGTGGAAGCTTTTGTAGTTAAAGATGACATAATGAAAGGCAAGGTTAAAAGGATGTATCTTCTGGACTAAAAATGACCGTCTTGTAGACAGTCTGTTAAAATGGTATAGAGTTTAATGTTATATAATATGAATTATACGTTAGAGTGTGGAATGCATTGAAGTCTCTCAAATTTCAGATCTTTAAATCAAAATTGTTTATAGAGATGTCCTGACTCAATGAGAAGTTGATGCAGGAATGAGTGAGTCCAGCTCTTTGACTTCATTGTGCAGGAAATCAGAACAGAGCACCATAGTTATCCCAGACAGCTTTGAAAAACTTTGAGGATGTGGATGTGCCTCTCCAGGATCAGTCTGCTAGATGTGATATTTGTATTTGATATCTGAATCTCCATCCTTGAAAGTGTTCAGGACTTGACTAGACAAGCTGCTGAGTAACCTGCTCTTAGACCTGCTTTGAACACGGGATCGGATTAGGCAACTTCTAGACATCCCTTCCAAGCTCATTTATTCTGTGATTATGAAATCGAGGCTTCTAAAGACAAGATGTTCCCAAAGGACAGATATTTCAGTACAAAATCCTACTTCTAATCTCAAAGGTGATGAGTGGCTGAAGTTACTTCTCAATTGCCTGAATTTTGAGGGAGAAAATCACTATAATGAACTCAGTTTATGCATACTGGAATTTTTTATCACCATTATAAAGTTTTTCTCCTCAACCTTTCTAAGCATTGTTTGGGGAAGTGGGAGCCACTTCCTATGGAAATTCAAGTGCACAATTATTTTACGTGGCTTTGTCTGACACAAACATAGAAGTATGTGGATGCATTTATTAAAACAATAAAATAAAAGAAACCTTATCAAAAAATGTTTTACACTTAATTTCGCCCTTAGGGAAAGAGGAAATGAAACAACTATGACAGACACTACCTGTAACTCTCTATGGACTACTAAGCATACTTCGATAACCTGGTGCTAAAGGCAGTAAAAAGATTATACCTCTAATAGAATACTAAATATTTTTAATGGTGCATTATTTGCTTTTTAAAGCAAAATAATTTAAATAGTTTTCAACTTTTGGACTGCCAGAACTGTATCTTAAAATCCTGTGTGTTAGCAATCTGAAGATCAGTAAAATGCAAACAATACTTTCTGAAATTCTTTTGCTGTCGTCTCTGGTTTAGAGGGAACACCCTCTCTCTGGGGTAGAAAAGTAATTTAGTCTAGGACAATAAGCAATTTTGGCTACTCTCGAACAAATATCTCAAGTAAAACAAACTTTTCTGAACTTCATGCTGCTCTTATTCTTATACACTGGGGGAACTTCAAAACTCAAGTTATTCCAAAGTGTTGGCTAGTTGAATTCAAGGAGCACTTTGTACGTTGACATCGTGTTTGCTACAGATGCAGTTAGATTATGTTTTGGCAAAAATCAGTTTCAATAACATGCCACCATGTTGATAGTCCTTTTCCCAGTGCATTGTCCTTCCGTCTAGAGAGATGCCCAACTGATCCACAGGATCAGTCTCAACTGATAATAAGCAAAGAAACGCCAATGAGCTGTGTAGTGCTTAATTTATGTTTAATGTAATTTGATCAGCCGCAATGTGAATATCTTTTGAAGTGAGTAGCCAGATAGGCAACTGAGCAACAGTTATCTTTCTGTATTTGTTGTTGGTTTTCGATTAATTGTGCCACAAATGCAAAACCAGTTTGGGTCCATATTTTTATACCTCAGATCTCAGTGCTGTATTAATGTGGTTGTATCAGTTACAAAACCGTCTTAAGTCCACAAACAGATTAGCTACTTTCATGCTGCATAGAGCTCTAACTAGTAAACCCTTTATGAAGCCAGCAGGCTCCATGTAGACCTGACTTGAATTTCCCTGCGTCACTTTTCCTGGATGAGGAACACAGAAAATGTGTGCAGAGGCAAATCCAACAGGTGTTACCAATTTGGACTCAGTGTCAGCTGTCCCCAGTGAATCTATTTGTGGTTTCTATCACTTCTCCTGCTCCATTTCCAAAAGATCTTATTAGGTCAGGTGTAGCAAACGTGCTTGCGCTGAGAGGCAGTACTGGGCTACAGCTGGTAAACTCCAAGAGCTCAGACTTTACTGCAATGCCTTTTTCTCTGTGCTACCCAAAAAGCACAAGAGCGCTCAATAACTTGAGCACAGCACTAAACCCACACCGGCAGAGTCTGTTTGAACTGTACGGTGCCTGGCCCTTCAGGAAGCAAAGGCTCAGAGCAGCACTGTGCTGTGATGGATGTGGAGTTTTGCTGCGTCACAGCCAGCTGTCTGGAGCTACATCTCGGTCTTAGCATTCTCTCTAAAACTACCTGTATTACCTCTCCACCCTTCCCTTTCCCTCTCCCTCTCTGGCCTCCCAATTCCCCCGTTTTTTGAGGAATCCAGGCTCCTGTTACCTTGGAAAACAGAACTGATGATGCTGCAGTGAGGAGGTAACTGAGTAGCTATAGTAGTGCAGCATAATAATAAAATTCCTATGTTTATATTAGTGTTAAAGGATTGTCTTTAATTTTGTCTGATTTTTAATTTTGTATTTTAATCTAGAATGGTATTTGTGCTTCATATCAGTATTTCATTTATGTACTGCTTTTAAATTGCTGAACAGAAGATACAGGATTGCTTGTAACATCGTTTACACAGGTTATATTACAGCAGGGCCTGTACTCTCATTTTTCCTGGGCTCTTACTTTCCATCAGATTACTTAGTTGCTTAGTGGTGTTCAGAATGAGAATTGCTTTGATGAACATTTAAGACATGCAAGCTTTACTTTCCCTTATGTTTTGTGTTCTTTTGTTAATCAGTTTTAAAATCTTCTGCTCCCGTGTTGGAGCAAATGCAGTAGTTCTCTGGAATGGAGTTTCAAAAAAATCCAAAGGAGTTACACTCCAAACAAGGTGTCTTGTTTGGAGTGTAACATCACATCATCTGATGTGTTGGATTCACAGCTGCATGTGCATCTGTTCAGGAGCAGACCGGGAATGGGGGGAGGGTCTGGATCCCTCAGCACCAGCTACCGTTCATGTTGGAGATCCTCACTGCACGGCAGCACAGATCCCTTGTTTGGATCAGCCCTGTACTTATCCCCCAGGAAGAAATTATTCTGTGTTTAGAATGGATGACTAATACCCTGGAGAGCTGAGTCCTCTTGCTGTGCCTGCCACACCATTCAGGTCACATATATATTGTATATGCATACTCCTGCTCAAATACACCCCTGTGACTTGTTCCTTGTTTCCAGAGTACTTAGGGAAGGTACTTGTGGCTTCCAGTGCAGCACCTGAGAACTCTCACAACTCCAGCAAAAGACAACAGGGGAGATTTGACTGTACAGAAACAGATACTCTGAAAAACATTGATCTGTAAGGAGTTTGTTTGGGGTACCCAAAATACACTGACCTTCAGAATTTTCTGCCTGTTTAACTGAAACAATGCTAATGGCACTTTTCCACACAATGGTGTCATGTGTCTATGTGTTGTGTTCTTTTAGCTGAAGTTATCCTTCGATAATATAGTATTTGCCAAAGAAACAACCTTTCAGAAATTAATAATGTCGCGTTCAGTTTTAGGTGATCAGAAATGTACCTTAACAGTGAGTAACGGTAGCAAAAAGATGTGCAGAAAGGCTACTTAGGCAATGACAATTGTCCTTTCTGAGCATTGAGCAATATCTGTTCAGATTTTCAATTATTTATGGTCATATAAAGGTTGCTTTGTAATGAGAGTATATTGTTCAGATTTGCTTTTTTTTTTAATGTGCTCTCATAGTAAAATAAGTGTAGATTTAAAATATATGTTAATGCATGTACATACCAAATAACCAATACCAAATACCAATACTTTGAGGTTACAAAGTTGAGCATCAGAAGATAGCCTATAAATACATGCATATGCACATCTGGAAATTAATATGTAATATATGTGAATTCAAAAAAAAAAAGTATATTAAATGTTCAAATGCACAAAAGTTTTTCTTCTCATGGGTATTATATTGGCATTCAAACTTGGACATACTTTCTAAATGTTTTGTGTACGTAAATATTGCTCCAGGATCCTCTGGTGTCAGTGGTTTTGGACGATTTCGCTAAGCCAGCTTCATTTTCAGAATCTTTTAAGAGAAATGATGGTGGAATGTGCTGTCAGATGAAAATCTGGGAGAAAACAAGTTTGTTTGTTGTTTGTTTTTTTTTTTTTTCTCAGAGCTTTCAAGTCTTCCAGGAAGGTTATGTTTCTTAATGCAAGGTTTAGTATTTTGATTTCTGAATCATTAAAATTTTGTCACATAATTCAGTTTTGCATAGTTGTAGTGCAATGGACATCAGTAGAATAGCATAGTGAAAGACATTACTAATTCAATTTTAAAGTGTTTTCAAAGTCAACATGACTATGCATATATATGCTGTAACATCAGCTCACTATTAAGTATCTACAAAGAAATGCCTTATCACTTTTTATTGTGTGTTATGCCTCATCTACAGGTATCTATCAGAGATATCATTGTCTTATTTGAAAATGGTCTAGGTAATTAATATTGACATGGCATTCCAACTTTGCGAAACTGAAGACTGACACACAAAGTAGGTCATGGAGAAAAGTGAGGAAATGTTAACAGAGTTGGACATTAGGTGAAAAACTGAGAAATTTTATAACCAAAGCAAGGTGAAAATTGCTAACTGGCTGTGTAACTGATGCACAAAAGTGTGTGAATTATTAATCTTTCCCTCTTTCATTTCATTCCAATCACAAAAAGGTCATAGTGCAGAAAGAACAGAACATTTTGACTATTTGTCTGATTTTGCTGAAGGGCTGTTTTCATGGGAAACAAAGGAGTTTACAAATCTGAAGACATACAAGCTTAAATGTAATCTAAGAACTAAATGTAGATGGAAGAGGACCATGAGTTAGCCGTATAAGCAGTTTGAGCATCCAGTTGGCACAGCTGTTGTCACATTTTTTTTGTAGTTATGGTAAATAGAAATTTCGAAGAAGCCCCAGCTATTTTGCTGAAATGGCCTGTGGTGGGAGATTGAGAAAGTGATAGCAGACCAAAACGTCACATAATCAGAAGCACTTTGACGCTCGTTACTCCCTAGCACGGTGGGGAGCATGGAAAGTAGCACGGTAATTCTTGTTTCAAAGCGTACTAATGCAGACTTGCAGCACAGACTACTCTCGAGATCCACATCAGTGAGACCTTGCCCTGGGGGATGACCAGGGAGCTTAAAAAAGGGACAGCAAGAACTATTGGACTAGGGATATTATCTTTGCTGCAAAAAGCTTGTATGGTTTTGAGCATACAGGTTTGTCAAAGCCAGAGAAGAATGCCTGACATAATCAAGAAGTGGTATTTTAGGAACGTGGGAGAGGCATTTGATTGAGATGTAAGTGGGAAAGGCCATACATACAGGTGATGATACAAAGAAAGAGTATTCTGCCTGTGAAGACCTTGAAGAAAATTCATGGGTCCTATCAGTGAAGACCAGATGTTGAAGATTGAAAGACTGAAAAGCATTTTCTGGAAGGGGCTTTTGTGAGACAAAGTCTCACAATTTTGTTTTAGCTATACCCAGCTTGAGTTGATGGCCAGATGTTCATAGAGAGATAACAGAAAGGTAGTGTGAGTTTAATTTGGATGAAAGGAGTGCTACTTCTAAAAGATTAAATAGAATGGGAGATGGCATGTGAGTATGTGAGCTGTAAGCTGACTGTCTCCATGTATACTGTACAGAGATGAAGTGTTGCGTATGTTTGCTTTTTCACTGATATGAGTGACAGCTAGTTCATTTTTGATTGATCTGCTTGGAAGCCAGGTAGAGTTTGCGAGACATCTATTGAAAATGGACTCATCAATACTTGTATAAGTTAAGAAGTATTTGCACTGACTTAAAAAAAAAATCCCCTCCTTAATGTTAGGAAGCCTAGGCAAGACTAGTGGAGTAGAACAGTCTCCTTGAAGAGCAAATGCTATTACAAAAGAAATTCTGAACAACTGCTAATAAGAAAATACATGAGATAGTTTGTTTTTAAACCTTAAGATATTTTTCCATTTTGCTTTTTGATCATCTTCATTCAGAGCTGTTGGGGGATGGTACAGTGAGATGTGGGTCGGTAGTCGGTGGCAGTTTGAAGGAAGAACAGAACAGGTAAGTAGCAATCGGATTTACAAGTCATTTTGTGTTGTCATGTAGATAGCCAGTCCTGGTCAGAATGGGAAAATTGCCTAGTACTGACATTTATCTAACCCTCTCAAATGAAGTACAAAAAATTGCTGCTGTTTTGTTTTGGTTTTTTTTTTATAGACGATGTTAGTGTAAATGTTAGAGAAATGTTGCTTGTCTATTTTCAGCAAAACTGATTTTCCAGATCTGAGCTCTGTTGGCTTCAGCTATTGGAAGTGCATACCAGATAACCACAAAAAGCACAAGAATTCAGTGTTTTATAAGAAATCAGTTAGTATTCATTTAACTGCATTTGGTTTCATTTAACTATATTTGAAAACTTTGAAGCTGAGGCTGATAGACCAGTACCATTTTTCATTCGACTCTCCACCCCGCACCCAATAACGATGGCAAAATATCCAGTCCTGGCAAGAATGGGAAGATTACTTTGTTTCCTGTTATTGCTTGGCTATCCAATTCATTCTCAATATCTAACCAAATATGATATTCCACTATAACAAAGCAAATAACAGTCTCAGCTGCTTCATTGATGTTTTGGCATTCCTTACATTTAAGCAGATTTTCGGTATGGTACCTTAGAAATAACTGAAGCTAATTTAGTCATGTATCCTCATGTGACTGTTCAGAAAGTAACTGAAGTAACTGTGGCTATGAACTACTTTTATAGCCTCTCTTTGGTTTACAGAGTTCTGTTTAAAGCAGTGGGCTGTGCCAGACAGAATGCTCTCTCAACTCAGTAACTACAGGGAGGCTGGCTCTCTGAGGAAATAGCATACAGACCTTGTTAAAGAGACCGTACAAACTGTGAAGAGTCAATCAAGATGTCAGTCAGACATGAAATGTTTTTTACGTTTTTTGTGTCACTATGCTGTGATAGGATATACGATTTAATGAGGTCTCTTGCATCCTAGAGACTAATCTTGGCATTGGCTATTGCAGGAGTCAGTCGGCTGCAGTCACCTGCAGTAAGAAAGAGGAAAGCACTCTTGGCTATTTTGCACGTGGGCACTAAGGACGTAAGTGCAGAACCAGACTGACTGAGTGGCAGGTGTATTCTGGATCACTGCATTTTATGAATATTATATTGTTGCAGTTTTAGTTTTTATCTGTTACCCATCCTTTGTCTCTTCGGCGTTTTTTCGTATATGTCAATGACAAACATTGTCCAGAGGGGCTTCGGAGACATATCTCATCTTTGACCTCTTTGTTGAATACAAGGTGGTCATCTGAAGCTGAGTGTGTTGAAGCTTTGAGGAAACAGTTTAAAAAGCATAGGTAGAAAGAGTACTGAAGAGGCAGAACTGAAATAAAAAAAAAAAGGATACTTCACTCAAACATGGTGGAAACTTGAAACAGCAATGACAATAATGGGAAAACTGCTGTTTAGAAATGAACAGCATCAGGCTAGATAAACAGAAGTAGAAGTTGAAATGTAGAAACTGCATAAGACTGGGAACAAAGACCCTTTTTCTTTTTTCTTTTCTTTTTCTTTTTTTTTTCCCTCCCCCAAGTCCTTTGTATATTGTTGATGGGATACAGCTAGAGATCACACAGAACGCTTTCTTGAGAATGGTCGATTGAGACTGGCGATTGCCAAGACCATTCTCGAGATAAATGTAGACCTGAGGCAGAAATTCGTTGTATGCGGGAAATAAGAGACAGACGGTCAACCCCTGATACAAATGTTTTGAAAGGCTTTCCAGAGCACTCTGGGCAGTTTGCTGTACGCTCCATTTTCCAGACTTTCAGTGCACACTAGGGGTTGCCTATTTGACATCACTGAAGTTATTTGTAGATTTCCACACACTCACACACACACACACACACACACCCCAGTATTTACACTAATCTATAGGACAGAATTACTAGTCCCACTTTATCAACATACAGAAAAGGCAGAGAGAGACCAAGGCCAAGAGCTCCCAAAGTACCTGACCTCTGCCAGAAAAGATTTTGGTACCTTGCTGTTTTTCTGTATCAGTGGCCCAGGGATCAACTCATGGTTGAAGAAGTGAGCTGTGCTGGAATGAGAGTTTCAGTCTACATCTGACATTTTCAAGACCCTAACCGTTAAGACCTCTTTTTGAGTTTTGTTGTGTTGATCATAAATTCTTCCAGGCCTAAATATGGAAAAAAATCCAAATGGAGAGAATCTCTTTTCCAAAAGCATACTCTTATCTTACCATGTTCCTAACATTGTCCATCTCAAATTCACTATTAGGTGTATTTTCACAAGACAGTGTAGTGTTACTTATGATTGAACAAGCAGAACTATCTGACTTTTTAAATAAAAAGTTGTACAATGTAGACAGCTTTTTTATTATTTTGAGAAAGAAAGAGCAACTTTGCCACACCTTTATTTTCTGTGCAAAACACGTTTTTAAACTTTTAAATGAAACCTGAGCGCTTTAAATTCAGCATGCGCCCCTTTATAATAAGGATGCCTTAACATTTTAAATTTCCTGGGGCAATTTCTCCTGAAGAGTGATTGTTACGGATAATAGTGATAATTATGAAATTTGTTACGTTTGAAACACTAACTTGTTGTACTTAATAGTTATTAAAATGTCTTCTGTAGCATACTTGAATTGTAATGATGAGTGACATAAGACACCTAATAGCTATTTAGTTGCATTTCCTAAGAAGAGATGTAACCATCTAAAAAGGAATTGCAGAATTCTGTGTTCATAAAGTTTTTTTCCTAGAGCAACACTGCAGAATTACTGCAGTTATACTGATGCTGTACCACTTTCCAGTTTGTCTTTAATGAGGAGAGAAGGAAGAATTGAGGTAGTGTGATGAGACTTGCTGTGCAGCAGACACTATTAACTTCTGAGGCCTTTATCTAACGTTTTCATCTTCATTCTCTAGCCCAAAGCCTGCATAGCCATCTCTGGTATGCAGTGTTTCAACCAGATATCTGAACTGCAAGCCTTTATCCAAACCTTTCAGTGCAGAGCCAAAACCAGGTGCAATTATATTAAATGCATACATTTAATTAAAATATGCGTTTCTGAAACCGTACAGCACAGACTGTGGTAAGTGTACATACTTTACCATGGAGCACCTATACTAAAATAATGTATTACCTACTGTCTGTATGTTTGCACTGTGCAGAGTGTAGTCTTTTGCACTCAGATGTGTGCTTTTGACTTACCTAATGTAAGAAAATATCTTCTCAAGACAAATATGCCACTGCTTCTATTTTGAAAAATGTTCATTGAAGGCATGAAAGGGTACAGAGAATGTTTAGCCAGCACAAACAAATTTCTCGTTACATAACTTTGGCATCAAAAATCAAGCAAGCTGTTTGGTTCTATACTGGGATTTTGAACCTGCCAACTCTGACAGCTTCACATAATCATTCAACTGTTATTCTGTGGTATTACAGCAAACCTCTCTGCTTAGTTTACTTTAACCTTGTCCTCCAGGTGAGATTCAAACAATGTTTCCTCTTCAAAGGTCTATCTGTCAGAAATTAATGTGAAAGTTGGATTGTCTGTGCTTCAATAGAACTAGTTAAATGTATATATTTTTTTGTTGCAAGTGAGGAATAGGTAAGATTTCGAGTTTATGAATAAAGAGACCAAAAGGAAAAGAGTATTTCAGGCTCTTCTGTGTAGAGATTTTTGAAGTTTTTTGGGTTTTTTTTTCTCAATATAACATACAAAAATATTACTGAAAACTGTCTTACAATTTTATAATTATTTGTAAGTGAATTCAGATATTTTCCTCCTGATTACTCTAAATGCTTTGGTTTGTATTCTGAGGAATACAGGTACCATCCTTTTACAATCAGAGCTTCATTAATATACTTAATCCGTGTGTGCCATTGAATGGGTGAAGGAGGACCTTTTTATCTTGCGTCAAATTTTCCTCTTTTTTTTTTAACATACATGTTTATAACGTGCTGTAAACAGGATTTTATTTACAATTGTGTTATATACAATCATAAAAATATTCTAGGCGGCCTACTTTAGATTTCAAATAAATGCTTCCTAATGTATCTGTATTTTACAATACCCCGAAGTGTGATTTACTTTCAGCTCTTTTGAACACTAAAGAAATCAGCGAGCTCATCAAAAATCTCGATGTCACTGTTATAACTTTTCCCATTTTGTAATTAACATGTTTAAGCTCTTCTCAATAATTTTACTTCTTCTTGAACATTTTATAAAATTGTTGGTCAGTATCCTCCATCAGGATTGTTTAGTATCTCTAATATGTAACACTATTGGAAACCGAGACCTTAGACTTACTGTGCAATAAATACAGGGAAAAATCCTCATCAGCCAAAAGTTGTTTTTTGGTTGAAGCTTTTTGGTTTTTTAGTTTGAAACTGACCAGGCTCTTCCCACTTGGGTGTGCCTCGAAATCTCGGCCAAATTAAACACAGATACATAAAACCAGTATACAAACAACAGCAATAAAAGTGTATCTATCTTATTTATCCTTCTTTCTTTTTACTCATGAGAATCCTTTGAAAGAAATATGCTTAGATGCACAGCCTGCTTTCTGAAGTGACCTGGGCTGATTACAGTTTTAACTATAATCATTTAACAATACAACACTGTCTGCTAATCTTTGTTGAAGATGTCATCTTTGGAGGATGCCTGATTAGAAACATATGACATCCCATCAGTTTGTTCTTCCAATTCTGAGGAAAAAATGTAAATTGTAATTCAACCTGCTTTTAGAACTTTTGATCTCCAGACACGTGTAGTTGCATAGCCTTTTCCCATGCTCCAAACTTGTCCTTTAAAACCTGTTCCTCACTCACTCAGTGACTGTGTTGCCTATCCTATAATTATGTTTCTAAATAAAAATAAGTATCTCATAATAATGATAGGAATTAAAAGACCCATTCCAAGCCATGTAAATCTGAACACATCTTAGAGCTTTTTATATGTAAACTCATCCACAAAATTGTTAATTAGCCTTAGGCATATTAATTTAACTGTAATTTCTCATTGCAGCTAACATAAAAGGTATGAAATTGGTTGTAGTATTTCCACTATATATACATATATATATACACACGCACACGTGTACAGTGGTCTGTAGGCATACCTTCATGGCAACGGAAGGTTTCCAAGGCTTGAATCACTGTTGTTTGGGTTTTTTCCTCCTCAAATGTTATATGATCTGATCTGATCCTGTAATATTGAGAAACAGAAGCCTTAGAAGATATCAATGAGCATGTATACAGAATGGGAAGATTTGCTTCCTTACCATGACCACAATGATTTCCCAGGCCTAGCGTTTATGTGGAGTTTTGGGAGACACCCGTACAGTTGCCGCTAGTTAAGAATAAAATCACTCAATAGTCTCAAACGTTATTCTAAACCCTCCAAATGGTACAGCAGTAGCCACAGTGTGCTGGAAGGACAAGGTGGATGTGCATCATATTATTGCAACTTTTTAATAGAAAGTGCCCAGAGCTGACAAAACAGATTGGTGGTTTTTAATGAAAGTGAATACAGTTAATCTGTGTATACTTTCATTGACAAGGTCCTGCACTTAGGAGTACAGCACAGATGGTATAAGCAATGAATACTTATGTCTGACTGTAATTGATCCTATCAACAATGACATACCTTTAACTGGGTTGTATCACTTTATGTCACATATGGTTAATTAAGTAAGAAGCGCCCAAATACACTAAGGAGATTTTTATGTTTATACTTAGGAAAACAGTCTGGACAGGTGTTAATGTAAATGAAGTTAGTACTTGTCAAAGGTGAAATTCTCCATATGTAGCCCTGCTTCAGTCTCCAAATAAATAGAGTTTGGCTATGTCTACATTAGCGAGTAGTGAGGACCAATAGGACCTGATCTGCAGAGTGAAACAGTTGGTGCTAAGGATCCCACTTCCCCACCATAGGGATCTTGGGGAACAGGGAATTTGCTTCAGACTGGTTCTGTTCTGGTCCCACTACCTAAATGCCCCAGAGGTGACTAGAGGGCACAACTAGATGCAGTCTTGGAGAGCATCATTTGCTTTAGATTCATTCCTTATATTTAATGCCTTGCTATGTATTTTGGGGAGCTACTCTATGTTTTTTATCCATAAAACAAAGCTTGCCCTTCATTTCCAACATCCTTCAACCTCAATTACAAAAGATTTACTTCCTTAGACAATCCCTCCTAGTACGCTTCCTGATTAGCCATCACAGTCATTAATTGTTTTTCACTAAATGTAGATGTCTGTCCAATGGTGGTCTAGTAGAGTATCGTGTAGAAGTATTTGTGTTAAATTATTTTTCTGCATGTTCTTGTATTTGGATTGGCCCTTAGTTAGGGAGTCTGTGTCTTGTAAAAATACTGTTGGAAAATTACATGTCCTGAATTCTTTCCTTTTATGGTCTGTACTTTCTATTGTGAAGCACACTTTCCTTTTGCTTTCTCCAACATGGAAAACGATATGACAAAAGAGAACTGGATGTGGTTCCAGTTTTGGCCCTGGAGGTCTCCATAGATATAAATTCTCTATATCACTGATCTTGGTATTCTACTTTACCTTTTGCTCTACTTTTTAAATTTCCCACAAGTCGATGAGTGAGTAGTTCTACTTCTACATCAAATCTCAGTGGCCACCAGTGGGTGTCCCGGAAGCAAGTCTCAACCATTTTCTGAGATGCACCTGCAATAAATACTTTTGGGGTAAAACAACATCCAAACTACATATTCTTCTTGGCTGATGGTTCTTCCAAAACAAGTATTCCTACAAGGATTCTTTTCTGTTAGAAAAAAAGGAAATTTTTCAGGCCCTTTCAAATCTCCTATGTTACTGTTATAGAAAGAAGAAAATTTCATGGCACCCAGCCCTTCTCTTTAACTACAAGGTGATTATTGTTTGTTTGTTTGTTTTCTGACGGACAGCATTCTTTTTTTCCCCTCTGGCAGGTTCCCCTTCCTTTCAGAGCAAAGTCTTCTTTCTGTCTCGCTTTGTCCTAAGCACACTTGTACATTCTGAAGGAGCTTTCTGATTTTTATCAGCTTCTCCCACTTGAAAACATCGCAGGTGCTTGAAAGCTTTAATTTGTCACTGCTGAAACACATGCTTTGTGGATGTCATGCCTCAACTTCCCATCCATCCCAGATGTTTGTGAAATTTCCACGTTTTGATTAGCACCATCAATTTTGAAAGCAGAAATGTTGATGTCATTCTTAAGTTATCGTCTTAGTCGTGATAACGGTTAGCCTATTGCTATCATGTGTTTTTATGCTTCAAATTGATGCAAATGTCCTGTTTTTTCTATTTCATTGTAAAAAAATCCAGTGCTTTATAGAAGCTTGTGATAATGTTGCTTGTATATAGCGAAAGTACAGCAAGTGTAGCAACCTAAAAAACTGGGCTAAGTAAATATAGTAACAATATTGATTTCCAGGTTTAGTGGGATGTTTTAATACATTGTTCAGATATTTTTCAGATAACTTCTAATCAATTCATTATTAGACTTACTATAAAGTATACACTAAAGTATATACTTGCTAAACCAGAGTTTAAATTAAAAGGTTTGGGAAGCCTGTTAGTGAGTCCTGAGCACTAAATACTTCAAAACAACGGAAGTCCTCATTCTAGAAAACACTTCCTTCGTGTTACGTTACTTCAGGGGCCAATTCTCCTGTGCTTTATTCCCATTGAAGAAGTAACGTGCCTCTAATGTAAGTTTCCAAATAACTTAAGCAATGATATCAGCTGGTACCTGCAGTATAAAATAATATTATTTCTGAAGGAAAAGTTTAGATATACTTAGAAGAAGTGGCAAAAAAAAAAAAAAAGAGGGGGGAAGAAAAAAAGAGAGAAAATTGCTCTGGTATCATTTTTATTCAGTGGGAAGTACTTTTGTTTCCTCCTTAAAGATGACCACTTTATTTACAAATTCTTGTGTTACAATCTTTGGTATAGTGAGTTAGTTTGTAGATAGACCCACAAAGACACATGGGAGAAGTTTTACATTTGTATTAAAATATCACTGTTCTATCAAATAATTTGTTGTACCAAATTTACTCTCCATGCACATTTTATCAGACAACACAAAGAAACTAAGAGAATGTTACCAAATTTGAAATGAAGCATCACTGATACCAACCATATTACAAGATTTTCTTCACAGTACTTGTGAAGATTCAAATAGTGAAATACACTGCAAAAGGAGAGTCTGGAACAAGAGCAGCAGTGTCTAAGTGAAAAGCTAAGTCTGGAGAGGTCATTAATAAGTAGAATCAAAACAACACGCGTACTTGTCTGTTAAGCATATATGATAATTTATTTGATGCTCTTTGATACTTGTGTTTCTTCAGCTCAAGTTAGAAAGAAGAGAAATCTGGGAATTACATCACTTTTAAAAAGAAAAAAACCCTGTTGAATCAAGCAATCTGGCTAATCTTAAACACTCTTCCATGTTCCTGTTACAGATGTAGTTGACCTGAAATTTGCAGAGTCATGAATTTTGCTTTGTCACATTTTTTGATTTTGCCTGTTCTGTTCTAGTAAAGATAGAAATATTTTCCCAGTATTATATGTATGTGTTAGTAAGTAGATAAATGATAGCAAAATAGGGGATGATTTTTGTATATTCTTATGAAATTTCATGTGCAGTTTGCTATTATATTTTTCTGTATAATTCTCATTTAACAAAGCAAGAAGTTTCTTTAAAGAACAGATGGAGAAAAGAAGCAAGTAAATAGAAACAACATTAAGAAGAAATATCTAAAGGACACTGCTCATCAATTCTGTGTAGAAAAGATAAGCTGATTGCCTGTGGAAATCTAAACAATTTGGTTAAGTATGAAATATTAACTGCTTAGCAGGCTAAGAGAAGGGCAATAGGAAGCTTCAAAGCTGAAATAACATTTGCAAGCATTTTATCCTTATTCCACCAAAGACTATTTTTTAAGGTCACGTTCATGTCTATTTAAATGAAAAAAAGCCAGCAAACACTAAAACCAACCAAACCAAAACCAGAGACCCCAAATGCAAAAGACTCTTATTAACAGTAATTGATTGGTATAAAATAAAATTTTCTCAAAACTTTAACATGAAATGTAATCCTTTCTAGAAAATAAGTGGGGTTTTTTTGTGAAAACTGGCGTCTTAACTCTCAGGCTCCTCAGTCATAAACTTCTTCACCATTCCAGCATACCTTCACCTGAGCCATTGTACTTTACTTACATTTCTCACCTGCATACACGATGGCACCTTTTTTCGCTCTGCCAGTGCATTCTACTCTCTGTATAACTCCCTTCCATTACCAATGCTACTCCTGTGCAGCAAGAACCTACAATCTCTTACTTCAAGTACTTTTAAACTCACCTATTGCATAACCCTCACCAAAATGCATAATCTCATTGCAAGCATCAAAGTACTATTTACGGCAACGTTTGACAAGTCTTTGAGCTCTTAATTCTGAAGTGGTCAGTTTTATAGCTTTGTGATTCACTGGGAGTAAAACTAAATTGCACAAGGAAACTGAAGAGCCAAACAGAACTTTTATTTCTCCATTTCTTTCTTTCTGTATATATTTAATATTATTTATTTCTCCATTTTCTATTTCTCAGTTTTCAAATTTGAAACTACTTTCTTTTATTAGTCTCGATTCTATTCTGTGACCTACTCATTATAATCAGCTATTGAGCCTACTTGACTGTGGTCTACAGCAATGGTCCTCTAGGTCCTTCATTGTGCGGCTTCCCAGGACAACTTCAATGTGTCTGCCACTATGCTGAAAGAGTGCATATTCTGATGAGTAATAAACTCTCAGCTCCTGTTTATAAGACTTAGTCAGGAATCCATCAATCCCGGTAACGCTGCTCGTATATTTTCCATACAGTGAAGTAAAAAAGTTTGGCCTCTAGCAATGAGAAAGGAGTTCTATAAGAATGAACACCAAGGTAGATGCTCCTTAATGAGCAAGCAAACCCCTCCTCTGCCTGCTGCTTTCGAATTTGAGAAGGAGCTGGTTCATGGACTCTAGCAGCATATAAATCATATACAGTTGACTAAATCACTATGGTTGCAGCCTAAGCTTTGGAGGTTTTTTGTCATGAAGAGAAGTAATTTCTGCTATAATGCTAGTATTTAAGTTATATGTAATTCTTAGTCTGTAAGTTTACTGGGAACAACTTTCTTCAGACTGTGATAATCTTCTGTCCTTATTTCTTTTTTTCCCTTCTTTTTAATGTCAATTATTAATACATGACTAAAAGTGTAGAAAGTCATACCTAAATACATCAGGATTTACATAAAACCTGAACATATGTTTTTGAGATATTGCTGTTATCTTTACATTGTTGAATCCTGTTTGAGAAAACCATCAGAGAACTACATTTATGAAAAAAAAAAAAGAAAAGTTGATTCTTTTCATAGAGAGTGGTTTTGTTGGAAGAAGGGGAGGAAATATATATTTTAATTTTTTTTTTCTTTAAATTTTCTGGACACTCCTTAGACATGTATCTTATTTTGAAAGTCAAGTACAATTGAACCATTGAGACTACCCCATATGAATTTTGCGACTCACCAAAGTAACGAGAAATGTAACATTAGTTTTAGAACTAAAATATTGCTTCTGTATGTGATCCTGCATTTATTGGACTTTCTGTTTCAGATTCCGTTCTAAACCAAATTTGTAGAGGTTTAAGAACGTGACTAAAAAAAAAAAAAAAAGTTTTGGATGAAAAACTAACTTTAAATCTCTAGCGCTTAGACTGAAGTTGCCTTTTCCCCCAGATTTTGGTAAGGAAAACTTTGTGGGAATTTATTCTGTATTAGCTCAGGGTGTTATGTTAGAGTTTCTGTAACCTGAAAGATATTTATGAACTTTGATTTTTTTGTTTGTTTTACTACTTGAAGGTTTTCTTCCTGTTTCACTCAGTATGTTGAATAATCATCACTAGCAATGGAAGTTCCAGTCATAAATCAAGAGAATGACAGATTTTTAGTCTTAAGTATTTGCCTAGCTGTTAAAAGACTGGAATAACAGAGTTATCTTTTCTTCACTAGTTACGCGTTTGGTACCGCAAACAAATGTTTTCTAGAGAATCAAAGGTAGGTTATGATCCTCACAGAGCAGTCTTTGAGGCTGGGTTATTAGACTATGTTATCAACCAGTGCTCTTAATATGCTGAGCAGGCATTACATGTTGGGAATATGTTTCTCAAACTAGTGTAAAAATGTCTGAACTTGGCTTTGATCATATGTTTGGATGTCTTGGGAGGCAAAGGCAGATCCTAACTGGTTGTTCATGTGCAGCTCAGGGATCTAGCCCTTTTCACTGTTCAGCTGAAGCAGTTAGTCTGAATTTGCTGTCCAGGCTGAAGTGCAAACAGATGAGTAAGTCAGAAGAACAAGAGAAAGGAAGCTTTTCAACTTGACCTGTATCTTTTCATGAGCTACTTCCCTCTTCTTTTAAGTTTATTTGGCTGTGTTTGCTGACCAAAGTATGTGGATCACTCTGCTGGCAGGAAACATAAACCGCTCTGATAGTTATATGCTACAGAAATGATACTGTGCTGCTGACACTAGTGTCATACATTTTTATTAAATCAGTGCCCATGAACTCTTTCTTAGTAAATCCTCGTGGAATTCTTTTGGTTTATTTCTTCCCAGAGAAATGAGTTCTCATTGAAGGGTTACATGTTAGAATGACTATCAAAATCATAACAGATATTAAAAATGTTTCATATATTGATTTTAAAGGAATAACCTTTAGAGCAACATTTTTGAAGTTTAAAATTCATTATTGTTATGGGTTTACTTATTGATTTAGTTGCTGACCTTCAAAATATCATTAAAACCAGTTCTATTAGGAGGGTAATATTCTGCAGTAATCAAGGTGTCATTTGGGTTGTTTCTTTACTTTTATAGAAGTTTTTTTTAAGTTTTAACTAAGCAGCCTGATCTTTTATATATGTGACTCTGCCATCAAGCGGCTATTGAGTAAAACCTCTGTGTTATCCATTTTGAATTTAAATGTTAGTCTTGTCTGTAATTAACAGCTTGGTTTGGAAGGAGGAAAGACCCTATGCTTGCTAACTGACAGAAACAGATTCATTTTATTGCTCTCTGGACCAGATTTGTAGAGTTAGATTCTTAACGATTCTTTGAAAGATGCTTTAAAAGAACAGGATTTCAGTGACATCAAATTTTATTCGCATCGATTTTTACTTCAGCTTCAGCGGCATTAGAAACCTCTATGGTCACCTTGTGAACTATCCTGAGGGACCGCTTGCATTTTCAGGCACCTTAATATGTGGATAAATCTTCCCTTTTAATGCCTCATTTTAATCCATTCTAGCAGAACCCCACAATATAGATGTAGTCTATAGACTTGGGCAAGGATTTTAAGACACTGAATCTAAGATGCCAAAATTAACATGGATACTAAACTTCCAGAAATTTTCCCTCGAATCAAGAGGGTGATGAATAAATAAAACCGTATCTTTGTGACAACCCAACAATTGTGTCTCTTAAAGTAGACAAAACCTTAACATTTTAAGTTGTCAGGGAGGTAAAACCAACACCCCAGCACCAAATGACCATTTGCAGTTCCTCCCAACCCAAATATTGGCATTCATCAACAACTCTCAGTTCACTTCCAGCAGTATGGGGCTGTTAACCAATTTTAGGCGAATAATGATAAACACCCCCATTCTCCTGAAGATCATTTGCCTTCTTTCACCCTCTAGAAATGATAATGGAAATTCATGTGCACATTTGCATTTGTATTTACCGTGTTTGAATTAAAGCTGCAAACAGCTCTGATTCACTAATAACTGATGAAAGTGTCTCATTATTGAGCTACAAAACCTTCAACAAATTAATGGAAATTGCAAATCACCTTGAAAATTGCAGGCTCTTTAGTCCTATATTGAGTGCCGAGAAAACTGCCTAAATAGCCTTGTTGCTTAACTCCTTTTGAAAAAATAGCATTCTTATTACATTTTTTAAAAAGCATGGCTTACTAATTAAGGCATGCCTAAGCATCATCTTCATTTTTTTTTGGCTGTATTTTATTTTCTGTACATGAACTTTAAACAATGTGTTGCTATGTTTTGTTCCTTCCCTTTTATATAATACTTAGAATCATAGACTCTCGGCCTCTGCTTCTAAACAAATATTCTGGGCACTTTCATGCCCCAAATTACAGTACAAGATTTAACATGTGCTGGTTCTTTTTTATACTGAGATAATGAATTTTAAAATACATATACCCATGATGTTTTCCTCCAAAACTGCAGCTTAATTTGAAGAAAATATTTCATGAAAAGGAAGAAACCCACACCATATATTTATTCACTATTTGTTTGATTTTTATTGTTTCTGCATAACTCCGAATCCAAAACTAGCGTATGTCACTTGTCATGAAGAAAGATCTATGGGAACTGATCTCCAGCTGGTATAAAATTTCAGAGCCTCATTGTAATGGAAATCCACTCTAACAGAGTATCAGATGCATTTCTCTAAAAGTTAGAGTGATTTCTACAAGTGCTAGATGCTATCCCACAATTCCACATTGCAGCAGCATCTTGTAGGTAAACCTGATTGAAATAAAGGAACATGTTTCAGCTTAACATAAATTAGGAATAAAAATCAACAGTTTTAATTTTGTCCATTTTTTGCTAATGTTTGAGTCATAATTAAGCTTGCGATGAGTGATGTATTATAGTTTTCCGCATTCGGTAGGGTTTTTTTTTTTTAAAAAAATTGCAGCAGGCAGTCTTTTGACACATAGAGCTTCATATAGCATCCGGGCTATTGCAGTATAGCTATGGAGGAACAGAATTTACACTCAAAGAAATTTTTCTGCTGTATTTGAAGTTACTTTGCTTATAGGAATACTAAAAGTACTGGCACAGCCTCCAGATATTACTGCTAAGAGAAATTCTAAAATTTAACAAAATCAGTGAATCTCCAGTGACACAAATGCTGCTATAAGTTGGCAGGTACCTTTTACTAGAAAAGCTTTTCTATGATTTTGCAGATTGGTTTCTTTCTAGGGCTGAATAACCTCTGAGATGTCCATCATTAGTTCTGTCCAACAATGAAATTTGAAGTGGCAAAGAATTGAGGTTTCTGTTTGTCCTGCCTCATGGTTACAGGCTTGATGAGTAAGGAAAAAGTCCCTTTTGTTTTCTCTTCCTCATTTTATTTCTTCTAACCCACCACCTCTGTTTTTCCTTTTGTATTTTCTTGGTATTATTATTAACGTATCTACAACTCTGGCTCATCATTTTCATTTCACTCCACCACCCCAATGAGGTTCTTTTACCCGTCAGCACTATACTGACATTTGATAACAGCTTGCTAGTCTTTCACTCCAAATGATGAAAGATCAAGTATTACTCCATTTCAGCTTCTTCATGTTTAGACTACAGGGACTCAAATACTCCCCCAAAAAGCTATGAAAACACCAATATTCTTCTGTCCGAAGCCCAGAAAAGAGTTTTGTTTCCTTCTATTTACTTGTCCTCTCTACTGCGTTCTCCCATCTGCTCAGTCAGTTGAGCAGTGGATATATTATGCTTTTAAAGCACTATTTAACAAAAGAAAATGAGTTATCTTGCCATCTAGTTCTTTGCATGATCTTGTCACTGTTTTGAAGTAGTGTTTGTTAAACATGCTAAGCATACATAGGAACCACGTGCACCTGAAGGGATCATCCTTTAGAGCATCAGATTGAGTGCAAGTGAATTCAACCAGATGATAGTCTGCTGTCTGTCTTCTCTTCTTACTCTTGTTTTGTTAGAGAACACCGTATTTGAGAAAGTTTTGGCATGTACTAAAGTTTGTTGAACCCGTTCCTCAAATATTTGCTCCTTAAATGTTGTAGAGATCATTACATACCAAGATTCTACATTACAAATGTATACGGAGTAATAAACAAAAATTATTTGTTTGATTGTTCATGATAACTTGATTACTCATGAGACTGAAGTAATAAACATGTGTTCCTCATCAGTACTTGCATAGAGCTCTCTAATACTAATGGAAACTATATGTATTAAACAGATGTGACAGACCATACTCAGGACTTGAAATAGGTTTCTGCTTCACAAGACCTCCTCCATAGGTGAATTCCACTTTTCTGGGTTTCATGTTGGAGTGGTAGTTTAACTTCATACAGTGTAAGTGTAAACCAACTTCTGATGATGTGACTAACTGAAAATTACTTTTCATAACTGCTACTTTTTCAGCTGGGATGCAGAAGTTGCCTTAGATTAAACTTGAAACTTCTCCAGTGACAATAAACTGCTGTCTAAAATAACTAATAAAATGCAGCTGGGAGTGGAATAAAAGCTGGTTTAGACAAAAGGAGGCATTTTATCAAAAAGGTAGTCTCTATGCAGAGGTTAACATTTGTATGAAGGACTGGAATAGGACCTACCTAATTTAGCCTAGGCAAGATATTGTATTTCGTGGAACTTTCACTTGACGATTAGTGGCAGTCATGACAATTTAGAACATCAAAATAGTATGACAAAACTTATTAAGTACATTTTCTACTGTAGCATTATTTGGTTGTTTTGATGGGAAAAAAAAAAAAAAAAAAAAAGATCAAATATGTAGCTGTGCTCTACTTTGTTGCCTGGTAAAATCTACTTTGCTGTATCACAGATTCCGAACCAAAACCATATAGTGTTGTAGTTTTTACCTTACATAGTCAAAAGGCTGTAGCTGATGGTATTTTCTTTTGGGCCTTTATAGATGTGCAATAATACCAGCCAATAACTAAGCTTCATTATCTATTGCTTCTTTAGGCAGTTTGATTGGCAAAGAATGAAAGATCCTAAAAACGTTCCTTTGGTATCTTTTATTGGGTTTGACTGGAGAAAACTCTAGACAGGCAGTTTTGCGTGAAGAATATGATAATAGTATTATGAAGAATACAACAATAGTATTGTATATGTATATTAGGGGTAGATTTGTAATATGCAAATAAAGGCTTTAATTTCCAAGCTTTCTGGTGTAATAGTTTGGAAACTGAGCTATTTTTGTGTAGGATGCACAAAAGTCTGAAGAATTTCTCCCATATTGCCCAGTTTAGTTTTGTCTGTGTCTAAGTCCATAGCAATGGAAATGGCTGCTGAGAAGAATTTTGAAATCATCAATGTATGTAAATCCCACCTGCCTCTTTCACTCTCCAGAGCTTGGAGTGGAACCCAAGGCACAGAATTTTAGCCTCCTGGTCTAGCTGGTAGGCTTTTCTGCTTAACATTAAGAGTCAATACCATCATGATTCCTAAATGAGGTGATTTCAACTGTAAGTCATTAAAAGGTTGGTAAACAGGCTATCCCCCAGACAAGAGTAATGCATGGAGCTGTGCTGTGTCAGCTCTACTTAAAGAGGTGAGACTGAAAAAACAGAAAGTGGTAACTTCTCTCCATTTTGGTTGTGTAGGGTCCTTGTTCTCTAAGAGAAATTTTTGTCTGAAAAGTTTATATTAAAAAGCGAAAATATTTAAAAAGTCAACACAGCACTGACTTAAAGGCATACGCATTGGCAGAGTGATTGGTTATTTAGGCTTTGCAGTGAAGCAGGTAGTTTAAAACTCTAAACATTAGTGCTTAGGACAATCTTTGTGAAGCATACATTGAAAAACTGAATCTGATGCCCTGTCTCTCCAATTTACATAAAAAGAGCACTTCAACCAACCAAACATTTACTCTGGATATTCAATAGAGACTTGTTTAATATACATTTCTACTGTAAATGAACATTACAAGCAATCCGAAGTTGTACTTCAGTTTAGTTAATTTATAATGAAATGCTCACTTTGATTCACTGTTGCTGCAAAGGTGGATCTCAAACCATTTAGCAAGAATTAGTAGTGTTTGCAGTTCGTATTAATATATTATTAATTACTTTAAAATTAATAGAAATATCACCTGCCACACTTTTAGAGAAACTAGGATGTAGAAGACCAAAGGCTTGACTGTGCAGGTCCTGTCATGTGTCTTTTTGAGCCTTGTGAATTTGTATCAGCTGAAATCTGGGACAGAAGAGGTTAAGTTATATACCCAGGTTACCTATTGAGCTAGGAGCAGGGTCAGAAATAAACATCAAGAAGCTTGATTTCTAGTCACTTTGAAATGCTGTATCACATTCCTTGATAGACTTGCTAGCATCTCAGTATACTGTAAATAGAATTTGTTTGCCATCCATCTCATGTTTATATTTATTGAGAAATATGCAACAGTTATTAATGCATCATTTTCTTCTTCTTGGTTTTTACTGTCTTTTTCTTTTTCTCTTTAATATTTTGTTAAATAAAATAACAAAAAAAAAATAAAATCCATAAATATATTTACCCACAGAGGGAAAACTGGAGTATGTCTCCCTTGTTCAGTAATCAGAACTGCAAAAGTGATTATGGTGGTGTGAGTAGAGAGCTAACCTTGTGTATGAGATCAGGGAAGGGATCTTATGTACCAAGGCTGAATTTGACTGAGAAAATAGTAGGATGATGTTTGAGACAAGAATTGTCTTTTTGTTTGGCAGCACAATAGGATCCTCTTCTTAATGGATTCTCAGCGCTACTCAGTGTCATAACATGATAATTGGTCGCAAAGATGGAATGAGTAAGATTGGTTGGTGGTCTTTGGGGGCCCCGGTTGTGTTATATCTAATCTAATTATGTTTGATACTGACTTTTTAATACATATGGTAGCTATTTCCTTGGCTTGGAACTAAGGCGTATATGCAAGCTTGAGGTTTGCTTGGTCTCCATTCTGAAAGCACACAAATTTATTCTTAGGAGAAACCCCAGCTATTCCTGTCTCGTGTCATGCCGTATTCTAATTCAAAACTAAAACTGATTTGTTCCAGAAGACGTCTTGAAGCATAAATATGTTGTGGCTTGTGGAAATGTGGGAGGTGTGATGGAAAGAGCAAATGCCTATAGATTGTACTTCAAAAAAAACACTGCAACTTGCTACGGAAAAGACATAGGAAGTTATTGCTGCCTTGGAGCAACAATCCACAGCAGGCATTCACCCCTTTGCATGGGACAGTATAAACATTTTAGTGGATTTATGAGTATAAAGGAGCATCTGGAGATGATAAGATTGTGTAAGACTAATTTTAGAATCTGAATTAAACTAATTCCATAGCTAGAAAAGTCACTGCCATGTTCTGCGCTCTTGTTTAAAAGATGCGTATGGACTATGGCAATACCAGATCTTCCCAACCAACTGGAACAGAAAAATCTAATGCACTACTGTTGATAGTGGTGTGGTAGGCACTGGCTTACTCAGAGGATTATGAAAATCCTTCATGAAAGATATTTATGCAATCAAGTTTCTGAGGCAAGTTTCTTCTCAGCTGTTAGCATCTGGGTTCCATTTCACCATGAATAGGTGACTGTCTCTTGAATTTATTTATGTTTCTCACTTTTTAATAGAAAATATAGCATGTATTCCTGGCTGAGGGCAGTGGGGGTGGTGTTGGTTTGGTTGGGGTTTTTTGTTGTTTTTTTTTCCCCTTGTATTTCACCATTGTCTTCCAGCTTAAAATAAGCATATTAAATATTAAATATATTAATAAAATTAGTAGTATGTAATATACTCATGGAATAGATAGGGAAATAAAGTTGTTTTAAGTCAGTTTTGGTTTGGGAAATCTGACTTGCTCACCTGAAGTAGCTGAAATGCTAAAATGCATTTATGTTTAATTTCCTTTTTTTTCCCCTCTTTCCTCTAGTGATTCTTTCTAGTGAAATCCTTCCAGCCTAGCAGTGATAGTTACTGAAATTGTAGATAGCAGGCGGCTCAGTAGGTGATAAAATGCACAGCATTCTAGTAGCTCAGAGTCTCCAATGCCAGAGCGGTATATATGGCTTGGAATGTTACATCGTATTTTGGCCATTGTCTCTTCCAGTAGTGACTGATGCAGAAGTGGAAGCCGAAAGTAATGAACTACCTCACAGTACTAGCTGCACAGTACTCTACTCGCATCATTTTCCGTGACCCTCTATCAATTTGGTCACGGCTTGCGGATGTAAAGGATAAAATCCAGATTCCTTTGAAATCAATTAGAACTTTACAGTTGACTTGAAGTAAGGAATCATTTGGTAATACAGAAGGCCCAAATTATGGTAATATGTAGAGAAGAACTGTGAGCGCAAAAGAAGTCACACTAATTGAATAGTTGAAACCAAAAAGCCAGACAAGTAAACAAACAAACGAACCAAACCTTTGAATGGTATCTCCAATACGCTTTCTGCCAGTTCCCTGGCAAAACAAAAGTAGTTCATGACCAGTGAAGCCTACTTTCCTATGGATTCATTTCTTGAGGTTAATTGAGCTTTGAATATACAGGTCTGATGGAAGTTTTTACTGTGAAGGAATTACGCAGTTAGAAGGTATTTTTTTTCTTTCTCTTCTACAAATTTTCCATATTTGCTCATAGGGATGCTGGCAAAATTTTTCTCTTCTATGCATTTGCCCTGTATTTAGTATGGGAAGGAGATCTCAAAGCTACTGAGTTTCTTAAAATTGAAACCTCTGATCTTAAATTTGATGATACTGACCAATGATTTGAAGAGATTTTAAATGGTATAGATGCATACACTGTAATTACATAAACACTCAGCTCCCTAACCTCAAAATCAAGGTAAAAAGAATGAATGCGTTATTTCTAACAGAGAACCCTTTTAGGAGCGACCAGAGATTTTCTACAACAGGAACTCCAAACATGCTTAACTGTACTCATGCTTCGTTTATAAGATAATAAGAAGTCTAAACAGCTTTATAGAAGGAAAGACATTTGTATTCATCAGCAAAGCTTTACTAGTTACCTATTCCAATGCTTCCCTGTGTTTTCTTCATACATTGCCCAAAGCTAATGAAAGTTTATTTAAAAGTGAAAGAAAAGCCAGCTACCACCTCCCTCTCCTGCAGCCACCCCAGAGCAATTATGACAAGAGTATTTAACTTACAAATCAAAATGATGCTAAGACAACCCACCCTCACAATCCGAAACAGGAATAAATATTCGATTAGCTTTCCAAGAAGAAGGTTGCATGAACTTTCTGCTAATTACACTGTATTTGAATGAAAAGCCTTTGTCTTCTGCCTTTAAGTGTACAGTCTTGTCTTTTTTTATGTCAGTGTTTTAAGTGCCTATCCACAGTAGTTTATCCGCGTCCTGATCTTGTCCTATCTTGGGTAAGTTCTGTGCTGGCTTCACTGAGAACAACATCATTTCCTTCCTGTCATCCTCAAATTTTGTTACTAAATTATTTATCTGTTGATATGGCCATATTACCACCTTTTCTGCCTCAGGGAGTTGGCAAAACATCACTCCAGCCTATACTTTGTTTCTCATCTTGCACTTTTGTTCTTTTCCAGCCATGCTGATTCAATGTTGTTAATGTCTTTCTAGACATATCTCTGCAAAACTGCCTTTCTTGTCTGCTGCAACGTGAGGTGTGAATTCACAGGGCACACACTTTCCTTCCTGAGGAGTCACTTTTTCTTTAGGGAGCTTGCAAATTCACCTCATGAGAAATGCATGGTATGCTCCTTAGAGAGAGCAGAGAGGGACTGTAAGAACTGTTGGCTTTAGCTCAGCTGTCTGCCATTTTACGATTCAGACTTCTCGGATGTAGGTAACTACCTGTCTTGTAACTTCCCCTTTAGTGGAAATGTAATTGCATGTGCTTCCTTGGTGTTTCAAATATAATGCAGGTCTCCTTTTCAATTCCAGTTCTCATTTTAGATAGGAACACGGAGCATTTGTTGTGCTAGCCATTACTAATTTCATTGGTAATCCTGCTTCATTTGATGGTGGATTATTTAAGATTTTTTCCAGGATCTTTTCTTAAACATTTAATATACTTGAGGACCAGCGAGAGTGGCAGGTAGTTAGTGAAATTTGAATGTGCAATACCAATGACTTCCAGTGGTTTCTGGTAGTGGTATGTTGAACAGCTCATGCAAATCAGTCAGTGCACAACAGCCTAAGACTGAGCAACGGGCTCAGATTGCATGATTTAGACTTGTTGTTGTGTTTTATTTTGTTTTCTGTTTCTGTTTCGGGTTTCTTTCTCCCCATTATCACTGTTGAGTATACATATTGAATTTGAGATACCCGGCCATGCTTACTGAAGGCATTCAGATGTCAGGAGCCAGATCTTCCCCTTGTCCTGTATCGAGATAACTCACATATTTATAATAAATAAAAAGGATTGGGTTCCCTCTCTTTGTCTTTTGATTTTAAGTGGAGGTATTCTTCTGATTTCTTTACTGAACAAGGAAATTATCGTGACATGCAGTTTTTGGGATCAGCTAGCACCCCTCCGAGATAACGTGAGAGGAAACAGTCTTGCCTTAAGTCCTGTGGCTGAGTATAGGTGCAAATGCTGCAAAACTGTAGGTGCAACGTTGGACTGTGCCGCACGCTTAGTACTTCAGAAGCCCCCGTTGGATTTTAACATGCGTGTGTGCTTTGTTTCTGTTGCTGCGATTCTTCTTTGACGTTTTTTAAAATTAGAATAGACAAGCCAACCTCTATCCATATACCTATTAATAATAATAATGCCTACGTATTATTTCAGTCTCATATGCTTTCATGTGTAAATTGGCTGTAGAATTCCACCCTCGGTTTTACCCTGTAATAAGTTCACTGCTTACAGTGCAATTTGCACCGATGTAATTTAGATCACAACCTGGATGCATAGCTAAATGTGTGCATGTATGCACACATGTCACGCCTACATTTTTACATATCTAGCTATCCATCTACACACTTTACTTTTACAGTTAAAAATGAGTGAGAGGGAGAATCTGTTGATCATTTTTATGCTGAACAGTTTTAGAGCAACTAGCAAGAGGAAAATAAATTGTTTCAGGTTGTAGATGGATTTTGGACTCTGACATGCACATGCACACCTTTACAGTGTATTCTGGTTCTTGTCAGTCCCAAGCAGTAACTTCTTCCGTTTCACATGACTTGCAATGCTGAATTTTTTGCATTTTTATTTCACTTTGGGGAAAATGGAGGTTGAGATATTTTGTTGTTTCTGGTTTTGTTTTGTTTTTGTTTTTTGTTTTTTTTTAAAAAAAAGAAAGGAAGGAAAAAAGGGAGAAAGAGACCCCCAAAACAGCACACACACACCCCTCCTCAGCCCCCTCTTCTATACCACTGGTCCAAACATGGAACGCATTTTAGCAGAAGTGCCCCAGCTCTATCATATGTGCTGTGCAGAGTCATCATGGCCATGGTGCATAGCTGAGAGCCGGAAAGCAAACAGCTGCTGTAGCCTGATTTGAGTTAAAATAGTGTCAGTGTTTAGTCTGGCGCAGTGCTTCAGGAGAGATTGGCAGCTGGGTCAAACAAAGTCATTCCATTGGCTCCCTTCCCAGTAAGCTTCTGCTAGTATTTAGGTACTAGTGCAGCCTAGGCCCCTTTTCTCAGGGATAGCCTAACATCTGACCGCACCCTCTTTGCTTTTTAAAAACTGCCTTTTCACTCTTTAAGATAAATTCTCTATTATACTATCTGCCACTAATTGTGTATTAAGACTGTTTTTCTCTGGAAAGCTGACGCATCCTGCTATCAACGTGGTGTAGAAAGCAGGCTGTTACAGTGCTGGATTAATAAAAGGGGCCTTTATGGCTGGTGAAAGAATATCTCTGTGCTTAGGCAGGAAACTTTTTGATCCACAGAAAAGCCAGACGACATCTAGGTAAGGCCATGTATCAAATCTGCTTTTATGGGATAGCGATGCAGCGAGCACCGTTAATTGCGATTGCTTAATGTTTGCATGCCCATTTTGATAAGCTTTTTAGAAAGTTTAGGAAATAGCTGCTCCCGCGTATTGAGCTCTTTCTCTCCTCCCCCCTCCTCACTCCTTCTTTGCCTCTAACGCTTGCAAAATCTTGTAATGATCTGCTTCGTTTTTGCTGAATACGCGCGGCGGGCGCCTCGCTTCTTTTTGGAGAGGGGTTTCTCGTGGAGGCGTACGGCAGAAAGTTCTGCTGCCGGACCCAAACGCTGCTAAAAGTGGAGTGGCTGGGGAGAATTTACAGGGAAGGCTTTCAGCTGTTACAGACTGCCTGTGCAATCATTTAAAAGTAGTTGAAAACTGCTTTGAATTAACAAGGGTTTAATTACGGAAAAGTTTAATGTGGCGATGGAAGGAATATTAAGTAAGTTGTCTTTGTCTCGTACTTTTTAATTTTATTTGTTGCTTTAGCCTGTTGGGTCACATTTTTTGTCAGCGCTGAAGGCTGCCATGAATTGGTAATGAGGGCCCCTTTTGCACATGATTTTGGCACTTGGCCAAAATCAACTTCCCAACGGCAAGCTTTCTCTAAAAGAACCTGAAGCATTTTTTTGTGATTAGGAATCATGTCTGAAAGCTGCCACAACCAGTTGTGTAGGCATGTCAAAATGACTTTATACAGTATATCTGAGGCATTCGGAGGGGGGGTGTCTGTTTCTTCCTCGTGTACCAAATTGTTGCTATTATCATTCTGAATTTCCTCAGCTTACAAACCTCGAAGAAACAGGCTACAGGGAGCTAAGGCATAATGAGGATCGTTGGTATCTTTATATTTTTCAACGTGCCAAAGCAGCCCTAATTGTCACATTTAAGCAGGATACGGTATTAGGGGTTGCTTAAAACACTTGTGGATGTAAAGCTGACGAATCTTTAAACTTTTAATCTCAGTAAATTATGCTCAGTAAACAGTAAGTAATGACATTTTTGAGAAGTCTTTGTCTAAATTGTGAGAGTGAAACTTTTTGATAGAACTATTTAAAAAATACATCCATCGGGGGGGGAATTTGCCAGGAAAATCTTGGATGTGCATTTGAATTTATCCCAAGTCCTTGAAATCTGGGCATGAGTCTGATCTGTGAGACAGGGAGCAGGAGATGGGTTCTCCTTTGTTGTTAAAAAGGGGGAGAGCGGGTTAGTCTAAACATTAATAAGGAGCTGCAAAAGTTCGCGTTTTAAGTGTGCTCAGTTTCGAAACTTGTGGAGATCATCAGTGCAATAAATAAGTGATTATTATATAAACAAGTCCAGCACTGTAAGTGAATATGTTGTTATTGTACACTTGAACGTTTTGTGAATTTACTCTGTATCTAACAAAGCAACCCAGGAACTGGAAATTAAGGACCTCCTATTATATACTGTGTAGACTCTACCCTAGTGTCTTTTCCACGTGCGTTCGACATAAAGACAAAATGCATTAGGCAGCATTTTTGTTAGGTATTTTGATTTTAGATAACGGCACTTGTGACTATAGCCAAGGAGTTGCTGGTCCCTTCCTATATGTGTTTTTTACTTATAAGCAATACCATACTTCAGCAGCAATACTGATGTGGAGCAGCCTTTTCGCACTTTCCCCTGCCCCCTGCCCCCCAGCCTTGGTCCCTTCTGCAGTAGCTCCTGCTGTTAAAATGGGCTTTGCAGGTATTGTCTTTCTTCTGTTAAACCGTACGCTTTCTGGAAGGTATTTGTGTGCGTGTGTTTCCTTTATTACGTAATGCAAGACATAGCTAGATTGGGAAAAAAAATTTGAGCTTTATAGACTCTTTAGTATCTGTACTTTCATATAACTTGCCTGGGAGAGTTTGTTCATTGTTACGTTGCAGTACTCCAAAGTCTCCTCCGAGTTTAACTGTAACACGTTGTATTTACAATGAAAGAAAGCAAGTAAGATTAACATGTTGGAAAAAATAGATGGAGATCAGTAGTAAAATAAAACAGGTAGGATTTAACTGCATTTTACTGGGATTTTAAAAAAAAATTTTACTACAGGGACAAATAAGCGATGTAAAGCATTGCCAGAAAATGACCACACTGGGTGCAAAAGTAAATGGAATAGTAGATTTTTTGCAAATTGTTGTGGCATTTATTTGCTGGTGCATGGAATTAATTTCTCCTGAGTTACTAAATTAGGTACAGTCAATTTAAAATATGCATATACACATCTAGTTAATGCAAAACTAACTTTAATATGTTTCACTGTGATCTTCTTAGTTTTACTGTGAAGGTTTTACTGTGAAATAATGAACATAGGCTGGTGCACTACATCTAGAGGCTTTCATTTCTGTTTTGGTTGGTGAAGGACTGCGTTATAAATCACAGCAAGTTATGCTCCAAAAACTTTGTGAGCAGTTTCTAAATCCAGAGTCAAATTTTGTTTGATAGCATGCCTGAAATGTAAAGTCTAATATATGAAGTAACAGCGAGTTTTGCTTAAAATCTTAAAACTTTATATAATTGATTTTTGATTGCAGACACTTTTTCCTTCGTTAAGAAATCTGTTGTGTGTATGAACATACAAAGAAGTCATAAATCAGATAAATCAGCATTCTGTATTCATAAGTATAAAGTTTAAAATGTATAGATACTATATATATATAATTTTTTTTTTTTTTTTAAATCCCATACCAGTAGATTAATGTTTCTCTTTATAGTTAGGTTGATAAATAAGTGGTTAGTTACTTTTCCTGAGACTACGAAAGGTGAAGGATTGAGTATTCTCCATTATGCCATTTTTATTTTTAACTGCCTTCAGGAATAACATATCTCTAATCTTCCGACTTGGAGGAGTTTATGTTTTCTGTCTGTTTGCAAACATATCACGAAAGAGTGCAATTATAAAGCTTAATGTTGTTGTAATTTTCTATCTTAGAATTTACTCCATAGAACTGTTGAACTCCCAGTTACCTGTTTCAGTCCAGTAAACCAATTTATTCTCCATTCAAAATACAAATTCTTGCTGTGTAGTTGACATTTTTAATGACCATTAGACATTAATATTTCATGTTTTAGTAGTGTAGTGTAAGTGGTACTTATTGTTATATATTTGAATAAAAGTTACAAATGTATTTATAAAATACTTTCACTTATATAAAAAAAGCAACCCTAAACATGTTGTAGAACACTTCCAGTTTATCCAGAAAACATGAGGTCTTTTAAAAATAGCTTTGTTCCTCAATAGATTCTTCTGCCAGTTTTAAAACTATAGAAATGAAACAGGGTTGTTTTGTTTTTTCTTGTGAGTTTCGGGGGTTTTTTTTTAGCAAGCATTTTCATTCATATGAACCAAGTACTTTGTTCTATATGTGCTAAATTCCAGCAATGAGATAAATAAATTGCTGCATTGGATGGAACGTAATTATTGAATTTTGGCAGAACTTCAGTGAACTCTGCCATGAAAGATTAATGTGCACAGTGTGCTTTTAGATTCTAAAGTAACAGAGTAAGATAAGGGGACTGTATAACAGGCTCCAACCTTTGTGGTTTAGAGAAAATAGAAAACCATGGGTAAATGTTAACTTTTGGTATAAACTGCTCATGATAATGTTTTGTCATCTGGGTGATAAAAACTGCAGGAGGAGACAGGAAAATCCAATGTAACATAAATTCTCTCAATTTCTTTCTTGCTCTGCTTCCCATTTTTCAGTGTTAGAGTAGCCACGATTGCTCTGTGTTCTTAGGAAAAGGAGAACGTAGCAGGCAGACTACTTGCAGTATCCAGTAATGTACTGTGTTAATGAAATCTCTATCAGATTGTCGTGTGTGGGTTTTCACTGCAATTATGATTTGGGTTTGTGATTATGCTACGGTGATTTCAGATTACAAGTAAAATTGCACTGGCTGGATGAGGACTACATGTAGTCCTAGTAGTGTTTGTTATTACTCCCTTTCTCTTCTTTCTCTACCAAGCCCTGATAGCTCAAAACATTTACTTCAATTGATAAATTGTGGTTCAGATCACAAAATCGTATTCCTGTTGGCTTTTAAATAACTACCATGCCCAAATAATGTTTTTAATTGAAAACAAAGATGCATTGTCCTGCCAGTCAAGCTCTCTTGCCGGAACCAATAGGATTGCAAAGACATTTTAGTATTTCCAGTCCGTTCTCTATAGGAGACAGCAGGCATGACACCAACCCTGCTCTGGGGAAAATGGCCGCGGCTTTGTTGGCTACACCCTTCTCCCAGGAGTAATCCCCCTGCCTGTTTGGCCTCCCCAGCACCCTATACCTAAGCTGTGGTGTTCTGCCTCTGCCAGACGTGTGCAGCCCCAAGCACCAGCCCCTGGCCCCAAAGCTGGCTTCCAGTAGGTCTTGGGGATGGCGGCACGACTGGAAGGCCCCGGCGTGGCTTCAGGTGTGCAATCTGCCTCGACAGGCTAGTTTTGCAGATATGGCTTGAGTGCACCCAAATGCCTGAAATCAGAGGGAGTTAGGCAGGGAGGATGCACCCATGGTGAGGTTTCTTTGTTTACTCCTTGCTTCCATGCCACTAACCTGCCAATGCTCAGCTCAGAGTTTTAAAATGGCAGGTATCCAGGATCTTGGATATATTTCACAACTTCAAAGACGTTTCTGCTCTCCTTCATAATCACATCCTTAAGCTCATGATGACAGCGTTACAAGTGGGATAGGTGAAGAGGTGTAAGGACAAGGGGCCTTTTGAAATCGGCAGAGAGAATGCCCCTGACTTTGCAGCTCTTTGGAGCCAGCCCTCTGTGACTTGGCTGTTCTGGGATGCCAAAGCCTGCCTCTTCTTCCTTAGTTCCTGATCACACTAATCTGATTGGCATTGCCGTCTTCCCCTTTAGCTTCCTTGTCTTCATTGGCACTCCTCGACGAGGAAGTTTTACTGAATAAAAAGCTTGAACACGCCTTCCTTGCGTCGCAAAGAAGCTGATGTCTGAATGCTTATTTTGCCCAATTACAGTCTTTTCCCTCGTTCTTCTCCCCTTCTAAAAATGACTTTGATTATATCAATTCATATCACCATTTCAAGCAGAGTTCAGAAAGTGCAACTAACTGTCTTCTAGTACATCCCTATTTACATGCAGCATTAGGTAGTATATGGTCAAGATGGAATGAATTTACATTCTAGATGTATTATTTTGGTAATTAGACACAATTTTCTTTGTCAGGTTGATTTCAGCATAGCTTCGTCTTCATACCATGCAAAAAAAAAGTATCTTTTTCTGTTTTGTTGAATCATGGTTTTTTGAGAGTGCTTCAGTGTTCATTTGCTCTGTATTTTCAGTTGGAAAACCTTTAACAAGTTATATTCAGAATGTGCCTTTATTTTGAAGTAGACTGTGATCTTTTTTTTTTTCTTTTTTTTTAAGATTTAAGCAATTCACAGAAATGAACACTTTTTTTAGCAATCTAAAATTGTTACCACATACAACAAAATAATAGAAGGAGGACTATTATGCCACCTTTGCATGAGCAATAAATATATTTGCAATGTGAAAACACGTTATGGTTTTACAGCAGTGGGGTTATGGACTGCTAACAGATCCAACCTCTTCAAGTATTACAAACATTTTTGCGAAAGTTATAGAGATGACCCAGCGAACACCCCTACATTTTTTAAAATGTGTACTAGTTGGGTGAATGTTTAAATGGCTACTAGGTGTGACATGAGAGACTCTGAGATGACAAAAAAAGTTGTATTTAAAACAAATCTTGCTGTTCCCTCTCTGCTGACCCAGCGATTCCAGCCTGCCAGAGAAGCAGCAGCTCTCCTGGGTGGTGTGAGACAGCGACACTGAGACACTTCTGCACCTTGGTGTGGCTGTGTGTAGTGCAGGGGGGAGAGCGGTGGGAGGGCAGGAGCAAAGCCAAGGTACTTGCAACTGTACAGATTGGTTGTTGTTCTGCCTGGTGGAGAGGGAGCGTAGCGGCTGTCTCGGGGTCCCGGGCTGAGGTCTGCTTTGAGACTTTCTCAAGGGGCGACGAGTTTCTTTCGCCTGCAATCCCAGAGCCTTTGGCAGCGCGCGATGAAGTTACATGGGCAGTGCACTGGGAGAGGGCTCAGTCCGAGGAGGGATCTTCTGTGGCTTTGTGAGTTACCACAAAACTTGACTCCTGAATTACAGGAAGAAAATACGAGACAGGTGAATGTGGTTTTCAGATGTGTAACAGGGTGGAAGGTTTTCTTCCAAGCATAGTAACTGATAAGCAGATTAAATTATGCTGAAGTGATGTTCATTGTTTGTTTGTTTGTTTGTTTTCAGTTACCTGCACATCGTGCAAGGTCAACATATCAAATTGTCTTAAAATACAGTCTGTAAAATTGTGTGCTTTACATTTTACATGTCCCTGGGCATGCCACCTCTCCCAAGGGCTAAGAGTTATAAAGGCTCAACCTTTTCCCTTTCACTATGATATACAAAATTTTGCATGTCAGGATTACACTCTTCCAAAATGTTGAAAAAAGTGTTGTAAAGAAGGAAAGGATTCCACAGACATCTGAAACTTTTTTTTTTTTTTTTTTGTCAGAAACGGGGATGTAATGTAAAAAAGCTGTTACATTTGGGTGGGGCAGAAGGGAGTAGGAAGAGAAGGTTAAGTTTAGAAAACCCAACCTAGTTGTGTAACTCTCAGTGTTTTTGACCCATGAAAATATTTATGACAGAATTGAAATACTGTTAGGCTGAGAGATCACAGTTGAAATTGCTTTCTGTAATCTCAGGGCGTGGCTGAAGAAGAAGAATATTTTACTGAAGTAATCCTGTATTAAGAGTAGGAAAGAAAAAAAAAATTGGAAAGCAATTCAGATACTTACAAGGTATCTCATTTGGGGGCATACATTAGTTAGCTAAATCCCAATTCCCAGACTGGTAACCATGATTGTTAACGTGTATCTTTTATGACTTTCAGAGCAAGAGAAGCCAACTTTAGGACCGCGCATATTGTGATATCCTCAGTGGTAAGTACCCTCACTGCAATCAAGTTTATTACATTTTTGTAGAGCAGAGGCCTTTTCAAGACCACACTTGCTGCAGCTTAGTCACACAACAGCTTCAAATGTCATTCTGGAATAACAGGGTAGTAATGTGATACACTCTATAGTGAAAATCAGTGTAAAGCACAGGTGGTTGCTAGCATTTGTGTGGTCAGATATAAAAGCTTCACCATGGATACAAGCTACTGCTTTCCCACTTGAGGAAAGTATAATTAAAAGCGGTTTCCAGATGTGCTGGCACACATCTGCCATTTTCAAAAGTGAATTTTCAAATACAAACTGAACTGTGCTGCTTTCGTTATTATAAAGCTGTTGATGGGTTTTCAGGTAATAAAAAGGTTGAAAGCATCAACACCCCCGCTGTAAAACTGAGGTGTCTTTCGACAGCAAACAGTAGCTTTTTATGTTCACGTTGTAATCTTAAAATTTTCTGTGAGTAGTTCCTGGTTGAGCTGTGGCAAATATGCAACACCTACCTGGACAAAAATTAACATTTATTTAATGAAAACATGAGAGGTGATTCCTTCCTAGCGATTTTACTTGCTACCAGATAGATGTAGCAAGTTTGGACTGGCTTGTATGTTTTCAGTGCAGGGAAATAAATGCTACCTTAAACCATTAGATTTCTGTTCCTATAACATAATTCTTAAGATGTGCAAATAATCAGAAAACAAGATCAATATAATGTGCTGAAAATTTACCATTGATTTGTCTCAGAACGGAATACAGAAGAAACTCTGTACTTACAGGCTTACATAATGCATCCTTAGTGAAATTATTTGGAAAAAAAAAAAATGGGAACAAAATTCATGAAAGATGCTAGACTATAAAATGTTGTTGACAGGAGATTACCGATCTTTTGAATTGGCTAAATATAGATAAACTGTTTGTCCTAATATCCACTTGACTTTTACAGAACTAGTATTTCCCCCCAAAATGTTGTAATTAGAAGCCATGTTTCAGAGGAAAGTGTTTGTAACTCTGGTTGTTTTAGTTACTGCTGCTGCTTGGAACCAGCACAAGGGAAGAGTGCTATGCCTGCCATCTTCTTAATGCCTCTTCTAGCACTGCACCAAATACTGATACCTATGTCTTCCAGTGAATTTAAAAAAAAAAAAAAAAAAAAAAAGATCACCNAAAAAGAAAGAAAGCTGGGACCTACTAGCCCACAGGTCTTGGACTATTGACCAGGCCGCTAAATGATAAGAGAAGATTTTTTTAAGATCTATGTGTAATATTGCCTGACCTTTTATATGTTTCCTTTATTTACTTCCACGGATGTGACTCATAGCATTCCTTGTCTAGTGACAGTCTAATGCTTAACATTTTATTTAGGGTAAATACTGACACTGAATAAATTAAATGTTATTTTCTGAATGTTTCTTCTTTGTTGGACTTTTCTGCAGAGAAGTTTTTTTTTCATTTAAATCTCTCTTTCTTGACTAAGCAAAATTGAAACCCTCTTTTGAAGTGTGTAAATGTTGGAATACTTTGCAGAAGATTGCGTTAGTCAGAAAAACAGCTGCTCAGATCAAATCATTTTTAATATAAAATTTACCATGTAGTCCGTACGTGAATTTTTGGATTAACTTCTCTATATGAAATACTGGAAGTTGTTACAAAGGTATTGACAGATTCAGTGAAAGGTTCAAAATGGACCTTGGTAGTAAAGATAGGAAACTGTCCTATGTCTTGTTCTTTTCTGTGATAACAAGGTCTCACTAAGGTCCTAGTGCTGGTAAATGAAAAAGTTCTGACTTGAACGTTTTCATGTCTCTGAGATAAAGGGTCTGAATCAGCACATAGCATCTGAGATGTGCCTGGGGCATCTTGAGGATACAAAGGAACAGATTATAATCGATAAGCAGGGTATTAATAACTCCATAGTGAAAATGCTGATTTCAGCAATATTGGCTGCTGCTACAGCAGGCCGTTTTTTGTACATTATAATGACTGGGTATTGTATAAATGTTCTATCTTAATATTAACACTTTAAGTTTGTGTTACCAGTGACTGTTTTACAAGTATGCATTTACTACCACATGCACATACATTTAATATGAAATCACATTTAAATCTCTCTTAGCCCAGAAGTCAGAATTTTAGCACTCAGCTGTTACAAGTTGGGGTTTTTTTCTGGTAAAATGCCATTTGACATAAAACTTAGAGATGTCTAAAAAATACAGACATTCAGATGCAAAAATGTGCAAAATAACCACTACCTAGGCACTTAGTTCACAATCTGTTGTAATTAAGGCTTGTTAGTGATCACTCACCTGAACTGGCTGTTTGCATCCGAGACCAGCCCTGGCCAGACCCACAACCTAGCTCACAGTTTTGTACGTATCCTTTTTGTATAAAGGGTCAATTTCCATAGAAGCTCAGATAATTTCTTCTAATATTGGGGGGTTTACATCCTTGGTAACTGCAGAATTTTGAGTGCTTGTTGATTAATCATGTTCTTATTAGCTGAACAATAAAATGCTGACCTGACTTGGGAAGATGTAACACAGAATCACTATGGTTGGAAAAGACCTTTAAGATCATCAAGTCCAACCATTATCTACTGTACCAGGGTCACTATTATACCACATCCTTGAGTACTATGTCTAGGCAGCTTTTAATTACACCCAAAGATCGCGATTTGACCACTTCCTTGGGCATCCTGTTCCAGTCTTTGATAACCTTTTTGATAGAAGTTTTTCCTAATGTCCAACCTAAACCTCCCCTGGCTTAATGCCATTTCCTCTTGTCTTATCAGTTGTGACTTGTGAGAAGAGTCTTACCAAAAAAACAGTCTTTGGGGGCTGTGCATCAAGAGGCATGAAGAAGGCAGCTTATTGTATGGCAAAGATCTTGCCTTGACTGATAGGTGTGGAGGACAACCCACCAAGGATGTACCTTCCTTCAAGTGCAACAAACCTGTCCAGTGTGTTAAAACACCTGAGACAATACTCTTCTGTGGTGTAAACCTCTACCAGACACTAAGTACAATGTTATAAGAAGCCAGTGAGTTGATGACTGTGAGTGGAGAAACTGTTATGCATGTATGTTACTATTGCTACTATTTATTGCCAGTTTTGCAAGAATATTCTTTTCTGAACAGCTGTGTCCTTGTCTATGGTTCAACAAGTGTAATGCCCCCTATTTCACCCAGAAAAAAATATTTCAAACCTCTTGCTTATATTATATTTGATCTCTGATCAGAACTTTTTATGTTTTTTTGCCTAGGGACCTGGTCATTGATTTTAATACTTTCTTGTAAATCAGATCGTTGCCAGCATTTTTGTCTTCCAGATACCTATAATTCAAGTCTTTAACTTAAGACTTCTGTCTGGCTTCACTATAAGGTTGCTGTAAGAAAATAGTCTATAGTGTTAGACATAGTTGACTAAGGCCTTAGGAAGAGTAAGCCACGGAAAGAGGAGAACTCTTTAATATTAAGATTACTTTAAAAAATATATATCCCTAATGATGAAAAAAATCAGGGAGAATAAAAGTTACATTCAAAATACTTTTTAAAAAATATTCTTCAAAAATTTTCATGAAATGACTTCACAGAACTTGAAAACGGATTAGAAATGCTAATAATGTGTGTCAAGAATCTTTTTTTAAATAGTAAAAAATCAATTTAAAATAGTAAAAAATATATAAAATATCAATTATTTTATAAATAAAGATCGGGGGAAGGTGGGTCAGATAAATATTGTACTTTTGAAATATTTCATTTATTTTTTTTGGTATATCTATATTAGTCTTTTGAGGAAGAAAAAAAGTGATTTTGAACTTTGAATAAGGCTTCTTTGTCTTGAGAATATCTAAATGGAATGTTTGAGCAATTTCAAAATACTCTCTGCTTTTTTAAATGGCAAATGAATTGACACATTTCCTTGCAAATAAGTTACATTTTAATGAACCAGGATTTTCTGGGGCAAAATTGTCTAAAATATTTCCTGCTCACTTTATCATGTGACAAACACATAATATATTTTGTACTTCTTTAATCTTTATGCTTGTCATTTTGTACCAAGTGAAACTTTAACATTTTATCAATTTAAGCCGTCAGTTCTCTTATTCTGTCTTAGAAAAATGTGTCCCTGCCCATGGCAGGGCAATTGGAACTAGACGATCTTTAGGGTTTTTTCCAACCCAAACCATTGTACGATTCTATGATTTCTTACTCTGCCCCTGCCAGTGAGTATGTTGAGGATTTAGAAGAGGGAGGGAGGGGACACAGCTGAGATAGCTGACTGAAAATGAGCAAAGGATATTCCATAACATATGTATTATAAACAGTTCTGTTTAATGTCTTTATTAGTTATCTGGGTGAGGAGATCGAAGGCATCCCCAGGAAGTTTGCAGATGACACTGAGCTGGGCGAGAGTGTTTATCTCCCTGAGGACAGGAAAGCTTCATAGAGGGGTCTGAACAGGCTGAATCTCTGGGCGGATGCCAGCACTATGAGGTTCAACAAGGCCAAGTACCGGGTCCTGAACTTGGGTCACAACAACCCCCTGCAATGCTACAGGCTTGGGGAAGAGTGACTGGAAAGCTGCCCGGCTGAAAAGGACCTGGGGGTGTTGATTGACAGCCAGCTGAACATGAGCCAGCAGGGTGCCCAGGTGGCCAAGAATGCCAATGGCATCCTGGCCTACATCAGGAACAGTGTGGGCAGCAGGAGTAGGGAGGTGATTGTCAGTCATCCTGTACTGGGCGCTGGCTGCACCTTGAATACTTGGTTCAGTTTTGAGCCTCTCACTACAAGGAAGACATTGAGGTGCTGGAGCATGTCCCAGGAAGAGCAATGAATCTGGTAAAGGCTCTAGAACAAAGGTCTTATGAGGTGCAGCTGAGGGAACTGGGGTTGTTTAGCCTGGAGAAAAGGAGGCTGAAGCAACACCTTATTGCTGTCTAGGTAGGGGTCAGTCTGTTCTCCCAAGTAACAAACAACAGCATAAGAGGAAATGGCCTCAAGTTGCACCAGAGGAGGTTTAGATTGGATATTAGGAAAACGTTCGTCACTGAAAGGGATGTTAACCATTGGAACAGGCTGCCCAGGGAACTGACTGTGTCACTCCCTGGAGGTATTTAAAAGACGTGTAGATGTGGCACTTAGGGACATGGTTTAGTGGTGCACCTGGCAGTGTTGGGTTAACGGATGGATTCAATGGTCCTAAAGGTCTTTTCCAGCCTAGATGATTCTATGATAACAGAGTATGTTGGCAGTTTGGAGTGCGATATCCCACTTTGGGCACAGTACAGCACAGTATCATCTCCTCACCTGTTTTGCTAAGGCCATTTCTATATTCTTTGCTAAGCAAATGCTTAGTATTTTTTTTTCTGATGAATGCTGATTCAATTACTAGAGACACTGAAGAGTGAGTATGTTCTCGATGTCTATTTGCATTTTTCTGTGATGCAACTAAGGGAGCTTTTTATTTTGAGCTATTCAGTCTCTTCTTAGAACTGGCTTTCAGGTTCGAATGATTAAAGGGATATTGTACATCCCTGAGAAAAGAGCTTTAGCTATTTAGGAACACGGCGTGAGTTTGTCTCTGTCGGTAGTTCAGTTTTAAGTGTATGTCTGCACCGCGAGTGCAATTGCTATTGACACCGCTCCCTGCTTAGTTGTGAGTATGTTGGTAGTTTGGAGTGCGATATCCCACTTTGGGCACACTACAGCAAGGAGGCAGAATAACAGTGCTGATAATCAGAGATCTTGATGACCTGATCTACAAGGAAAGTTTGAATGGAGTTGTTAGCCAAATGTATTAGGAAAGATAAGAGAACTGGTGCTGTCTTGTGGAAGTGTGCTGGACTAGACTATCCCTTGTGTTCTCTTTGGTCTATCTACATTCTCTACAACAGTTCCCCCATTCTCTTATTACTTCACCCTCATCCACTCCAAACGCACACGGTTTTTTAACATTTCAGGGAGAGCTTGTGCACAGAGCTTCTTGTTATTAAGCTTGCAAAGAGCTGGTCAGAAAAAGTTAACTTCTTTAATTATGGTAATATTTCATGCCTGGAAAACTGATTTTTAAGGCAAGAGCTACTTCAGTGGATGGCATTTGGGAAAAGAAGTCTCTTCAGCCTTTATCATGACTCCTTTTTGCAATTGTATTTCCTGGTACTGTGCCTGAATACCTGTGTTGCTTTCTGAATGAGAACAACGTTCCTGGAGCTCTTGGTCCAGGAGCAAATTCTCTGTGCTCTTGTTTTTTCTCCATTCATGGGTCCATTGTTCTCAGAGGCATCTGAAATGTGTCACTGAAAATTCAGTGGGAAAGCTCCACTTCAGTAAAGCTTAAAGAAAGGAAAGTACTTACTAGTGATTTGTGAATAGATGAAATACAAAAAAAACCCCACCAAAACCAACAAACCTAAACCCACAAAAATCCAAAACCAACCCAAAACCCAGAATCCTAACAAATTATAAGTTGTTTCAGCTTCAGGATGGCAGCTTCCTAAATGGCTAAGAAAGTGCCAATGGGAAGATCCCATACCTACAGCATAGTTGAAGATAAACTGGGGCTTAAGCACTGTGGTAATTTCATTTACTTCAGCCTTCTCTTACCACTAAATGAAACAGACATGTACAATGCTGCGAGTGCATGTCTAATGTTAAACAAATCCTTTTGCACATGCAAAAGAAGAGTATGCATAGTCTGTGTTTTGCCAATGGATTCAGTAACATACTAGGTATATGTCTGGAAAACATGTAAATGACAAGTTTGATAAAATATGGTAAACTGCAAAGTCATGTTATGCATGCTAGAGCTGTAGCAGACTGCCCTGTCTTAGTGTTAAAGGTGACAGCTATTGGACACTGACAAATGCATGACATACCATCAAAGTTATGTAGGTAGATAGGTAATTTCTTGTGAAAAGTATTTAATGTGATGTTAAGATTCTCTCCTTTGATGTGAACTGGGGAGTTTGTAGGGCAGAACATGGCTTATAACATGGTGAAAAACATCTATTTCCTTCTTCCTGAGCAACCAGGTATCTTAAGCGCTGTTTGCCTCAATGCTCTACAGGGCAAACTTACAATCCCTGTCTACCAGGAAGCTCTCAAATTGGACAGCAAACATAGGTTGAAGACAAAATGCACTGTGACACCCAAACCAAGTCTGTTAGAGCAAATAGAAAATATCAACAAAAATAGATGGAATAAAGGAGGGAAAGGCATGTTGGAGATGTTTGTTGACTTTGAGAAAATGAAAAGAAAAAAAAAAAAGTCCTGATTTGTGGTGTTCTGCATACACGTGAAAAAGAGAAAAAGAAAATGCAACTGTGTGGAACACAGGAAAGAAGGTGCTAAATTAAAACAAGAATGTAATTTATGATGGAGTAAAAACCACGTGGTCTGAAAATAGAGCAAGCATGTGGGCAAAGTAAGAATTCTAGAAAGTACTTTTAGGTAGAACCAGGTTTCCATAATACATCCCAAAATACCAGGAACTGAGGATACTGAGTAGAAGGTGTGCACTAAAGGCATACTTGCTAAATAGTGGTTTCAAAGGCATATGAAACTCTTTACAGTTAAAGACATCTAGAGAACATGAAAAGATGATCAACTGTTTGCCATGGCCTCTGGTTCTGGTAAGTTAAAATTCATCTCATTGCAAATGTATAGTCATACCACAGTATGTCAAGGAGAGCATTGGAAAAGAGATTTTCTAGTCAGATATTGCTTGTTTGTAAGCAATGTAATCCACCTGAGTGGTGTGGATGTTGAAAATCTACTCTTCTTTGTCACTTCTCAGGTAGAAAAGTTCTTGTTCCCTTGGGTTTGGTTAACAAAACAAGAAGAAAAAAAAACCATGGCAAACCAAACGAATAACCCACTTCCAAAATACAAATCTGCACATATTACAAACAGACAAACTTCTCTTTCTGCAGTGTTTATCCCATTCACTTTTGAGTTGTAGAGGAGAGTGTAGTTGCCTGTTTCCTTCCATAAACTGATCCCTTATCAGCTACAGTCTTCCCAAGTTTTTCTAGGGTATACTTTCAGCTTTTTACAGATGAATTCAACACACTTTTTTTGGTAGATTTTAGACAATGCATTTAAGGTTATCTATTATGGTGTGTGGCTGGTCTCCTGAGGTGCTGAAGAACATCTATTTGAACACCTCAGAGATGATAAACGAGATCAAAATAATGATAGGGCCAACGTAGGAATTAAGCAGTAGCTGGCAATTCTGCTTCCCTTCCATGATGGGCTTGTATTCCACTCAAAGTATTTTTCTTCTGAACACAAAATAAGGACTATTATTGCAAAAAAAATCCCACAGTGGATCACTATCATAGGAATCAGAATTTAGAAATCTGAGTTTGCAGTGAGAATTGAAAGAAACTCCACAGAAGTATCTTTACAATAGAGGTCAGACTTGTGATGAGATTGTGAAAATAGAGGAGCAGGAAAGGAAACAGAGCTCTATAGTGACCTGAAGTTATGAAAAAAGGAGGAGGAAGGGACACCATAAGGAGGTGGGCAATCCTGGGTAAAACTCAAGTCAAATCTCTGTGGTCTCTCACATTTCGCTCATTACAAACAAGGGCAATGTTCCAACTGAGAAGTGTATGTTGAAAAACTGGCTTTAAGATGAAATAACTTGGTAGAGTGTGTTCATGAGAAATGAGCTGGTAAGCAGTGAGGAATCTAGGATGCAGTCTAGAAAGTGAACTCCTGGTTTTGTGGTAGCATGGGAGAGTGCCAATGTGCAGCTATCAGACCAGAATAACTGATGGATGAAATTAGAAGCAAGATTGCTGCTTTGATCTATCTGTGAGGTGGCATTTCCAGAAAAAAAAAAAAAAATCAAATATGTTTGTGGTTTTGTTTTGTTTCATTTTCCAAAATCTCAAGCTAAATGTCAACATTGCTTGCACATACACAATTTTTAAAATGTTCTGAAGTGAACCATGTGTCATCTCATAGAACATCTTCCAGCCAGACTGAAGTCACTTTCCTCCTCATACACAACATAGGCAACACTGCATGACTGAGAACAGGAAACCCCAGTTTTCAGTGGGAAATATAGGAAATACTTGAAAAAAATGTTTACAAAACAGGAGGGGAAGTGGCCTGTGAAAAGAGGAGACGGTAGAACCCATTATCCTAGAGTTACAGTACTAGTTCAGCAGTTTTCTGTTTATTTTCCAGTCAGGTACACTCCTTTCTGTTTTTCTTCTTGATAGCTATACATACTCAAAGCCTCACAGGTAAAACCAGAAAACAGATTCGGAATTTTTTATTCTGTTGATTCTGTAACAGCTGGTCTCTTCACAGCTGTTTAATATGATATCACAAAAGTTAGCAAATGGACTGCCTAAGATCATGTGCACCTTACCCTGGTGGAAAATATACCAGAATGAAGTTCAAAAGATTTATTTCCAATATGTTGCTTGAGAAGAAGTTAGGAAAGTATAGTGGTCTTGTTATACAGATGTCTTTTCATTTACTTGAGTCCAGTGATGGTGAAACACTTCAGCCTTTATCTCTGAGAACATCAAAGTGATGACAGAGTAATTTGCACCACCTTATTAACAGCAAGCAAATAAAAATCCTAAGTGAAGTTCAGATGGACTTCAGCCTGAAACTAAGAATTCAGTTTTGAAAGAAAAGCTTTCTATGTGGATTTCCCATATTCTTTTCATGTGATTTATTTTTTCTTTCTGTTTTCCTCTGTCACTTATTAGTTTAACTACTCCACTTTTATGTTTTTCCTTAGAGCTCTTCCTTCAAAAGGACAGGGTGCTCAAAGTGCTGCCATATAGCCCTGTTGTGCTAGAAAGCTGTACGGGTATCACACACGTTACTTCCATTGGCTGCCTCTTCATTGTGAAATCCAGTCTGGAAGTTGCTTTTCTGGATTTTGAAACTCCCCAGTGCTCATTGTAATACCATTTTGAGGCATCTCAGTTTTGTCCTAGAATCATTTCTTCTTTCATCTTTGTTTTGCTCAACCCGTTCCTTTTGCTCTTTCCCAGTGCTGCTCCTGCCTCTTTTTTCCATGTTGGAAAGACAGGGTAACCTTTGCATCACACATTCCCTGGACACTTGTATGTTTGTTTAGTAGCTTTTGATTGCTGTTTTTGTAAAGCTTTTGCTAATACTGGTGGAAAAAAAAAAAGGATGACATCATGTCATAAGATTCTCTTGTTCAATTAAGTTATCCCAAATTTATATTTATGCAGGTAATTAAATGAGATCCTTGTGTGCAGTGCTTTAGCTCAGCTGGGTCTGCCTTTACCCACACAGCACAGAGTTTCCTAACAGTTTGCGTTAGCTCCTTACTCTTATAGTTCAGTTGTAGCTCCTGAAAAATTTCCTATTGTTTCTAGGATAAACATGGAGTCCGCTTAATTGTGCCCCCAGTGGAGGCAGACAGAAGTGGATATTAATAATAATTTATTGGAATATTTTGATTTTGTGATACAGTTGTCAGGCATCCATTCTTAGAGAGTTTGTGGGGCTATTTCCATCATCTAATATAAAAAGACAGTTCAGGAAAAAACACGGTTGGAATTTCCCTCTGGAAGAGCTCTTCTCTGTTCATTGATGGGCATGAAAATATATCTTTTTAACCGAGGTGATTTAGGTACCAGAAGTCAAGTAACAGGAAAATCATTGCCCTGTGCTTTGAATTCTTCTAGTGTGGGCTGTTAAGCTTGAGGAAAATTAGAGGAGGATTCTCAAAACCGGTCTGAAGCAAACTTCAAAATTTCTACTTCGCTTTCTTCTGTAAGGTTTGAAGTGGTGCACAGTCTTCTTATACTTTGAAATCTGCATCACTTTTTCATTATGGACAGTGCTATGTGACTCCAAGCAATGATCCTTCTCTATTTTAAGCTGGTAAGAGCAAGTTCTGTGTCACAGGAACCATATTGCCCTATGATATTTAGTGAAAGTTTATACGTTGCAAAATTCTCACTTACGTATCTGCAGATAAGTTTTAGTTTTATTCATGGGGACCAATTCTTAAATCAATATAATTTTTATTATAAGTTTAAGAAAGTGTCAACATCATATCTGAAGGATGAAACTAAATATAGAAGCTGGCTGATGCCTTTACACAGTGCAGTGCTCATCACAAGAAGGATGCAAAAGCTGCCATGTTTTCTGGGAGTTTATTTCAAAAAATAACCTGAGCATATAAAATAAGAGAGTTGAAAAGGAGAAAGTAGTCAAAGGATTGTCCTTTGCACTTCACAGTACTTAAAACTCATTCCTGTTTTTTTCCTGCTCATTAAGAATACACAAATGGCATCCTGTAAAACCTACTGTAATGCATTATTCTAAGTGCCAGTCAGATAATACATGAAGAAATCCATTACCTATCAGAGAGTAGAACTGGAAGTGAAAACCAGGCATATTTTGAAGTGCCCTTGTGTAGCTGAAGAATGGCATTTCACAGCAAGTTTGCCTTATCAGAAGCTGTGAGCGCAAGTATTTGCAATACCTTTAGACAGCATCTCTCTGTTTCTTTGAAACAGACTGTCATATTACTTGAAAAGAATTATCTTCTATTTCATTACTGTGATATGAAAAATTTACTTAAAGATTCATTTTTTCTTTAGGTCTACAGGTGGAAGGTGAAGCCAAACAAAACTCTGACGGGTGTCGTTTGGGGTAAATAATGCATCATAAACTACAAATGCAAAATAATAAAGGAAACTATAGAAAAATGTAGAAGTGGCAGGTAAACTATTTTCTTGGAAAATTATTGAGCCAGTGAGGTCTAAAAATATGTTGCTTCAGCAGTGTTGCCTTGATTTTGTCTCATAAAAGTCAGTGGTTTTGAGTTAGTTTCAAAGAATGGATATCCTGAGCTCATTACATGGACTGTCCATTGGAAGTCAAATCAGCACACATTTGGGGAGCTGGATTTTTAAGTTACAATGTCATGCTCTGTAAAACGACTTTCAAGGTGTACAGTGATAGGGCAGTAGATAGAACTTGTGCCTGTACTATACTAAGTTTTAATAAATCCTATAGCAATAAGGAAAACTGATCTGCTCTTTTATGGCTAAACATGGTTTTGGGATTTCAGTATGTTGAGAAGTACTGGCTTCACAAGCAGTCATGTGTTTTTAATTCAACAGTCTTAATTACAGGAAATTTAATGATAATGAATAGCAACAAAGAATAAAATAAAAGGCGGGGGGGGGGGGGGGAGAAA